>CAUJLB010000168.1:0-150132 GCA_963243735.1 Neocrepidodera transversa | reverse complement strand
GTAACATTATTTAGAATAATAAAAAACTAATTAAATATCAAGAATCTAGAAAAAGTGCTTTTTAATAATTAAAATCTATTTTTCTATTATAATTAAATATTGTAACATTATTTAGAATAATAAAAAACAAATTAAATATCAAGAATCTAAAAAAATGCTTTTTAATAATTAAAATCTATTTTTCTATTATAATTAAATATTGTAACATTATTTAGAATAATAAAAAACAAATTAAATATCAAGAATCTAAAAAAATGCTTTTTAATAATTAAAATCTATTTTTCTATTATAATTAAATATTGTAACATTATTTAGAATAATAAAAAACTAATTAAATATCAAGAATCTAGAAAAAGTGCTTTTTAATAATTAAAATCTATTTTTCTATTATAATTAAATATTGTAACATTATTTAGAATAATAAAAAACAAATTAAATATCAAGAATCTAAAAAAATGCTTTTTAATAATTAAAATCTATTTTTCTATTATAATTAAATATTGTAACATTATTTAGAATAATAAAAAACAAATTAAATATCAAGAATCTAGAAAAAGTGCTTTTTAATAATTAAAATCTATTTTTCTATTATAATTAAATATTGTAACATTATTTAGAATAATAAAAAACTAATTAAATATCAAGAATCTAGAAAAAGTGCTTTTTAATAATTAAAATCTATTTTTCTATTATAATTAAATATTGTAACATTATTTAGAATAATAAAAAACAAATTAAATATCAAGAATCTAGAAAAAGTGCTTTTTAATAATTAAAATCTATTTTTCTATTTTAATTAAATATTGTAACATTATTTAGAATAATAAAAAACAAATTAAATATCAAGAATCTAGAAAAAGTGCTTTTTAATAATTAAAATCTATTTTTCTATTATAATTAAATATTGTAACATTATTTAGAATAATAAAAAACTAATTAAATATCAAGAATCTAGAAAAAGTGCTTTTTAATAATTAAAATCTATTTTTCTATTATAATTAAATATTGTAACATTATTTAGAATAATAAAAAACAAATTAAATATCAAGAATCTAGAAAAAGTGCTTTTTAATAATTAAAATCTATTTTTCTATTATAATTAAATATTGTAACATTATTTAGAATAATAAAAAACAAATTAAATATCAAGAATCTAAAAAAATGCTTTTTAATAATTAAAATCTATTTTTCTATTTTAATTAAATATTGTAACATTATTTAGAATAATAAAAAACAAATTAAATATCAAGAATCTAGAAAAAGTGCTTTTTAATAATTAAAATCTATTTTTCTATTATAATTAAATATTGTAACATTATTTAGAATAATAAAAAACAAATTAAATATCAAGAATCTAAAAAAATGCTTTTTAATAATTAAAATCTATTTTTCTATTATAATTAAATATTGTAACATTATTTAGAATAATAAAAAACTAATTAAATATCAAGAATCTAGAAAAAGTGCTTTTTAATAATTAAAATCTATTTTTCTATTATAATTAAATATTGTAACATTATTTAGAATAATAAAAAACAAATTAAATATCAAGAATCTAAAAAAATGCTTTTTAATAATTAAAATCTATTTTTCTATTATAATTAAATATTGTAACATTATTTAGAATAATAAAAAACAAATTAAATATCAAGAATCTAAAAAAATGCTTTTTAATAATTAAAATCTATTTTTCTATTATAATTAAATATTGTAACATTATTTAGAATAATAAAAAACTAATTAAATATCAAGAATCTAGAAAAAGTGCTTTTTAATAATTAAAATCTATTTTTCTATTATAATTAAATATTGTAACATTATTTAGAATAATAAAAAACAAATTAAATATCAAGAATCTAAAAAAATGCTTTTTAATAATTAAAATCTATTTTTCTATTATAATTAAATATTGTAACATTATTTAGAATAATAAAAAACAAATTAAATATCAAGAATCTAAAAAAATGCTTTTTAATAATTAAAATCTATTTTTCTATTATAATTAAATATTGTAACATTATTTAGAATAATAAAAAACTAATTAAATATCAAGAATCTAGAAAAAGTGCTTTTTAATAATTAAAATCTATTTTTCTATTATAATTAAATATTGTAACATTATTTAGAATAATAAAAAACAAATTAAATATCAAGAATCTAGAAAAAGTGCTTTTTAATAATTAAAATCTATTTTTCTATTTTAATTAAATATTGTAACATTATTTAGAATAATAAAAAACAAATTAAATATCAAGAATCTAGAAAAAGTGCTTTTTAATAATTAAAATCTATTTTTCTATTATAATTAAATATTGTAACATTATTTAGAATAATAAAAAACAAATTAAATATCAAGAATCTAAAAAAATGCTTTTTAATAATTAAAATCTATTTTTCTATTATAATTAAATATTGTAACATTATTTAGAATAATAAAAAACAAATTAAATATCAAGAATCTAGAAAAAGTGCTTTTTAATAATTAAAATCTATTTTTCTATTATAATTAAATATTGTAACATTATTTAGAATAATAAAAAACAAATTAAATATCAAGAATCTAAAAAAATGCTTTATAATAATTAAAATCTATTTTTCTATTATAATTAAATATTGTAACATTATTTAGAATAATAAAAAACAAATTAAATATCAAGAATCTAGAAAAAGTGCTTTTTAATAATTAAAATCTATTTTTCTATTATAATTAAATATTGTAACATTATTTAGAATAATAAAAAACAAATTAAATATCAAGAATCTAAAAAAATGCTTGATAATAATTAAAATCTATTTTTCTATTATAATTAAATATTGTAACATTATTTAGAATAATAAAAAACAAATTAAATATCAAGAATCTAAAAAAATGCTTTATAATAATTAAAATCTATTTTTCTATTATAATTAAATATTGTAACATTATTGAGAATAATAAAAAACAAATTAAATATCAAGAATCTAGAAAAAGTGCTTTTTAATAATTAAAATCTATTTTTCTATTATAATTAAATATTGTAACATTATTTAGAATAATAAAAAACAAATTAAATATCAAGAATCTAAAAAAATGCTTGATAATAATTAAAATCTATTTTTCTATTATAATTAAATATTGTAACATTATTTAGAATAATAAAAAACAAATTAAATATCAAGAATCTAGAAAAAGTGCTTTTTAATAATTAAAATCTATTTTTCTATTATAATTAAATATTGTAACATTATTTAGAATAATAAAAAACAAATTAAATATCAAGAATCTAGAAAAAGTGCTTTTAATAATTAAAATCTATTTTTCTATTATAATTAAATATTGTAACATTATTTAGAATAATAAAAAACAAATTAAATATCAAGAATCTAAAAAAATGCTTTATAATAATTAAAATCTATTTTTCTATTATAATTAAATATTGTAACATTATTTAGAATAATAAAAAACAAATTAAATATCAAGAATCTAGAAAAAGTGCTTTTTAATAATTAAAATCTATTTTTCTATTATAATTAAATATTGTAACATTATTAAGAATAATAAAAAACAAATTAAATATCAAGAATCTAGAAAAAGTGCTTTTTAATAATTAAAATCTATTTTTCTATTATAATTAAATATTGTAACATTATTTAGAATAATAAAAAACAAATTAAATATCAAGAATCTAGAAAAAGTGCTTTTTAATAATTAAAATCTATTTTTCTATTATAATTAAATATTGTAACATTATTTAGAATAATAAAAAACAAATTAAATATCAAGAATCTAGAAAAAGTGCTTTTTAATAATTAAAATCTATTTTTCTATTATAATTAAATATTGTAACATTATTTAGAATAATAAAAAACAAATTAAATATCAAGAATCTAGAAAAAGTGCTTTTTAATAATTAAAATCTATTTTTCTATTATAATTAAATATTGTAACATTATTTAGAATAATAAAAAACAAATTAAATATCAAGAATCTAGAAAAAGTGCTTTTTAATAATTAAAATCTATTTTTCTATTATAATTAAATATTGTAACATTATTTAGAATAATAAAAAACAAATTAAATATCAAGAATCTAGAAAAAGTGCTTTTTAATAATTAAAATCTATTTTTCTATTATAATTAAATATTGTAACATTATTTAGAATAATAAAAAACAAATTAAATATCAAGAATCTAGAAAAAGTGCTTTTTAATAATTAAAATCTATTTTTCTATTATAATTAAATATTGTAACATTATTTAGAATAATAAAAAACAAATTAAATATCAAGAATCTAGAAAAAGTGCTTTTTAATAATTAAAATCTATTTTTCTATTATAATTAAATATTGTAACATTATTTAGAATAATAAAAAACAAATTAAATATCAAGAATCTAAAAAAATGCTTTATAATAATTAAAATCTATTTTTCTATTATAATTAAATATTGTAACATTATTTAGAATAATAAAAAACAAATTAAATATCAAGAATCTAGAAAAAGTGCTTTTTAATAATTAAAATCTATTTTTCTATTATAATTAAATATTGTAACATTATTTAGAATAATAAAAAACAAATTAAATATCAAGAATCTAAAAAAATGCTTTATAATAATTAAAATCTATTTTTCTATTATAATTAAATATTGTAACATTATTTAGAATAATAAAAAACAAATTAAATATCAAGAATCTAGAAAAAGTGCTTTTTAATAATTAAAATCTATTTTTCTATTATAATTAAATATTGTAACATTATTTAGAATAATAAAAAACAAATTAAATATCAAGAATCTAAAAAAATGCTTTTTAATAATTAAAATCTATTTTTCTATTATAATTAAATATTGTAACATTATTTAGAATAATAAAAAACAAATTAAATATCAAGAATCTAGAAAAAGTGCTTTTTAATAATTAAAATCTATTTTTCTATTATAATTAAATATTGTAACATTATTTAGAATAATAAAAAACAAATTAAATATCAAGAATCTAGAAAAAGTGCTTTTTAATAATTAAAATCTATTTTTCTATTATAATTAAATATTGTAACATTATTTAGAATAATAAAAAACAAATTAAATATCAAGAATCTAAAAAAATGCTTTTTAATAATTAAAATCTATTTTTCTATTATAATTAAATATTGTAACATTATTTAGAATAATAAAAAACAAATTAAATATCAAGAATCTAGAAAAAGTGCTTTTTAATAATTAAAATTTATTTTTCTACTATAATTAAACATTGTAACAGTTTCTTTCAAAAAAGTTAAACCAACTAAAAATTTCACACAAATATTATTAAATATATTTATAATAATTGTATTAAAATGTGAATTATTAATAAACCGTTAAAGGAATAATAGACATTTTTTAAATTACCAAAAAATTTAAGTTTCTTTCAAAAAAGTTAAACCAACTAAAAATTTCACACAAATATTATTAAATATATTTATAATAATTGTATTAAAATGTGAATTATTAATAAACCGTTAAAGGAATAATAGACATTTTTTAAATTACCAAAAAATTTAAAAGTTTCTTTAAAAAAATTTAAACCAACTAAAAATTTCACACAAATATTATTAAATATATTTATAATAATTGTATTAAAATGTGAATTATTAATAAACCGTTAAAGGAATAATAGACATTTTTTAAATTACCAAAAAATTTAAAAGTTTCTTTCAAAAAAGTTAAACCAACTAAAAATTTCACACAAATATTATTAAATATATTTATAATAATTGTATTAAAATGTGAATTATTAATAAACCGTTAAAGGAATAATAGACATTTTTTAAATTACCAAAAAATTTAAAAGTTTCTTTCAAAAAAGTTAAACCAACTAAAAATTTCACACAAATATTATTAAATATATTTATAATAATTGTATTAAAATGTGAATTATTAATAAACCGTTAAAGGAATAATAGACATTTTTTAAATTACCAAAAAATTTAAAAGTTTCTTTCAAAAAAGTTAAACCAACTAAAAATTTCACACAAATATTATTAAATATATTTATAATAATTGTATTAAAATGTGAATTATTAATAAACCGTTAAAGGAATAATAGACATTTTTTAAATTACCAAAAAATTTAAAAGTTTCTTTCAAAAAAGTTAAACCAACTAAAAATTTCACACAAATATTATTAAATATATTTATAATAATTGTATTAAAATGTGAATTATTAATAAACCGTTAAAGGAATAATAGACATTTTTTAAATAACCAAAAAATTTAAAAGTTTCTTTCAAAAAAGTTAAACCAACTAAAAATTTCACACAAATATTATTAAATATATTTATAATAATTCTATTAAAATGTGAATTATTAATAAACCGTTAAAGGAATAATAGACATTTTTTAAATTACCAAAAAATTTAAGTTTCTTTCAAAAAATTTAAACCAACTAAAAATTTCACACAAATATTATTAAATATATTTATAATAATTGTATTAAAATGTGAATTATTAATAAACCGTTAAAGGAATAATAGACATTTTTTAAATTACCAAAAAATTTAAAAGTTTCTTTCAAAAAAGTTAAACCAACTAAAAATTTCACACAAATATTATTAAATATATTTATAATAATTGTATTAAAATGTGAATTATTAATAAACCGTTAAAGGAATAATAGACATTTTTTAAATTACCAAAAAATTTAAAAGTTTCTTTCAAAAAAGTTAAACCAACTAAAAATTTCACACAAATATTATTAAATATATTTATAATAATTGTATTAAAATGTGAATTATTAATAAATCGTTAAAGGAATAATAGACATTTTTTAAATTACCAAAAAATTTAAAAGTTTCTTTCAAAAAATTTAAACCAACTAAAAATTTCACACAAATATTATTAAATATATTTATAATAATTGTATTAAAATGTGAATTATTAATAAACCGTTAAAGGAATAATAGACATTTTTTAAATTACCAAAAAATTTAAAAGTTTCTTTCAAAAAAGTTAAACCAACTAAAAATTTCACACAAATATTATTAAATATATTTATAATAATTGTATTAAAATGTGAATTATTAATAAACCGTTAAAGGAATAATAGACATTTTTTAAATTACCAAAAAATTTAAAAGTTTCTTTCAAAAAAGTTAAACCAACTAAAAATTTCACACAAATATTATTAAATATATTTATAATAATTGTATTAAAATGTGAATTATTAATAAACCGTTAAAGGAATAATAGACATTTTTTAAATTACCAAAAAATTTAAAAGTTTCTTTCAAAAAAGTTAAACCAACTAAAAATTTCACACAAATATTATTAAATATATTTATAATAATTGTATTAAAACGTGAATTATTAATAAACCGTTAAAGGAATAATAGACATTTTTTAAATTACCAAAAAATTTAAAAGTTTCTTTCAAAAAAGTTAAACCAACTAAAAATTTCACACAAATATTATTAAATATATTTATAATAATTGTATTAAAATGTGAATTATTAATAAACCGTTAAAGGAATAATAGACATTTTTTAAATTACCAAAAAATTTAAAAGTTTCTTTCAAAAAAGTTAAACCAACTAAAAATTTCACACAAATATTATTAAATATATTTATAATAATTGTATTAAAATGTGAATTATTAATAAACCGTTAAAGGAATAATAGACATTTTTTAAATTACCAAAAAATTTTAAAGTTTCTTTCAATAAAGTTAAACCAACTAAAAATTTCACACAAATATTATTAAATATATTTATAATAATTGTATTAAAATGTGAATTATTAATAAACCGTTAAAGGAATAATAGACATTTTTTAAATTACCAAAAAATTTAAAAGTTTCTTTCAAAAAAGTTAAACCAACTAAAAATTTCACACAAATATTATTAAATATATTTTTAATAATTGTATTAAAATGTGAATTATTAATAAACCGTTAAAGGAATAATAGACATTTTTTAAATTACCAAAAAATTTAAAAGTTTCTTTCAAAAAAGTTAAACCAACCAAAAATTTCACACAAATATTATTGAATATATTTATAATAATTGTATTAAAATGTGAATTATTAATAAACCGTTAAAGGAATAATAGACATTTTTTAAATTACCAAAAAATTTAAAAGTTTCTTTCAAAAAAGTTAAACCAACTAAAAATTTCACACAAATATTATTAAATATATTTATAATAATTGTATTAAAATGTGAATTATTAATAAACCGTTAAAGGAATAATAGACATTTTTTAAATTACCAAAAAATTTAAAAGTTTCTTTCAAAAAATTTAAACCAACTAAAAATTTCACACAAATATTATTAAATATATTTATAATAATTGTATTAAAATGTGAATTATTAATAAACCGTTAAAGGAATAATAGACATTTTTTAAATTACCAAAAAATTTAAAAGTTTCTTTCAAAAAAGTTAAACCAACTAAAAATTTCACACAAATATTATTAAATATATTTATAATAATTGTATTAAAATGTGAATTATTAATAAACCGTTAAAGGAATAATAGACATTTTTTAAATTACCAAAAAATTTAAAAGTTTCTTTCAAAAAAGTTAAACCAACTAAAAATTTCACACAAATATTATTAAATATATTTATAATAATTGTATTAAAATGTGAATTATTAATAAACCGTTAAAGGAATAATAGACATGTTTTAAATTACCAAAAAATTTAAAAGTTTCTTTCAATAAAGTTAAACCAACTAAAAATTTCACACAAATATTATTAAATATATTTATAATAATTGTATTAAAACGTGAATTATTAATAAACCGTTAAAGGAATAATAGACATTTTTTAAATTACCAAAAAATTTAAAAGTTTCTTTCAAAAAAGTTAAACCAACTAAAAATTTCACACAAATATTATTAAATATATTTATAATAATTGTATTAAAATGTGAATTATTAATAAACCGTTAAAGGAATAATAGACATTTTTTAAATTACCAAAAAATTTAAAAGTTTCTTTCAAAAAAGTTAAACCAACTAAAAATTTCACACAAATATTATTAAATATATTTATAATAATTGTATTAAAATGTGAATTATTAATAAACCGTTAAAGGAATAATAGACATTTTTTAAATTACCAAAAAATTTTAAAGTTTCTTTCAATAAAGTTAAACCAACTAAAAATTTCACACAAATATTATTAAATATATTTATAATAATTGTATTAAAATGTGAATTATTAATAAACCGTTAAAGGAATAATAGACATTTTTTAAATTACCAAAAAATTTAAAAGTTTCTTTCAAAAAAGTTAAACCAACTAAAAATTTCACACAAATATTATTAAATATATTTTTAATAATTGTATTAAAATGTGAATTATTAATAAACCGTTAAAGGAATAATAGACATTTTTTAAATTACCAAAAAATTTAAAAGTTTCTTTCAAAAAAGTTAAACCAACCAAAAATTTCACACAAATATTATTGAATATATTTATAATAATTGTATTAAAATGTGAATTATTAATAAACCGTTAAAGGAATAATAGACATTTTTTAAATTACCAAAAAATTTAAAAGTTTCTTTCAAAAAAGTTAAACCAACTAAAAATTTCACACAAATATTATTAAATATATTTATAATAATTGTATTAAAATGTGAATTATTAATAAACCGTTAAAGGAATAATAGACATTTTTTAAATTACCAAAAAATTTTAAAGTTTCTTTCAATAAAGTTAAACCAACTAAAAATTTCACACAAATATTATTAAATATATTTATAATAATTGTATTAAAATGTGAATTATTAATAAACCGTTAAAGGAATAATAGACATTTTTTAAATTACCAAAAAATTTAAAAGTTTCTTTCAAAAAAGTTAAACCAACTAAAAATTTCACACAAATATTATTAAATATATTTATAATAATTGTATTAAAATGTGAATTATTAATAAACCGTTAAAGGAATAATAGACATTTTTTAAATTACCAAAAAATTTAAAAGTTTCTTTCAAAAAAGTTAAACCAACTAAAAATTTCACACAAATATTATTGAATATATTTATAATAATTGTATTAAAATGTGAATTATTAATAAACCGTTAAAGAAGTAATAGACATTTTTAAATTACCAAAAAATTTAAAAGTTTCTTTCAAAAAAGTTAAAACAACTAAAAATTTCACACAAATATTATTAAATATATTTATAATAATTGTATTAAAATGTGAATTATTAATAAACCGTTAAAGGAATAATAGACATTTTTTAAATTACCAAAAAATTTAAAAGTTTCTTTCAAAAAAGTTAAACCAACTAAAAATTTCACACAAATATTATTAAATATATTTATAATAATTGTATTAAAATGTGAATTATTAATAAACCGTTAAAGGAATAATAGACATTTTTTAAATTACCAAAAAATTTAAAAGTTTCTTTCAAAAAAGTTAAACCAACCAAAAATTTCACACAAATATTATTGAATATATTTATAATAATTGTATTAAAATGTGAATTATTAATAAACCGTTAAAGGAATAATAGACATTTTTTAAATTACCAAAAAATTTAAAAGTTTCTTTCAAAAAAGTTAAACCAACTAAAAATTTCACACAAATATTATTAAATATATTTATAATAATTGTATTAAAATGTGAATTATTAATAAACCGTTAAAGGAATAATAGACATTTTTTAAATTACCAAAAAATTTAAAAGTTTCTTTCAAAAAAGTTAAACCAACTAAAAATTTCACACAAATATTATTAAATATATTTATAATAATTGTATTAAAATGTGAATTATTAATAAACCGTTAAAGAAGTAATAGACATTTTTTAAATTACCAAAAAATTTAAAAGTTTCTTTCAAAAAAGTTAAACCAACTAAAAATTTCACACAAATATTATTAAATATATTTATAATAATTGTATTAAAATGTGAATTATTAATAAACCGTTAAAGGAATAATAGACATTTTTTAAATTACCAAAAAATTTTAAAGTTTCTTTCAATAAAGTTAAACCAACTAAAAATTTCACACAAATATTATTAAATATATTTATAATAATTGTATTAAAATGTGAATTATTAATAAACCGTTAAAGGAATAATAGACATTTTTTAAATTACCAAAAAATTTAAAAGTTTCTTTCAAAAAAGTTAAACCAACTAAAAATTTCACACAAATATTATTAAATATATTTATAATAATTGTATTAAAATGTGAATTATTAATAAACCGTTAAAGGAATAATAGACATTTTTTAAATTACCAAAAAATTTAAAAGTTTCTTTCAAAAAAGTTAAACCAACTAAAAATTTCACACAAATATTATTAAATATATTTATAATAATTGTATTAAAATGTGAATTATTAATAAACCGTTAAAGGAATAATAGACATTTTTTAAATTACCAAAAAATTCAAAAGTTTCTAGCAAAGAAATTAAACCAACTAAATATTTCACACAAATATTATTGAATATATTTATAATAACTGTATTAAAATGTGAATTATTAATAAACCGTTAAAGAAGTAATAGACATTTTTTAAATTACCAAAAAATTTAAAAGTTTCTTTCAAAAAAGTTAAACCAACCAAAAATTTCACACAAATTTTATTGAATATATTTATAATAATTGTATTAAAATGTGAATTATTAATAAACCGTTAAAGAAGTAATAGACATTTTTTAAATTACCAAAAAATTTAAAAGTTTCTTTCAAAAAAGTTAAACCAACTAAAAATTTCACACAAATATTATTGAATATATTTATAATAATTGTATTAAAATGTGAATTATTAATAAACCGTTAAAGAAGTAATAGACATTTTTAAATTACCAAAAAATTTAAAAGTTTCTTTCAAAAAAGTTAAAACAACTAAAATTTTTCACACAAATATTATTAAATATATTTATAATAATTGTATTAAAATGTGAATTATTAATAAACCGTTAAAGGAATAATAGACATTTTTTAAATTACCAAAAAATTTAAAAGTTTCTTTCAAAAAAGTTAAACCAACTAAAAATTTCACACAAATATTATTAAATATATTTATAATAATTGTATTAAAATGTGAATTATTAATAAACCGTTAAAGGAATAATAGACATTTTTTAAATTACCAAAAAATTTAAAAGTTTCTTTCAAAAAAGTTAAACCAACTAAAAATTTCACACAAATATTATTAAATATATTTATAATAATTGTATTAAAATGTGAATTATTAATAAACCGTTAAAGGAATAATAGACATTTTTTAAATTACCAAAAAATTTAAAAGTTTCTTTCAAAAAAGTTAAACCAACCAAAAATTTCACACAAATATTATTGAATATATTTATAATAATTGTATTAAAATGTGAATTATTAATAAACCGTTAAAGAAGTAATAGACATTTTTTAAATTACCAAAAAATTTAAAAGTTTCTTTCAAAAAAGTTAAACCAACTAAAAATTTCACACAAATATTATTGAATATATTTATAATAATTGTATTAAAATGTGAATTATTAATAAACCGTTAAAGAAGTAATAGACATTTTTAAATTACCAAAAAATTTAAAAGTTTCTTTCAAAAAAGTTAAACCAACTAAAAATTTCACACAAATATTATTAAATATATTTATAATAATTGTATTAAAATGTGAATTATTAATAAACCGTTAAAGGAATAATAGACATTTTTTAAATTACCAAAAAATTTAAAAGTTTCTTTCAAAAAAGTTAAACCAACTAAAAATTTCACACAAATATTATTAAATATATTTATAATAATTGTATTAAAATGTGAATTATTAATAAACCGTTAAAGGAATAATAGACATTTTTTAAATTACCAAAAAATTTAAAAGTTTCTTTCAAAAAAGTTAAACCAACTAAAAATTTCACACAAATATTATTAAATATATTTATAATAATTGTATTAAAATGTGAATTATTAATAAACCGTTAAAGGAATAATAGACATTTTTTAAATTACCAAAAAATTTAAAAGTTTCTTTCAAAAAAGTTAAACCAACTAAAAATTTTACACAAATATTATTAAATATATTTATAATAATTGTATTAAAATGTGAATTATTAATAAACCGTTAAAGGAATAATAGACATTTTTTAAATTACCAAAAAATTTAAAAGTTTCTTTCAAAAAAGTTAAACCAACCAAAAATTTCACACAAATATTATTGAATATATTTATAATAATTGTATTAAAATGTGAATTATTAATAAACCGTTAAAGGAATAATAGACATTTTTTAAATTACCAAAAAATTTAAAAGTTTCTTTCAAAAAAGTTAAACCAACCAAAAATTTCACACAAATATTATTGAATATATTTATAATAATTGTATTAAAATGTGAATTATTAATAAACCGTTAAAGGAATAATAGACATTTTTTAAATTACCAAAAAATTTAAAAGTTTCTTTCAAAAAAGTTAAACCAACTAAAAATTTCACACAAATCTTATTAAATATATTTATAATAATTGTATTAAAATGTGAATTATTAATAAACCGTTAAAGGAATAATAGACATTTTTTAAATTACCAAAAAATTTAAAAGTTTCTTTCAAAAAAGTTAAACCAACTAAAAATTTTACACAAATATTATTAAATATATTTATAATAATTGTATTAAAATGTGAATTATTAATAAACCGTTAAAGGAATAATAGACATTTTTTAAATTACCAAAAAATTTAAAAGTTTCTTTCAAAAAAGTTAAACCAACCAAAAATTTCACACAAATATTATTGAATATATTTATAATAATTGTATTAAAATGTGAATTATTAATAAACCGTTAAAGGAATAATAGACATTTTTTAAATTACCAAAAAATTTAAAAGTTTCTTTCAAAAAAGTTAAACCAACTAAAAATTTCACACAAATCTTATTAAATATATTTATAATAATTGTATTAAAATGTGAATTATTAATAAACCGTTAAAGGAATAATAGACATTTTTTAAATTACCAAAAAATTTAAAAGTTTCTTTCAAAAAAGTTAAACCAACTAAAAATTTCACACAAATGTTATTAAATATATTTATAATAATTGTATTAAAATGTGAATTATTAATAAACCGTTAAAGGAATAATAGACATTTTTTAAAATACCAAAAAATTTAAAAGTTTCTTTCAAAAAAGTTAAACCAACCAAAAATTTCACACAAATATTATTGAATATATTTATAATAATTGTATTAAAATGTGAATTATTAATAAACCGTTAAAGAAGTAATAGACATTTTTTAAATTACCAAAAAATTTAAAAGTTTCTTTCAAAAAAGTTAAACCAACTAAAAATTTCACACAAATATTATTAAATATATTTATAATAATTGTATTAAAATGTGAATTATTAATAAACCGTTAAAGGAATAATAGACATTTTTTAAATTACCAAAAAATTTAAAAGTTTCTTTCAAAAATGTTAAACCAACTAAAAATTTCACACAAATATTATTAAATATATTTATAATAATTGTATTAAAATGTGAATTATTAATAAACCGTTAAAGGAATAATAGACATTTTTTAAATTACCAAAAAATTTAAAAGTTTCTTTCAAAAAAGTTAAACCAACTAAAAATTTCACACAAATATTATTAAATATATTTATAATAATTGTATTAAAATGTGAATTATTAATAAACCGTTAAAGGAATAATAGACATTTTTTAAATTACCAAAAAATTTAAAAGTTTCTTTCAAAAAAGTTAAACCAACTAAAAATTTCACACAAATATTATTAAATATATTTATAATAATTGTATTAAAATGTGAATTATTAATAAACCGTTAAAGGAATAATAGACATTTTTTAAATTACCAAAAAATTTAAAAGTTTCTTTCAAAAAAGTTAAACCAACTAAAAATTTCACACAAATATTATTAAATATATTTATAATAATTGTATTAAAATGTGAATTATTAATAAACCGTTAAAGGAATAATAGACATTTTTTAAATTACCAAAAAATTTAAAAGTTTCTTTCAAAAAAGTTAAACCAACTAAAAATTTCACACAAATATTATTAAATATATTTATAATAATTGTATTAAAATGTGAATTATTAATAAACCGTTAAAGGAATAATAGACATTTTTTAAATTACCAAAAAATTTAAAAGTTTCTTTCAAAAAAGTTAAACCAACTAAAAATTTCACACAAATATTATTAAATATATTTATAATAATTGTATTAAAATGTGAATTATTAATAAACCGTTAAAGGAATAATAGACATTTTTTAAATTACCAAAAAATTTAAAAGTTTCTTTCAAAAAAGTTAAACCAACCAAAAATTTCACACAAATATTATTGAATATATTTATAATAATTGTATTAAAATGTGAATTATTAATAAACCGTTAAAGAAGTAATAGACATTTTTTAAATTACCAAAAAATTTAAAAGTTTCTTTCAAAAAAGTTAAACCAACTAAAAATTTCACACAAATATTATTAAATATATTTATAATAATTGTATTAAAATGTGAATTATTAATAAACCGTTAAAGGAATAATAGACATTTTTTAAATTACCAAAAAATTTAAGTTTCTTTCAAAAAAGTTAAACCAACTAAAAATTTCACACAAATATTATTGAATATATTTATAATAATTGTATTAAAATGTGAATTATTAATAAACCGTTAAAGAAGTAATAGACATTTTTTAAATTACCAAAAAATTTAAAAGTTTCTTTCAAAAAAGTTAAACCAACTAAAAATTTCACACAAATATTATTAAATATATTTATAATAATTGTATTAAAATGTGAATTATTAATAAACCGTTAAAGGAATAATAGACATTTTTTAAATTACCAAAAAATTTAAAAGTTTCTTTCAAAAAAGTTAAACCAACTAAAAATTTCACACAAATATTATTAAATATATTTATAATAATTGTATTAAAATGTGAATTATTAATAAACCGTTAAAGGAATAATAGACATTTTTTAAATTACCAAAAAATTTAAGTTTCTTTCAAAAAAGTTAAACCAACTAAAAATTTCACACAAATATTATTAAATATATTTATAATAATTGTATTAAAATGTGAATTATTAATAAACCGTTAAAGGAATAATAGACATTTTTTAAATTACCAAAAAATTTAAAAGTTTCTTTCAAAAAAGTTAAACCAACTAAAAATTTCACACAAATATTATTAAATATATTTATAATAATTGTATTAAAATGTGAATTATTAATAAACCGTTAAAGGAATAATAGACATTTTTTAAATTACCAAAAAATTTAAAAGTTTCTTTCAAAAAAGTTAAACCAACTAAAAATTTCACACAAATATTATTAAATATATTTATAATAATTGTATTAAAATGTGAATTATTAATAAACCGTTAAAGGAATAATAGACATTTTTTAAATTACCAAAAAATTTAAAAGTTTCTTTCAAAAAAGTTAAACCAACCAAAAATTTCACACAAATATTATTGAATATATTTATAATAATTGTATTAAAATGTGAATTATTAATAAACCGTTAAAGAAGTAATAGACATTTTTTAAATTACCAAAAAATTTAAAAGTTTCTTTCAAAAAAGTTAAACCAACTAAAAATTTCACACAAATATTATTAAATATATTTATAATAATTGTATTAAAATGTGAATTATTAATAAACCGTTAAAGGAATAATAGACATTTTTTAAATTACCAAAAAATTTAAAAGTTTCTTTCAAAAAAGTTAAACCAACTAAAAATTTCACACAAATATTATTAAATATATTTATAATAATTGTATTAAAATGTGAATTATTAATAAACCGTTAAAGAAGTAATAGACATTTTTTAAATTACCAAAAAATTTAAAAGTTTCTTTCAAAAAAGTTAAACCAACTAAAAATTTCACACAAATATTATTAAATATATTTATAATAATTGTATTAAAATGTGAATTATTAATAAACCGTTAAAGAAGTAATAGACATTTTTAAATTACCAAAAAATTTAAAAGTTTCTTTCAAAAAAGTTAAACCAACTAAAAATTTCACACAAATATTATTAAATATATTTATAATAATTGTATTAAAATGTGAATTATTAATAAACCGTTAAAGGAATAATAGACATTTTTTAAATTACCAAAAAATTTAAAAGTTTCTTTCAAAAAAGTTAAACCAACTAAAAATTTCACACAAATATTATTAAATATATTTATAATAATTGTATTAAAATGTGAATTATTAATAAACCGTTAAAGAAGTAATAGACATTTTTTAAATTACCAAAAAATTTAAAAGTTTCTTTCAAAAAAGTTAAACCAACTAAAAATTTCACACAAATATTATTAAATATATTTATAATAATTGTATTAAAATGTGAATTATTAATAAACCGTTAAAGAAGTAATAGACATTTTTTAAATTACCAAAAAATTTAAAAGTTTCTTTCAAAAAAGTTAAACCAACCAAAAATTTCACACAAATATTATTAAATATATTTATAATAATTGTATTAAAATGTGAATTATTAATAAACCGTTAAAGGAATAATAGACATTTTTTAAATTACCAAAAAATTTAAAAGTTTCTTTCAAAAAAGTTAAACCAACTAAAAATTTCACACAAATATTATTAAATATATTTATAATAATTGTATTAAAATGTGAATTATTAATAAACCGTTAAAGGAATAATAGACATTTTTTAAATTACCAAAAAATTTAAGTTTCTTTCAAAAAAGTTAAACCAACTAAAAATTTCACACAAATATTATTAAATATATTTATAATAATTGTATTAAAATGTGAATTATTAATAAACCGTTAAAGGAATAATAGACATTTTTTAAATTACCAAAAAATTTAAAAGTTTCTTTCAAAAAAGTTAAACCAACCAAAAATTTCACACAAATATTATTAAATATATTTATAATAATTGTATTAAAATGTGAATTATTAATAAACCGTTAAAGGAATAATAGACATTTTTTAAATTACCAAAAAATTTAAAAGTTTCTTTCAAAAAAGTTAAACCAACCAAAAATTTCACACAAATATTATTGAATATATTTATAATAATTGTATTAAAATGTGAATTATTAATAAACCGTTAAAGGAATAATAGACATTTTTTAAATTACCAAAAAATTTAAAAGTTTCTTTCAAAAAAGTTAAACCAACTAAAAATTTCACACAAATATTATTAAATATATTTATAATAATTGTATTAAAATGTGAATTATTAATAAACCGTTAAAGGAATAATAGACATTTTTTAAATTACCAAAAAATTTAAAAGTTTCTTTCAAAAAAGTTAAACCAACTAAAAATTTCACACAAATATTATTAAATATATTTATAATAATTGTATTAAAATGTGAATTATTAATAAACCGTTAAAGGAATAATAGACATTTTTTAAATTACCAAAAAATTTAAAAGTTTCTTTCAAAAAAGTTAAACCAACCAAAAATTTCACACAAATATTATTGAATATATTTATAATAATTGTATTAAAATGTGAATTATTAATAAACCGTTAAAGAAGTAATAGACATTTTTAAATTACCAAAAAATTTAAAAGTTTCTTTCAAAAAAGTTAAACCAACTAAAAATTTCACACAAATATTATTAAATATATTTATAATAATTGTATTAAAATGTGAATTATTAATAAACCGTTAAAGAAGTAATAGACATTTTTTAAATTACCAAAAAATTTAAAAGTTTCTTTCAAAAAAGTTAAACCAACTAAAAATTTCACACAAATATTATTAAATATATTTATAATAATTGTATTAAAATGTGAATTATTAATAAACCGTTAAAGGAATAATAGACATTTTTTAAATTACCAAAAAATTTAAGTTTCTTTCAAAAAAGTTAAACCAACTAAAAATTTCACACAAATATTATTAAATATATTTATAATAATTGTATTAAAATGTGAATTATTAATAAACCGTTAAAGGAATAATAGACATTTTTTAAATTACCAAAAAATTTAAAAGTTTCTTTCAAAAAAGTTAAACCAACCAAAAATTTCACACAAATATTATTAAATATATTTATAATAATTGTATTAAAATGTGAATTATTAATAAACCGTTAAAGGAATAATAGACATTTTTTAAATTACCAAAAAATTTAAAAGTTTCTTTCAAAAAAGTTAAACCAACTAAAAATTTCACACAAATATTATTAAATATATTTATAATAATTGTATTAAAATGTGAATTATTAATAAACCGTTAAAGGAATAATAGACATTTTTTAAATTACCAAAAAATTTAAGTTTCTTTCAAAAAAGTTAAACCAACTAAAAATTTCACACAAATATTATTAAATATATTTATAATAATTGTATTAAAATGTGAATTATTAATAAACCGTTAAAGGAATAATAGACATTTTTTAAATTACCAAAAAATTTAAAAGTTTCTTTCAAAAAAGTTAAACCAACCAAAAATTTCACACAAATATTATTAAATATATTTATAATAATTGTATTAAAATGTGAATTATTAATAAACCGTTAAAGGAATAATAGACATTTTTTAAATTACCAAAAAATTTAAAAGTTTCTTTCAAAAAAGTTAAACCAACCAAAAATTTCACACAAATATTATTGAATATATTTATAATAATTGTATTAAAATGTGAATTATTAATAAACCGTTAAAGGAATAATAGACATTTTTTAAATTACCAAAAAATTTAAAAGTTTCTTTCAAAAAAGTTAAACCAACTAAAAATTTCACACAAATATTATTAAATATATTTATAATAATTGTATTAAAATGTGAATTATTAATAAACCGTTAAAGGAATAATAGACATTTTTTAAATTACCAAAAAATTTAAAAGTTTCTTTCAAAAAAGTTAAACCAACCAAAAATTTCACACAAATATTATTGAATATATTTATAATAATTGTATTAAAATGTGAATTATTAATAAACCGTTAAAGAAGTAATAGACATTTTTAAATTACCAAAAAATTTAAAAGTTTCTTTCAAAAAAGTTAAACCAACTAAAAATTTCACACAAATATTATTAAATATATTTATAATAATTGTATTAAAATGTGAATTATTAATAAACCGTTAAAGAAGTAATAGACATTTTTTAAATTACCAAAAAATTTAAAAGTTTCTTTCAAAAAAGTTAAACCAACTAAAAATTTCACACAAATATTATTGAATATATTTATAATAATTGTATTAAAATGTGAATTATTAATAAACCGTTAAAGAAGTAATAGACATTTTTTAAATTACCAAAAAATTTAAAAGTTTCTTTCAAAAAAGTTAAACCAACTAAAAATTTCACACAAATATTATTGAATATATTTTGTCATAAGAAATTCCTGTCAGATGTGAATTCCTTTTTTAAACCTGAGCAATTCTCAAATGGGTTGGGTTCAAAAGGCCTTAAAAGAATGAAAAATAAAATATAAAAAAGTAACAAATAACAATTTTCTTTTCAATTTCTTTCTTCTTTCTGTCCTCTTCAAAACCTCTTGATATCTAGTATCTACCTCCGCATGTTACCTCTGCTCTGTGTAAACGTGTTCACTGGTTTTTCTACAATATCACCGTGTCCTATTTCCAACTCTTCCTCTTCTTCAATTTGTCCAATCTTTTTTCCACCTCTCAAATCCATACTAGTTTATTCACTATACAACACCTTTTATTTTACTACCAATATTTCACACGGTATATCACTTAATATTCCACTTGTTATAATATTTTTATTTAGTCGTTATTTATTGTAAAAGTTATACCCGAGTCATGTTAGCACCTAGCTAACTAGCACCTAAACGCGGCGACAGCCGATGCGCCACCGGTTGTATTTGTAAAATAATTAATTTTTTTTTCTCTCGTTTTGGAATTTTTTAATTTTTTATTTCGAATATCAAAAAAGCATATAAAAACAAATAATTCTTTCGTATTCCATTTTCATAGCTGCCTTTTATTTCAAAACTTACGAGGATTATGAAAAAAAACGAAAAAAGGTGCTGGACAAAATTTTGAAAATTATTAATTTTTATCTTGGATATCAAAAAAGCATATAAAAAGAAATAATTCTTTCGTATTCCATTTTCATAGCTGCCTTTTATTTCAAAACTTCCAGGATTATGAAAAAAATCGAAAAAAAGTGTACTAAATTTTGAAAATTATTAATTTTTATCTTGGATATCAAAAAATGGATCAAAATATGTGTGAAATATTTTATAATTTTAAAAATAATACTTGTAGAAGTTATAACCAAAATTACAAAAAGTTTAAAAAAATTTTCACAAAAATTTTTTAATTTTTTAAACCAACTTTATTAATGAATTTTGAAGCAGAAAAACAAAAATAATCGATTAAACAATTACTGTACTAATACTGCCAGTCTGCCAGAACAAAGTCGAAAAATGCGACAAAAGTGAAATAACTCAACACTCAACTCAACGTCACACATGTAGAGAGCGATGTTTATAATAACAATTCCATAATTCTACATGATCAGCTTTTCGGTAATTGCTGCCAAAGATTGAAGGTATAATATCAGTGCCGGCCTAAGGAATATATTATTTTATTAAAGACAATTTCAATAAAGGACCCCTCACTTCTCTTATGGAAAATGGCTTTCGGCAATTTTTTTTTTAAAAAAGTCAAGTCCGTATTAAAAAAAAATTGATGGTCGCCGGAAAGGGACGAATCGTCGTGTAGAAGATTTATTAGATACAGTAAAACAGCATTTTTTAGATACAATAAGACTTTCCTTTTACATTTTTTGATATTTCTTAAAATAAAAATTCTATGCGGAAAAACCAAAAATAATTTTTTTTCTTTTCCATTCATAATAACTAACTCGAGAACGGCCAGAAACAATAGAGATTTTTTTTACCAGCGTCATGCTCTCCATTTAATTGTCTTCGCACCTCTTCTGGTTTAGAATAAAGCAACTTTAAGACATGATACGAAAAACGGACTGTATACTCTGCCGGTACGTAACATTTGAAACACCCTGTAGGCTTATAAAAAATAATGCTTCTCGGGCAAAGTATCTTTTAAATCAAGTTTTAATAGTAAATGCGTTACCATTTTTAGCTACAAATATGTTGTAACTGTTCTGCTAAAACATCGTATATGAGGCGGTTTTGGAAAAAAATCAGATTTGGAAGCCCAATATTCGAGTCCGTGGGACATATTTTAAACTTTGCATAGTGTAGTTTTTTGTAACCTGTAAAGCATATATTTTTTTTAGGAAATCTAGCAGTTTGTTTTAAAGTTATTAGGAAATTATCAAAACTGAGGTTTCATGGTTTTCAATATTATACTAATTTTAAGAATGAATTAGCTCCACGTGCACGCACACACCGCCCGCGCGCACGCACACGCGCACGCCCACGCACACGCGCACGCCCACGCACACCCACAGAGGGGCGAGAGGTAAAAACAATAATAAAAACGTGAGAAATAAAATACTCTTCCTTAAAACAAAAAAGAAACATATAAATAAAAAAGTACGAAGTTGCGACTTGCGATCAGGTACAATTTTTGCATATATTTTGGCAGCTTCAGAATAAGGGAGAAAAGAAAGATTGGTACATCACATGTGGTACCACCTTATACAGCTGTCTCAGCTACTACTTTTTTTCTCCCTCACCCTCTATATCACTGACCAGAACATGGTCGCACATGAAACATTTTTGCTTTGGCCCAGGATTTGGTTTGGATTTCAATGTTGATTTCCTTTCAGTAATTTTCTTCCTCCTAACCACTCTCATTTTCTGCAACTTCCCTTCTTTCTCTTCCTTCAAGGTTGCCCTGATCTTGCATCTATTTCTTATTTATTTGGTTTTTTTTCGATTTCTCTTCCTCTTTAAGTAAGATGTTGATACGCCATTTCTCGGAAGGGATATCCATTGGAAATTGTTTGCTCCATTCTACTCCCAGTTTTCCGTTTTTTCTCTACGATCCTTCCTTGAAGCCTGTCTTGGATGGTTGATCTTGAAACTCCGTTAAGTCGACAGACTGCTCGAATGTCCATATTGTGCTCCTTTATATATATTATATTCTTGTTCTGATTGGCTGGTAGACAACAGGCGTTTTTGAAGGTTTTTGAAGGCAGTTGTATACCTTAAATATGCTGTAGAAAAAGGTGCTGGCCGACAACTAGCACACACTATACCTTTTCTCGGCCATATAAAATCAATCATTATATTTATATCAGGTCTTTCAAACATTACGTTTCATCACTGTAACAATGTAACCATAAATATTGTGAATAATTAAATACTTTTTTCAAAACTTCTCATTTATACTAAGTGTAATTGATATTTTAATTGTACCTAAATAGAAATTTTGAATGACGTTAAATTTGAAATTCATGTTATTTGTTAAATCATTTCGCTATTATGTATTACAGCCGTAGAAAAAGTATAGTGTTTAACTCGCATAGAATGCTAATTTCCCACTCGTATGATTTGCAGCATTCGCCTGCGGCTCATGCTGCAAACTTCATACTCGTGGGAAATAACTGTCATTTCTTGCTCGTTAAACAATTTACTATTAAAATCTCCATTTCGCATTATACTGTTGAATTCTTAAGCAAATCTCATAGTATTTTATAATAATCTGATTAAGAATTTGATAAGCCTTTTGCGCTTAAAATTTATTTATTTATTTATTTACAGAAACAAACAGGTATGCCCTAATTACATGTTTCTGTGGAAAACAGAATCACAAACAAATATAATAGTAACATAGTTATCAAATATTTATTAAGTTATGTGGACTGCGCATTAAGACTTGTGTACAGTATGAGCTATTAAATTATTGGTAAATTATTTAGAGATTTTCGAAAAGAATAGAGGCTTACTAAAAATAAGTCAGGACCTGATAGAGCAGCATATTCGTTATATAATTGACAAATTAGGTTCAGTGCACTAGGGTTATGTGGAATATAAAATGTTGCAAATCTGGGACGAGTTCGGTTATTAGATACATAAAAATTAAGTAGGGCTAGCAATTCTGATGAACGTATTATATGGTTAATTAATTTATAAAGGAACAGTAGCATCGTATAGTTCTACGTTCCAGTCGAGAAATATTAAATTCAATTCTAATGGGCTGATATGAGGTGTAGCCGGGTGAAGTTTTATACTTTTTGTAAAATAAATATTTTATAAATTTGTTTTGAACAGTTTCTATTTGATGTACGGCTCCCTTATTGATAAAATTTGACCATATTATATTACCAAATTCAAGCTTACTTCTGATATATGAATTGAATAAGAATATAATTGTTGTTAATGTTAGAAAAGCTGTATGTTGTACGTTTTATGAATCCACACATTTTATATGAATTAATAAGAACCTTTTGAATGTGCTTATTAAATTTTAAATTACTGCTAAATGTAATCCCAAGGTCTACTTTGTGGTCCACCCTTTGTAAGATAGCAGTACTCATAGAATACAAGAAATTATTGGGCGATTTTTGTCGACTGTATGTCATTACGACACATTTGTTAATGTTAAAATGTAGTTTATTTGCTAATGACCATTTATAAACTTGATCAATATCATATTGTAACTGAAAGTAATCATTAACAGTTTTCATTTCTTTATAAATTTTTAAATCATCTGCATGACGAGATAATTTGAGGGAGGTCGTTGACGAAAAGCAAAAACAACAGAGGGCCCAAATTTGAGCCTTGTGGTATACCTGACCTCGCTAAGAACGATTCACTTAACCCAAATTTATTTAATTTACATAAAAGTAGGTCATGGTTAACTTTGTCAAAGGCTTTAGCGAAATCGGTATATATTACGTCAACTTGTCCTTTGTTAACTATAGCTTTATTAACATGATTAGTGATAATTAATAGATTTACCTTTGCTAAAACCATGTTGTGCGGAACAAATTATATTTTGCACATAGGAATATAGTTTTTCGTATATTATAAATTCATAAATTTTTGCAATACAATTCAATATCGATATAGGTCTGTAGTTGGTAAAGTACATTTTTCAACCGTTCTTGGTGGTGTCTTTAAAAGCTAAAGGGAATGTATTAGTGCTTAAGGATTTCTGATATATTATTAAAAGTGGATAAGTTAAGTACTCCCGACAGGCTTTAAAAATATAACTTGGAATTTGATCGGGACCAGAGGAATATTTAGGTTTTAATTTTTTGAACGCATTATCGATATCTCGAATTGTAATTTTATTAAAATTTAAAATACTAGAATTGAGTAAGTTATCGAAAATTTCTGTCGTATTTATTAAGTAGTTGGAAGACTCCTTCCTCATCATATACCGATTTGAAATAGTTTGCAAAGCCGTCAGATATATCTTTTGAATCCGATATTTTTTCCTCCTCTCCATTTATAAAATATGAAGTTTCAAAACTAGATTTTTTACCCTCATTTACAAAATTCCAGAATGCATTAACATCAGTATTTATATTATTTTGAATATTTGCAATGTACTGTTCATATTCATTTCTTACTATACGTTTTAGTAAAGCCCTTAATCGCTTGTATTCTGTCTAGTGAAAATGTGAAGAATTTTTAAGCTTTCGATAATATTCTCCTCATTGTAAAACTAGATACGATAACAACCTAAATATTGGCCAAATACAATATTGCCAATATTTTCATAAAAATAATCAAATTGTCTTTAACTACAATAAAATATACTTCTTAAGCCGAATCTGTAAAAAGTCAAATAGCGAAAATGCAACACGCTGAAATCACAGTAATCATTTTACTGTGCTGAAATATAACCAGAAATCTTTGACGTTCTCAATGAATCGATTCAAATCGAAGGTCAAAATATCGATTCCCAAAAAAATCGGCACTTAAAAGATCTATCTTTGGAAGATTTTGTTGTCGATGCTTTTCTTTATAAAAATTACTTCCTACTAGCCTTTTTCCCAACTACTCTTTATGCAAATTACATTCTAAATAATTAATTAATAAATCCATAAAGTTATCCACATCTGAAATGTGGTCCAGTGTTTAATAAATGTAACAATAACTCATTTTAATACGAGTAGTAAAACAATGCTACAGAAAGTTTAGTACTAGGGGAACTATAGGGAGGAGAGAAATATGCCATAAAAATAAATTATGTGTTCAAGAATAAACATTAAAAAATTTTAGGATTTTTAATAAACCAAATACGAAACAATTTGAATTGGTCAAATTTTCAGACCTTACTTAGTAACAGAGAACCAATCTCCAATTCCTCCAAATTTGACAAATTCAAATCGTTTCTCGTCGAGTTCATTAAAAAATTTTTTTAAAGATTTGAAAATGGAATACAAAAGAATTATTTGTTCTTATATACTTTTTTGATATCCAAGATAAAAATTAATTATTTTCAAAATTTATTCCAGTACCTTTTTTCGATTTTTTTCAAAATCCTCGTAAGTTTTGAAATAAAAGGCAGCTATGAAAAGGGAATACGAAAGAATTATTTCTTTTTATATGCTTTTTTGATATCCAAAATAAAAATTAATTATTTTCAAAATTTTGTCCAGCACCTTTTTTCGATTTTTTTCATAATCCTCGTAAGTTTTGAAATAAAAGGCAGCTATGAAAATGGAATACGAAAGAATTATTTCTTTTTATATGCTTTTTCGATATCCAAGATAAAAATTAATTATTTTCAAAATTTTGTACAGCACTTTTTTCGATTTTTTTCATAATCCTCGTAAGTTTTGAAATAAAAGGCAGCTATGAAAAGGGAATACGAAAGAATTATTTCTTTTTATTTGCTTTTTTGATATCCAAAATAAAAATTAATTATTTTCAAAATTTTGTCCAGCACCTTTTTTCGATTTTTTTCATAATCCTCGTAAGTTTTGAAATAAAAGGCAGCTATGAAAATGGAATACGAAAGAATTATTTCTTTTTATATGCTTTTTCGATATCCAAGATAAAAATTAATTATTTTCAAAATTTTGTCCAGCACTTTTTTCGATTTTTTTCATAATCCTCGTAAGTTTTGAAATAAAAGGCAGCTATGAAAAGGGAACACGAAAGAATTATTTCTTTTTATATGCTCTTTTGATATCCAAAATAAAAATTAATTATTTTCAAAATTTTGTCCAGCACTTTTTTCGATTTTTTTCATAATCCTCGTAAGTTTTGAAATAAAAGGCAGCTATGAAAAGGGAATACGAAAGAATTATTTCTTTTTATATGCTCTTTTGATATCCAAAATAAAAATTAATTATTTTCAAAATTTTGTCCAGCACTTTTTTTCGATTTTTTTCAAAATCCTCGTAAGTTTTGAAATAAAAGGCAGCTATGAAAAGGGAATACGAAAGAATTATTTCTTTTTATTTGCTTTTTTGATATCCAAAATAAAAATTAATTATTTTCAAAATTTTGTCCAGCACCTTTTTTCGATTTTTTTCATAATCCTCGTAAGTTTTGAAATAAAAGGCAGCTATGAAAATGGAATACGAAAGAATTATTTCTTTTTATATGCTTTTTCGATATCCAAGATAAAAATTAATTATTTTCAAAATTTTGTCCAGCACTTTTTTCGATTTTTTTCATAATCCTCGTAAGTTTTGAAATAAAAGGCAGCTATGAAAAGGGAACACGAAAGAATTATTTCTTTTTATATGCTCTTTTGATATCCAAAATAAAAATTAATTATTTTCAAAATTTTGTCCAGCACTTTTTTCGATTTTTTTCATAATCCTCGTAAGTTTTGAAATAAAAGGCAGCTATGAAAAGGGAATACGAAAGAATTATTTCTTTTTATATGCTCTTTTGATATCCAAAATAAAAATTAATTATTTTCAAAATTTTGTCCAGCACTTTTTTTCGATTTTTTTCAAAATCCTCGTAAGTTTTGAAATAAAAGGCAGCTATGAAAAGGGAATACGAAAGAATTATTTCTTTTTATATGCTCTTTTGATATCCAAAATAAAAATTAATTATTTTCAAAAATTTGTCTAGCACCTTTTTTCGATTTTTTTCATAATCCTCGTAAGTTTTGAAATAAAAGGCAGCTATGAAAATGGAATACGAAAGAATTATTTCTTTTTATATGCTTTTTCGATATCCAAGATAAAAATTAATTATTTTCAAAATTTTTTCCAGCACTTTTTTCGATTTTTTTCATAATCCTCGTAAGTTTTGAAATAAAAGGCAGCTATGAAAATGGAATACGAAAGAATTATTTGTTTTTATATGCTTTTTTGATATTCGTAATAAAAAATTAAAAAATTCCAAAACGAGAGAAAAAAAATTAATTATTTTACAAATACAACCGGTGGCGCATCGGCTGTCGCCGCGTTTAGGTGCTAGTTAGCTAGGTGCTAACATGACTCGGGTAAAATTTATTGTCAATGCTGTTATGAATTTTATTTTTAATTTTGTTTTATGAACCCTATTATATTTTGTTCTAAATTTATTATATATTAATCAAAATTAACAGTTCTTCTTTGATAAAGAAAAATATAAATTAAAAAAAATTCTTACCACTCCTGGTTTTAAAATTTGATAAATTTGTGTTGCTTCCACCAATCAAACTAAATTGCTCCAAGCTGTTTTTAAAATGTGCCCAAGTTGTTTTTATTAGTGCCCCACGTTGGGCGCCATTTGAAATGAAAAATCCACTGGATATAGGGTGGATCACATTTCTCACCTGAGAAACTCTTCCTCACTGGGCTGGGTTCAACAGCGCCTAAATAAACGAAAAACAAAAAAAAAATATTAAACAATTATAAATTTAATGATCCTCTTTTCTTCTCTTTCTTTGGTCTACGTCTTCCAATCTTGATAACTATTTTCAGTTTCCCATATTTTCAGTCTTCGCCTTTCCACTGCTACTCTCCCTTTACTATCTCTTTATTTCTCGTATTACTTCTTTAAATTGTCGCTCCTTTTTTTATGTCTTGGTTTCTTTGTATTTTTTTTTAATAAATAATATTTCTTACTTTTTGAAAAACCTTTTATTTCTTCCTTCCAATAAACTCTACATCTCTTACAAATTATTGCTTTTCCTAATACAATATTTAGTTTTTACAGTTTTTTTTAAATACCTTTTTTTTTAAAGTTTCTGACAATATTTTTATTTTAATCCGTCATCAACAAAAACCTTCAATTTTTTTTTAAACCCAAAAATTTTCCCTACAATTTTTATTTAATTTTCAACTATAATTTTGGTTGACACCATCCCAATGACAAATCATCTCACTTGATAGGAAATGCCATCCAACCCGTCACAGGAATTTCAAATTTCAAATGGCTTAAGCCCTATTCAGATTACAAAAATTAGTTTATACTTTTAATACCAGTTACCAAAAATTTCATTTTAATTTATATTTTTGTCTTTAATGTTAAAATAAAGAAGCACTGTTAATTTTAATACCAATTACTATCCATTTTTTTTTAACTCAACCAACCCTTACTTACTATAATATTTTATAATAAACCATACAAATTTCCTAAGCTTTTCCTTAGCCAAAATTACAGGGTATAACAAATTTCATAACAATTTATAATAATTTTATTAAAATGTGAATTATTAATAAACCGTTAAAGGAATAATAGACATTTTTTAGATTACCAAAAAATTCAATAGTTTCTTTCAAAAAAGTTAAACCAACTTAAAATTTCACACAAATATTATTGAATTTATTTATAATAATAAGTACTCCATGGTACTTCTAATCGAAATCCGTCACAAAGCTCGCTTTGTCGTAAAAAAAATAATTATTTCATTTTTAAGGGGATGATTTTTTATTATGATGCCAGAGTTTTAGGATGTTGAGTGTTTGGCTGAACGTAGATATAATTGAGTACTCCTTGGTACTTCTAATCGAAATCCGTCACAAAGCTCGCTTTGTCGTAAAAAAAATAATTATTTCATTTTTAAGGGGATGATTTTTTATTATGATGCCAGAGTTTTAGGATGTTGAGTGTTTGGCTGAACGTAGATATAATTGAGTACTCCTTGGTACTTCTAATCGAAATCCGTCACAAAGCTCGCTTTGTCGTAAAAAAAATAATTATTTCATTTTTAAGGGGATGATTTTTTATTATGATGCCAGAGTTTTAGGATGTTGAGTGTTTGGCTGAACGTAGATATAATTGAGTACTCCTTGGTACTTCTAATCGAAATCCGTCACAAAGCTCGCTTTGTCGTAAAAAAAATAATTATTTCATTTTTAAGGGGATGATTTTTTATTATGATGCCAGAGTTTTAGGATGTTGAGTGTTTGGCTGAACGTAGATATAATTGAGTACTCCTTGGTACTTCTAATCGAAATCCGTCACAAAGCTCGCTTTGTCGTAAAAAAAATAATTATTTCATTTTTAAGGGGATGATTTTTTATTATGATGCCAGAGTTTTAGGATGTTGAGTGTTTGGCTGAACGTAGATATAATTGAGTACTCCTTGGTACTTCTAATCGAAATCCGTCACAAAGCTCGCTTTGTCGTAAAAAAAATAATTATTTCATTTTTAAGGAGATGATTTTTACTTATGATGCCAGGGTTTTAGAATGTTGAGTTTTTGGCTGAACGTAGATATAATTGAGTACTCCTTAGTACTTCTAATCGAAATCCGTCACAAAGCTCGCTTTGTCGTAAAAAAAATCATTATTTCATTTTTAAGGGGATGATTTTTAATTATGATGCCAGGGTTTTAGAATGTTGATTTTTTGGCTGAACGTAGATATAATTTAGTACTCCTTAGTACTTCTTATCGAAATCCGTCACAAAGCTCGCTTTCTCGTGAAAAAAATAACTATTTCATTTTTAAGGGGATGATTTTAACTTATGATGCCAGGGTTTTAGAATGTTGAGTTTTTGGCTGAACGTAGATATAATTTAGTACTCCTTAGTACTTCTAATCGAAATCCGTCACAAAGCTCGCTTTGTCGTAAAAAAATCATTATTTCATTTTTAAGGGGATGATTTTTAATTATGATGCCAGGGTTTTAGAATGTTGATTTTTTGGCTGAACGTAGATATAATTTAGTACTCCTTAGTACTTCTAATCGAAATCCGTCACAAAGCTCGCTTTGTCGTAAAAAAAATTATTATTTCATTTTTAAGGGGATGATTTTTTATTATGATGCCAGAGTTTTAGGATGTTGAGTTTTTGGCTGAACGTAGATATAATTGAGAACTCCTTAGTACTTCTAAATCGAAATCCGTCACAAAGCTCGCTTTGTCGTAAAAAAAATAATTATTTCATTTTTAAGGGGATGATTTTTCATTATGATGCCAGAGTTTTAGGATGTTGAGTTTTTGGCTGAACGTAGATATAATTGAGTACTCCTTGGTACTTCTATTCGAAATCCGTCACAAAGCTCGCTTTGTCGTAAAAAAAATAATTATTTCATTTTTAAGGGGATGATTTTTACTTATGATGCCAGGGTTTTAGAATGTTGAGTTTTTGGCTGAACGTAGATATAATTGAGTACTCCTTAGTACTTCTAATCGAAATCCGTCACAAAGCTCGCTTTGTCGTAAAAAAAATAATTATTTCATTTTTAAGGGGATGATTTTTACTTATGATGCCAGGGTTTTAGAATGTTGAGTTTTTGGCTGAACGTAGATATAATTTAGTACTCCTTAGTACTTCTAATCGAAATCCGTCACAAAGCTCGCTTTGTCGTAAAAAAAATAATTATTTCATTTTTAAGGGGATGATTTTTACTTATGATGCCAGGGTTTTAGAATGTTGAGTTTTTCGCTGAACGTAGATATAATTGAGTACTCCTTAGTACTTCTAATCGAAATCCGTCACAAAGCTCGCTTTGTCGTAAAAAAAATAATTATTTCATTTTTAAGGGGATGATTTTTACTTATGATGCCAGGGTTTTAGAATGTTGAGTTTTTCGCTGAACGTAGATATAATTGAGTACTCCTTAGTACTTCTAATCGAAATCCGTCACAAAGCTCGCTTTGTCGTAAAAAAAATAATTATTTCATTTTTAAGGGGATGATTTTTACTTATGATGCCAGGGTTTTAGAATGTTGAGTTTTTGGCTGAACGTAGATATAATTGAGTACTCCTTGGTACTTCTATTCGAAATCCGTCACAAAGCTCGCTTTGTCGTAAAAAAAATAATTATTTCATTTTTAAGGGGATGATTTTTACTTATGATGCCAGGGTTTTAGAATGTTGAGTTTTTCGCTGAACGTAGATATAATTGAGTACTCCTTAGTACTTCTAATCGAAATCCGTCACAAAGCTCGCTTTGTCGTAAAAAAAATAATTATTTCATTTTTAAGGGGATGATTTTTACTTATGATGCCAGGGTTTTAGAATGTTGAGTTTTTGGCTGAACGTAGATATAATTTAGTACTCCTTAGTACTTCTAATCGAAATCCGTCACAAAGCTCGCTTTGTCGTAAAAAAAATAATTATTTCATTTTTAAGGGGATGATTTTTACTTATGATGCCAGGGTTTTAGAATGTTGAGTTTTTCGCTGAACGTAGATATAATTGAGTACTCCTTAGTACTTCTAATCGAAATCCGTCACAAAGCTCGCTTTGTCGTAAAAAAAATAATTATTTCATTTTTAAGGGGATGATTTTTACTTATGATGCCAGGGTTTTAGAATGTTGAGTTTTTCGCTGAACGTAGATATAATTGAGTACTCCTTAGTACTTCTAATCGAAATCCGTCACAAAGCTCGCTTTGTCGTAAAAAAAATAATTATTTCATTTTTAAGGGGATGATTTTTACTTATGATGCCAGGGTTTTAGAATGTTGAGTTTTTGGCTGAACGTAGATATAATTTAGTACTCCTTAGTACTTCTAATCGAAATCCGTCACAAAGCTCGCTTTGTCGTGAAAAAAATAATTATTTCATTTTTAAGGGGATGATTTTAACTTATGATGCCAGGGTTTTAGAATGTTGATTTTTTGGCTGAACGTAGATATAATTTAGTACTCCTTAGTACTTCTAATCGAAATCTGTCACAAAGGTCGCTTTGCGTAAAAAAAATAATTATTTCATTTTTAAGGGGATGATTTTTACTTATGATGCCAGGGTTTTAGAATGTTGAGTTTTTGGCTGAACGTAGATATAATTGAGTACTCCTTAGTACTTCTAATCGAAATCCGTCACAAAGCTCGCTTTGTCGTAAAAAAAATCATTATTTCATTTTTAAGGGGATGATTTTTAATTATGATGCCAGGGTTTTAGAATGTTGATTTTTTGGCTGAACGTAGATATAATTGAGTACTCCTTAGTACTTCTAATCGAAATCCGTCACAAAGCTCGCTTTGTCGTAAAAAAAATCATTATTTCATTTTTAAGGGGATGATTTTTAATTATGATGCCAGGGTTTTAGAATGTTGATTTTTTGGCTGAACGTAGATATAATTGAGTACTCCTTAGTACTTCTAATCGAAATCCGTCACAAAGCTCGCTTTGTCGTAAAAAAAATCATTATTTCATTTTTAAGGGGATGATTTTTAATTATGATGCCAGGGTTTTAGAATGTTGATTTTTTGGCTGAACGTAGATATAATTTAGTACTCCTTAGTACTTCTAATCGAAATCCGTCACAAAGCTCGCTTTGTCGTAAAAAAAATCATTATTTCATTTTTAAGGGGATGATTTTTAATTATGATGCCAGGGTTTTAGAATGTTGATTTTTTGGCTGAACGTAGATATAATTGAGTACTCCTTAGTACTTCTAATCGAAATCCGTCACAAAGCTCGCTTTGTCGTAAAAAAAATCATTATTTCATTTTTAAGGGGATGATTTTTAATTATGATGCCAGGGTTTTAGAATGTTGATTTTTTGGCTGAACGTAGATATAATTTAGTACTCCTTAGTACTTGTAATCGAAATCCGTCACAAAGCTCGCTTTGTCGTAAAAGAATTTATTATTTGATTTTTAAGGGGATGATTTTTAATTATGACGCCTGGGTTTTAGGATGTTGTGTTTTAGGCTGAACGTAGATATAATTGAGTACTTCATAGTACTTCTAATCGAAATCCGTCACAAAACTCGCTTTGTCGTAAAATAATTTATTATTTGATTTTTAAGGGGATGATTTTTAATTATGACGCCAGGGTTTTAGGATGTTGTGTTTTTGGCTGAACGTAGATATAATTGAGTACTTCATAGTACTTCTAATCGAAATCCGTCACAAAACTCGCTTTGTCGTAAAAGAATTTATTATTTGATTTTTAAGGGGATGATTTTTAATTATGACGCCTGGGTTTTAGGATGTTGTGTTTTAGGCTGAACGTAGATATAATTGAGTACTCCATAGTACTTGTAATCGAAATCCGTCACAAAGCTCGCTTTGTCGTAAAAGAATTTATTATTTGATTTTTAAGGGAATGATTTTTAATTATGACGCCTGGGTTTTAGGATGTTGTGTTTTAGGCTGAACGTAGATATAATTGAGTACTCCATAGTACTTGTAATCGAAATCCGTCACAAAGCTCGCTTTGTCGTAAAAGAATTTATTATTTGATTTTTAAGGGGATGATTTTTAATTATGACGCCAGGGTTTTAGGATGTTGTGTTTTTGGCTGAACGTAGATATAATTGAGTACTTCATAGTACTTCTAATCGAAATCCGTCACAAAACTCGCTTTGTCGTAAAAGAATTTATTATTTGATTTTTAAGGGGATGATTTTTAATTATGACGCCAGGGTTTTAGGATGTTGTGTTTTTGGCTGAACGTAGATATAATTGAGTACTCTATAGTACTTCTAATCGAAATCCGTCACAAAGCTCGCTTTGTCGTAAAAGAATTTATTATTTGATTTTTAAGGGGATGATTTTTAATTATGACGCCAGGGTTTTAGGATGTTGTGTTTTTGGCTGAACGTAGATATAATTGAGTACGTCATAGTACTTGTAATCGAAATCCGTCACAAAGCTCGCTTTGTCGTAAAAGAATTTATTATTTGATTTTTAAGGGGATGATTTTTAATTATGACGCCAGGGTTTTAGGATGTTGTGTTTTTGGCTGAACGTAGATATAATTGAGTACTCTATAGTACTTCTAATCGAAATCCGTCACAAAGCTCGCTTTGTCGTAAAAGAATTTATTATTTGATTTTTAAGGAGATGATTTTTAATTATCACGCCTGGGTGTTAGGATGTTGAGATTTAGGCTGAACGTAGAAATAATTGAGTACTTTATAGAACTTCTAATCGAAATCCGTCACAAAGCTCGCTTTGTCGTAAAAGAATTTATTATTTGATTTTTAAGGGGATGATTTTCAATTATCACGCCTGGGTTTTAGGATGTTGTGTTTTAGGCTTAACGTAGAAATAATTGAGTACTTTATAGTACTTCTAATCGAAATCCGTCACAAAGCTCGCTTTGTCGTAAAAGAATTTATTATTTGATTTTTAAGGGGATGATTTTTAATTATCACGCCTGGGTTTTAGGATGTTGAGATTTAGGCTGAACGTAGAAATGATTGAGTACTTTATAGTACTTCTAATCGAAATCCGTCACAAAACTCGCTTTGTCGTAAAAGAATTTATTATTTGATTTTTAAGGGGATGATTTTTAATTATGTCGCCAGGGTTTTAGGATGTTGTGTTTTTGGCTGAACGTAGATATAATTGAGTACTTCATAGTACTTCTAATCGAAATCCGTCACAAAACTCGCTTTGTCGTAAAAGAATTTATTATTTGATTTTTAAGGGGATGATTTTTAATTATGACGCCTGGGTTTTAGGATGTTGTGTTTTAGGCTGAACGTAGATTTAATTAAGGTACTCTATAGTACTTCTAATCGAAATCCGTCACAAAGCTCGCTTTGTCGTAAAAAAGTAATAATTTGATTTTTAAGGGGATGATTTTTAATTATGACGCCAGGGTTTTAGGATGTTGTGTTTTTGGCTGAACTTAGATATAATTGAGTACTTCATAGTACTTCTAATCGAAATCCGTCACAATGCTCGCTTTGTCGTAAAAAAAATAATAATTTGATTTTTAAGGGGATGATTTTTTATTATGACGCCAGGGTTTTAGGATGTTGAGTTTTTGGCCAAACGTAGATATAATTGAGTACTTCATAGTACTTCTAATCGAAATTCGTCACAAAGCTCGCTTTGTCGTAAAAGAATTAATTATTTGATTTTTAAGGGGATGATTTTTAATTATGACGCCAGGGTTTTAGGATGTTGTGTTTTTGGCTGAACGTAGATATAATTGAGTACTTCATAGTACTTCTAATCGAAATCCGTCACAAAGCTCGCTTTGTTGTAAAAAAAATAATAATTCGATTTTTAAGGGGATGATTTTTTATTATGACGCCAGGGTTTTAGGATGTTGAGTTTTAGGCTGAACTTAGATATAATTGAGTACTCCATAGTACTTGTAATCGAAATCCGTCGTCACAAAGCTCGCTTTGTCGTAAACGAATTTATTATTTGATTTTTAAGGGGATGATTTTTAATAATGACGCCTGGGTTTTAGGATGTTGTGTTTTAGGCTGAACGTAGATATAATTGAGTACTTCATAGTACTTGTAATCGAAATCCGTCACAAAACTCGCTTTGTCGTAAAAAAGTTATTATTTGATGTTTAAGGGGATGATTTTTAATTATGACGCCAGGGTTTTAGGATGTTGTGTTTTTGGCTGAACGTAGATATAATTGAGTACTTCATAGTACTTCTAATCGAAATCCGTCACAAAACTCGCTTTGTCGTAAAATAATTTATTATTTGATTTTTAAGGGGATGATTTTTAATTATGACGCCTGGGTTTTAGGATGTTGTGTTTTAGGCTGAACGTAGATATAATTGAGTACTCCATAGTACTTGTAATCGAAATCCGTCACAAAACTCGCTTTGTCGTAAAAGAATTTATTATTTGATTTTTAAGGGGATGATTTTTAATTATGACGCCTGGGTTTTAGGATGTTGTGTTTTAGGCTGAACGTAGATATAATTGAGTACTCCATAGTACTTCTAATCGAAATCCGTCACAAAACTCGCTTTGTCGTAAAAGAATTTATTATTTGATTTTTAAGGGGATGATTTTTAATTATGACGCCTGGGTTTTAGGATGTTGTGTTTTAGGCTGAACGTAGATTTAATTAAGGTACTCTATAGTACTTCTAATCGAAATCCGTCACAAAGCTCGCTTTGTCGTAAAAAGAATAATAATTCGATTTTTAAGGGGATGATTTTTTATTATGACGCCAGGGTTTTAGGATGTTGTGTTTTAGGCTGAACGTAGATATAATTGAGTACTCCATAGTACTTCTAATCGAAATCCGTCACAAAGCTCGCTTTGTCGTAAACGAATTTATTATTTGATTTTTAAGGGGATGATTTTTAATTATGACGCCTGGGTTTTAGGATGTTGTGTTTTAGGCTGAACGTAGATATAATTGAGTACTCAATAGTACTTCTAATCGAAATCCATCACAAAGCTCGCTTTGTCGTAAAAAAATTAATCATTTGATTTTTAAGGGGATGATTTTTAATTATGACGCCTGGGTATTAGGATGTTGTGTTTTAGGCTGAACGTAGATATAATTGAGTACTCCATAGTACTTGTAATCGAAATCCGTCGTCACAAAGCTCGCTTTGTCGTAAAAGAATTTATTATTTGATTTTTAAGGGGATGATTTTTAATTATGGCGTAAGGATTTTACTAAGTTGTGTTTTTGGCTGAACGTAGATATAATTGAGTACTCCATAGTACTTGTAATCGAAATCCGTCGTCACAAAGCTCGCTTTGTCGTAAAAGAATTTATTATTTGATTTTTAAGGGGATGATTTTCAATTATCACGCCTGAGTTTTAGGATGTTGAGTTTTAGGCTGAACGTAGAAATAATTGAGTACTTTATAGTACTTCTAATCGAAATCCGTCACAAAGCTCGCTTTGTCGTAAAAAAATTAATTATTTGATTTTTAAGGGGATGATTTTTAATTATGGCGTAAGGATTTTAGGAAGTTGTGTTTTTGGCCGAACGTAGATATAATTGAGTACTTCATAGTACTTGTAATCGAAATCCGTCACAAAACTCGCTTTGTCGTAAAAAAGTTATTATTTGATGTTTAAGGGGATGATTTTTAATTATGACGCCAGGGTTTTAGGATGTTGTGTTTTTGGCTGAACGTAGATATAATTGAGTACTTCATAGTACTTCTAATCGAAATCCGTCACAAAACTCGCTTTGTCGTAAAAGAATTTATTATTTGATTTTTAAGGGGATGATTTTTAATTATGACGCCTGGGTTTTAGGATGTTGTGTTTTAGGCTGAACGTAGATATAATTGAGTACTCTATAGTACTTCTAATCGAAATCCGTCACAAGGCTCGCTTTGTCGTAAAGAAGTAATAATTTGATTTTTAAGGGGATGATTTTTAATTATGACGCCTGGGTTTTAGGATGTTGTGTTTTAGGCTGAACGTAGATATAATTGAGTACTCCATAGTACTTCTAATCGAAATCCGTCACAAAGCTCGCTTTGTCGTACAAAAATTAGTAATTTGATTTTTAATTATGATGCCAGGGTTTTAGGATGTTGAGTGTTTGGCTGAACGTAGATATTGTCACGGGGAATATTTTCACAAAAAATTCCCATTAAGAAAAATTAAATATGTAAATCGCGCCTTGTGCAGTTCATTGGTTCACTGAACGCGTTTGTTTAGTTAATGTAGAAACGTGTTAGAACTGCACAAGGCTAATAACTGAATGGCGGAATTACAATATGATATATAAATACGAACATGTATTGTTGAAAGGAGGTCAGTCAAGAAAGTCTTTAGACTTTACTTTTGACTGTCGGCACACTGCCGACAGTTTGAGTAACCGACCCTAGTGACATGTCTCCTTAAAGTCTCCGTTAGTGTAGTGTTAAGTTAGTATGGTAAGAATATTAATTTGTATATATTAGTTAGGTATTTATTTGAGTGTTTGGTTTTTTATCTTATTGTTGTTATATATTTTATTGTTAATTATATATTTATTGCTCTACCATCTGTTTAATATATCCACCCCCTCTTAATATCGTAACAATATAATTGAGTACTCAATAGTACTTCTAATCGAAATCCGTCACAAAGCTCGCTTTGTCGTAAAAAAAATAATTATTTCATTTTGAAGGGGATGATTTTTTATTATGACGCCAGGGTTTTAGGATGTTGAGTTTTGGCTGAAAGTAGAAAATTGAGTACTTTTCAGTCCTTGTAATGGTAGTCTAACATGAAGCTTACTTTGTCGTAAACTGTAATGTTTTTTTCATTTTTGGTGAGATTTTAGAAAGTTTATTTTTTCGTTAAAACCAAAGTACCTTTTAGTCCCCCAAACAGCTATATTTTATTTTTTCTACACGAAATGACTTTTTTTATAAAAAATATGTTTGCTGACAACTGTCATACTTTCATAATTAATATGTCGTCTATTTTTTATCCATTGTTAATTTTTTAATTCTTTACGTAGTCGACACTTATTGCAAATGGCGTCATTATCACCATAAAACGCCAGTTTAATTAGGTAAGAAAATGCTTTTTACCTTAATTCGTAGCTCGAAGGACCATTTTAATGTTGGGAAAACCAAACATCAAGTTACTATTTACAAAATTTACATTTATTAACACGATTTTTACATAATTTGATATCCATAAGCATAACGTCTTGCTTCTACCATGACACCACGTTCTTTCTACAAGAAGGAAGGGTCATCTCCAAATAGGAATCCAAGTATTGTTTACTTCCAACTTTCGATCATAATCAATGTTTACTAAAAAAAAAATAAAGATTTTCATATAATATTCAATAACATTATAAAAGTAGTAAAAGGAATAATCTCTGCGCGATTTTTCAAGACTACGGCCCGTTTTGTCAGCGGAAGAAAGCCCGATTCGAAAAAATCGGAATTTTTCCAATATTTTTTCAACGAGCCGGTTGCGATATGGATATCAATCAACGCGTCTTGACTTACACACCTTAATTGAAATCAGTATCGACAAATTTGCTTTCCTTATCGAGATATCTCGAAAAGAAGTTTCATTTAGTAGGCCGGACCCGAAATTGCTCATCTTCTGATAGCCTTTCTTTTTTGAATAAAAACCGATGGCCGAAAGATTTTTCCGTATCGGCCGTACCGTTCTCGAGTTATCGTGCGCACAGACATCCACACATCCACACAGACTTTTTTTTCGCCGAAAATCAATTTAAGGGATTCAAAATTGGAGTTAAACAAATATTGACCCGCTCGAGTAAGTGCGTTAACCAAAAACGTACAGGGTGATTGCAATGAGTGCAAATATTTTTTATTATTTGTCTCCAAGTAATTTATAAAGAAATAGGAGAGAAAGTATAAATTATTTATTTCAAATGAATGTCTGTCAACGGGTCGGATTTTAAAGCGATTAAGGGGTAGTTTTCACCCCCACAGGGATGAAAATAATTTTTGTTACTTTTACGACTCCCTTTATTTGAACTGACATAAAAAAGTTAAAAAAAAACTTACAGCATTTTTCAATTGTACGTCAATTTAGAGGTGGGTGTCACGTCACCCCTTAACAGACACTTTGTGCTTAGTTTTTTATGGGAGTACTAAATTTCTTTATTTTCATCACAATTAGCACATTATAGAGCATAATTTGGGGGTCTCATAAAACTTGTGAAAAAATTCCCAAAAGGGTGGTTTTAGCGATTTTAGGGGTGACTCAACCATTTTAGAGTCGCGGGACCCCGATTTTCATTATCAGCGTTCAAAAAAGCATATTGTAAAAGCAGTCTCGTTGCGTAGGGCGTTCCGAGTAGTGATGGGAGTATTCGGATGGGAGTATTCGGAACCATCCGATTATTTATAAGTATTCCGATTATTTGTAAATATTCCGATTATTTGAAAAGATTCCGATTATTTGAAATATTCCGATTATTTGAAATACTCCGATTATTTGTAAATATTCCGATTATTTGAAATATTACGATTAGCTCTTGAGATCACGGTGTTTCGTATTCCGATTATGAAAAATCGGATGGTTTGGAAAAATCGGATGGTTTGGAAAAATCGGAAGGTTTAAAAAATTCGGAATATTTTAGAAAAATCGGATGGTTTATGTCTCGTTGTTTCGTATTCCGTTTATGAAAAATCGGATAAATTTGAAAAATCGGAAGGTTTAGAAAAATCGGATGGCTTATGTCGTTTATGAAAACAGAAAAATCGGACGATTATAATAAATCGGAAGAGTACGGCAAGTTGTTTTGTAATTTGTTTGGGTTGGAGTTTGGATTACAATATTATAAATATATTGAAATCGGTGCATCGTAAAAAGAGAAAACTATTATTTAAGAAATTAAGAAAGTAATTTTCATTTCTAAATCTAAAAATCCTTCTTTTTGTAAAGGAAGGTTTTTTAGGAATATTTATATAAACGTGAAGTGATGTTTAGCTTCTTTTGTTGACATTTTACTGTTTCCTTAACCTATTATTTCCGTTCTGGATTCTACTCATTTCATTAGTATTTTTGTTTTCTTTCACCCGCAAATGTTGAATATTGCAGTTATAAGCAGCTGATCAAGTAGCACACAAATATCATTTTCCACGTGTCGTTTAGTCTCTCTTATCGATGTTTTACAAAAACCCATACATTAGGCAGTATTTATTGACTCTGTTGTGATTGTTCTTTCATTCCGAATAAGGTAAATTAAGTGCAAAAGTCCGTTAATCATTTAAGTAATAATTTAAATAGTTAGTTATTGTGATGATCAAATATTTATGTGATGTGTCAAATACTTATATCAAGTTAGGTTTACTGTAATCAATAAACTCATATCTATCTACTAGTATATACGCCTAGATTCAAATAAATAATAATAATAATGTAAATCATAATAATAATTACTAATAATACAAATTACTACAAAAAATATAATTCCAAGTTCCCCACTTGTTTACCGATCAGCTGCTAACCGCCATGTTGCTTGTGACGTCACCTGACCCTGACTAGATGCAATTAAAAAATAATCGGAATATTATTCCCATTATTAAAATCATCCGAATACTAGTATTCCGATTATTAGAATCATCCGATTAATCCCACCACTAGTTCCGAGCGTTATATCCGCGTTTTAAATGATGGACTATAGTTCCAAAACCGAGGTTACCTTAGCTCTAAACACAATGCGAATTTCTATCGAGACCAAGCTTTTGTTCGCGACTTCGTCCGCGTTGATGTTGGAATAAATAAAAGTTTCCTTCTTATATCTGTTTCCTTCCCCTACTTTTTAAACTCTGTGATGAATATTTTACTGAATATTGATCAATAGTAGAATATCTCAAAAACTCTTAACTGGTGATAGACGCTTGAAAATTGGTACGTAGATTCTCCTAAATAAATGTATTTTTAAAAATGAAGGAGAGAGATCCAATAAAATCATACAAAAAATATGCGCTTAAAAATTGGTATGTATATTTCCTTTGATAAATAAACAAACAAGTACTTCAGTTTTTGATAAAACTGAAACTTAATTTTATTATTTGTGAAAAATGTAGATGATTGTCTATCAGTGCGAATTATTTCAGATTTTTTTATTTTCACAAAAATTATTAAATTTGAATACCTAATTTTCTTTTTCCTGTAAAATATAGATAAGTATCTATCGGTATGAATTAATTACTTCGACCTGAAAACTTCGCCATTAGTCTAAAAGAAGGTCACATAAAATTATTAAAAAATAATATTAAAAAAAATGGTTTTGAAATTTGCAAACAATGACCTTGGATTTGATATAACACTTGATATAGTAACTCCACTTGGAGGTGTAAAAATGGGAATGAAAGTTTGAAGTAAACGGGTACAGAAAATAAACTTTTATTTATTCCGACATCAATGCGGAAGAAATCGCGGGAAAAAGCTAGTAAAATAAATAAAAATGAATCTTCATACCGGATGTCCCACTTTTCGGGGTTTTGATCGCTTACTACCCAAATAGTAGGGGAATAGAAACATGCCGTTTTCGCCAGTTTTATTGAAATCAAAAAAAATTCAATAATGGGATCATTTATTGTAATTCCGGTCAGACCGGAAATTAACATTGTGTTTTTTAGAGATAGGGCAACTTTGTAATTTTAAATAGAACACTCTGTATATTTTTAGAATAACACAAATTTCAATTTTTAAGCTTTGCTACTTTCGCTGCAAAATATTTCCAAAATTTAATTCAAACAACGTTAAGCATTTAAGGCAATTGATAATAAACAGCAAAACGTTAACTTAAATAACAAAGTATATTAAACAGTATTTTGAATTAATATGAATTTTTAAACTTCTAAAGAAACAAAAATTATAGATCATTAAAATAAAATTATGTATAAATATTATAAAAATTATACCTCTCGCATTCTCTTGTTGTAAAGCGCGCTGTTCGATAAGATCTCCTAACTCTCCTGCAACATCTTCATCTTCTAACAAAAAAAAATATAAGAAACATATTCAATATTAAGATTGAATAACTAACCTTCGCTTTCCGGATCAATGTTGGGATTGGCTGAATCCCATTTGTCCAATATCTCCTGACTTTCCGTAACGCAATAAGCTATTTTTTGCAAAAACTCCATAATAGTTATTGTTTACGTTTCGAAAGGTGATGGTGCTTCTATTATGGCAGCTTTTTGCCTCGTCGGGATCGAGCATTTCTCGCTCCTGCATTTAATTGCATTACATTTATGTGGTCCTTGGCCATACATTTTGTTAATTTTCCTAAAATAAATAGCTTCACTTATAGATGGTTAAACATGATTAAGTTATTTCAACATATAAATGAATAAGAATTGAAAGTTTTTGTAAGCTTATAACAATTTTTACCTCTCGCTCTTTAGATAAGAGAGGTATAGTAATGATGCTAAAAATTGGGTAGCGAGTTTTCAATGGATAAACACGTTTTAAGGTCCCTAGAAGTTTTACACATATATTTTGTATACACTACAGTTTATTCTCGTATCATTAAAACTTTCAAAAAGTTTGCAATTGTTGCCAGATTTACAAAAAAGTCAATTTTTTTCATACTTATTTGTGTTAACGTGTAAATTTTTGATTAAAAAATGGCGAGAGGTCATGTGCTGGCCACATCAGATTTTTTCAGGTTTTTTAATTTCTTATCTTTCTTTTTTTGTGCTAATTGAAAGTAATATTTGGCGCAGTTCAGTCCTTTTTACTTTCCGAACAACAGAGTTGTATAGAAGGAAAGTATTGCGATCATGATATTTTGACCATAACCAGATTTTAACGGATCTTTACGTTTTGAGGTCACCTAAACGGCTGAACCGATTTAAATGAAATTTTCGGTATATTGTGATTGCGCGCAGCGGTCAAATACCTCCTGTGGTACTGAAATTTGCCCTTAAGTCGGATGTTGTGATTGCGCGCAACGGAAGGATTAAGGCAATTATGACAGTAAAACAAAAATCTGTAATATCTGCTTGTGATAGCAAGAATCTGATATTTAATCCTGTAGAAATTGTGTGTGATTTCGAAGAAGCTATACATAAAGCAATCCGTAACGTTTGGCCTCAGCTAAAGATAACTGGTTGCAGATTCCACATCAGCCAAGCTTGGCTGAGAAAAATACAAAATATTGGACTCAGAACCGAGTATTCTGACAAGAACAGTGAGTTGGGGAAATGGTTACGCTGATCTTTCGGCCTCATATATTTAGACAGTGCTGATGTTTCGGAATGCTTCGTTGAAGACTTGATTGCTGAAGCTTCCAACGATAGCCGTATAACGTCCTTCTGCGATTATTTAACGGAGAATTACATTTCTGAATCGGCAAGATTTCCTCCAGAGATATGGGCTTCATGTAGTCCAAGTCGAGAACGGACAACCAACGCTTATGAATCTTTCCATAGCCATTTTAATAAAAGATTTTATTCTTCGCATCCTAATATTTTTGTATTTTTAAATGAATTAAAAAATGTTCAAGTAGGAACTTATGTGCAATTAAATAGCTTACATTTACAAAAAAATATTAAAAACATTAATTATGACAGAAAATTAAAATATGTAACAAATTTGATAGGTAAATTTAAAAATAAAGAAATATCCAAAATAGAATTTGTAAAAACTATATGCTATAAGACATGTTTAAATTAAATATATGTACGTTATACAATATAAATTAAAATAAACAATATTTAGTTTTTTTGTAATCACTATTTCAATGTAGAAAGTACCCACTTTTTATTATCTTAATTATTTAAAATTAGTAAATTTTCCGTTTCATAAGGAATGGTCAATATTTTAATCATGAGCCTATTATCAACTTTGAAATTAGACAAAGAGGACGCCACCTACACTCAACTAGATGAAGAAAAGTATCCATTTTTTTTAAATCTCGGCCATTTTTTAATTTTTTTCAAGAGTTTATGACACACTCTGTAAATTTGAACAAAAAAGGTATACTTGTTTTAATAGCATTCAAATGTTCCACACACAGTATCTATTTAATTTTCTTTACCATTTTTTTGTTCAAATTTACAGGGTGTATCATAAACTCTTGAAAAAATTTCAAAAATAGCCGAGATTAAAGAAAAATGGATGCATTTCTTCATCCAGTAGAGTGTAGGTGGCGCCCTCTTGATCTAATTTCAAAATTGATAATATACTTATGATTTACTAACTTAAAAATATAACCATACCATAAATTCAAGTCAATACGTTAAATAATAAAGAAATTATTGCAAAAAAAACGAAAAATAAATTTTAATTTTAACAACCTATATCTCAGTAGTAGACCCAAAGTTATTTAGTAAAATATTAATATTTTGAAGTCCTGAACCTATGATTAAAATATTGACCATTTCTTATGAAACACCCTGTATAACAAGTACATAAAACTTCCGTTTACTGTAGTTTCCGACTTTGCGCGCAATCACAATATACCTTTTTAAAGGCTTGCGCGCAATTGCAACATTGGATTAGGACACCCACTGGAGAATCCTGACCGCTGCGCGCAATTGCAATATGCCCGAAATTTTATATACATATTTAGGGTAGCAAGGACACGACCTGTAGTTAATCGGACAAGCGGAAGTGACAGTTGCTATAAGTATTTATTTTTCATATTTTTCTTAAATAACCAAAATAATGCATTTTTATGAAAAATAACAGGATATGAAAGTTGTAGAACATAAAAGTTTCTACACATTTTATTACTACCGTTTTTTTGAATTCCTTATAGTTTCGCCGCTAGAGGGCGTGAAAAAAATTTATATAGACATTTGCGACTTTTTTAGATTTTGAGACAAAATTATGGTAATATAAAGTTTGACACATATATTTTGTATACCCTATAGTTTATTTTCATCTCATTAAAATTTTCGAAACTTTTGCCATTGTTGCCAGATTTACAAAAAAATAATTTTTTTTCATACTTTTTTGTGTCAACCTGTAAATTTTTGATTCCAAAATGGCGAGAGGTCATGTGCTGGCCACATCAGATTTTTAGGTATGTGAATAGTCCTGATCTTGTCCTGATATTATTAGGAATTCGAAGAACCCTTGCTAATCTAAATATTTCCGGTCTTTTGAAGCTGAAATATAGTTTCACAAACTTATCCCCTCAAGCATTAAGATCAAATTCTGGGATTTACGCTATCCGACCACAAAACACCAGAAATTCTGAGGTTAGAAAAATAAAAACAAAATAACTATCGCCTGTGACCTGTCACTTTGTGAAGTTTAAAGTTGTGGTTTAAAATGTCTTAATTTCATTGCCGTGCTTATTGTTATGGTTAGCAAAAATAACCACAAGAGCGCCAAAATAAGAAATTTTTTAAAAGGCTTAAAATCTCTCTAATAATTTTGCCCTTAACAGGATAATGTGACAAGTGTTAAATTAATGTGGATTAAAGAAAGATAGTCTTCTAAATTCTGAACGAAAGTTAGGTATAGAAACTAAACAAATGTTTGATGCGTCAACCAGCTGTCAAGAAATTTAGTGGATAATGATAATTTCAATTTTATAAATTATAATTTGTAGTTGTTAGTTTACCAAGATTACCCTCGCTATTGCTATTTTGTTGTATTTAAAGTGACTGTTTTTATTTGTGTGATACTTGTAGTTTTTTATATACTTTGGACAATTTATATTTTGAACTTTTTTTGTGTAAATGTGTCTCGTCAGGGAGAAACTCATATATTTCGTGGATATTTTTCAAACACCAGAGGCAAAGAAAGTATTTTCAGCCTCTTTAAAGATCCGCTGGTTAAAAAATTATAAAATTAAATGCCTTCGTTTTTGATAAAACTGTGTTCACTTTAAAAATAAGAATATACTTTTAATCAATTTTATTCCAATAATCTAAGGTAACAAAACTTTGTACCTATATTTGGTGAATAAATGCATCTAATTTGATTTTATTTTTGTTTATTAATATCATAGTTATTTTTATTTACTTATAACTATTAAACTATAATTAATAGTTAATTGAGTTCACGTTAGTGTTTATTGTCAAGATGTATTTTTTATTATTGAAAATAAAAAAAAATCTATAGTGAGTTCCGTTTTAAACCATTTAGTTACTGATTACAAAATAAAAATAAAAAAAACTAAAAGCTATAGCCCTATTTTTAATTATCAACTTGTACTTGTATTACATACAAAATATGGTTGTAATATCAAGTACACTTTTAGAAGTAAAGTACAATTTTAGACGTGTTAGTTTTTTACCTCTCGCCCTTCAGATAATAGAGGTATAGGAATCATGCTAAAAATTGGGTAGTGAGTTTTCAATGGATAAACACGTTTTGGGGTCCCTAGAATACGATTTTGATATTTTCGCGATGATGTCTGTGTGTGTGTGTGTGTGTGTGTGTGTGTGTGTGTGTTAGTGTGTGTGTGTGTTAGTGTGTGTGTGTGTGTTTGGATGGATGTTGTAGTAACGATAACTCAAAAACTACTTAATTAAAAAACTTGAAATTTTGCATACACGATTCTTATACCCTAGATTAGATCTGATTAGATTTTGGTGTCAATCGGACAACCGGAAGTGACAGTTACTATGAGTGATGACGCCATTACTAAACAAAATGGCAATTAGGTTTTACACATATATTTTGTATATACTATAGTTTATTTTCGTATCATTAAAATTTTCAAAAAATTTGGCATTGTTGCCAGATTTACAAAAAAGTAAATTTTTTCCATACTTTTTTGTGCCACCGTGTAAATATTTGATTCAAAAATGGCGAGAGGTCATGTGCTGGCCACATCAGATTTTTTTTATTTATCTATGATAGAAGCCGAGAAAAAAATTATCGGAAATTAATTCTGCTGCGTGGTAAGAAAATTTCACAAATTGGAGTTGCTATTTCCGATGAATTTAGTTTTATATGACGCACTGTATTTTTACAATAGAAGTTGATTTTACTTGTTAGTAACTAAGGTTTATTACTAAAATTTCAGGAACATTAAAAACATTAATAGGTTTTCAACCATAACATCTGATATTACATGTCTACATAGTTTCAAAAGAAACTTAAAAAATCTGATGTGGCCAGCACATGACCTCTCGCCATTTTAGAATCAAAAATTTACAGGTTGACACAAAAAAGTATGAAAAAAAATTATTTTTTTGTAACAATGGCAACAATGGCAAAAGTTTCGAAAATTTTAATGAGATGAAAATAAACTGTAGGGTATACAAAATATATGTGTAAAACTTTATTGCCGTTTTGTATAATAATGGCGTCATCACCCATAACAACTGCCACTTCCGGTTGTGCGATTGGCACCAAAATCTAATCAGATCTAATCTAGGGTATCACAATCCTGTATGTAAAATTTCAAATCTTTTTATTCAGTAGTTTTTGAGTTATCGTTACTACAACATCCATCCAAACACACACACTAACACACACACTAACACACACACACACACACTAACACACACACACACACTAACACACACACACACACACTAACACACACACACACACAGACATCATCGCGAAAATATTAAAATCGTATTCTAGGGACCCCAAAACGTGTTTATCAATTGAAAACTCACTACCCAATTTTTAGCATGATTCCTATACCTCTCTTATCTGAAGGGCGAGAGGTAAAAAACATATTTCCGATGAGTTTAGTTAAATATGACGCATTATATTTTACAATAGAAGTTGATGTTCGTATCAATAAAAATCTGATGTGGCCAGCACATGACCTCTCGCCATTTTTGAATCAAAAATTTACACGGTGGCACAAAAAAGTATGGAAAAAATTTACTTTTTTGTAAATCTGGCAACAATGGCAAAAGTTTTGAAAATTTTAATGATACGAAAATAAACTATAGTGTATACAAAATATATGTGTAAAACCTAATTGCCATTTTGTTTAGTAATGGCGTCATCACTCATAGCAACTGTCACTTCCGGTTGTCCGATTGACACCAAAATCTAATCAGCTCTAATCTAGGGTATAAGAATGGTGTATGCAAAATTTCAAGTTTTTTAATTCAGTAGTTTTTGAGTTATCGTTACTACAACATCCATCCAAACACACACACACACACACACACACACACACACACACACACACACACACACACACACACACACACACACACACACACACACACACACACACACACACACACACACACACACACACACACACACACACACACACACACACACACACACACACACACACACACACACACACACACACACACACACACACACACACACACACACACACACACACACACACACACACACACACACACACACACACACACACACACACACACACACACACACACACACACACACACACACACACACACACACACACACACACACACACACACACACACACACACACACACACACACACACACACACACACACATACACGTTTCGAATAAGCTGTGGGGTCGTGTGCACAAAACTCACATGTGGGGACATTTAAACTGCGCACGTAGCCATACGCAGCTGATTGTGCTGATTCTAACGGTATATTTGAAATATCTATACACACCAAATAAATATCTTACACACCGAGTAAAAGTTGTGGGCCTATTGCACAACAACTATGGCATCATCTGATTTGTGTATTGGTGTCCTCTAAACTATTTCATTTTTGGAAAATGTGTATGATAGGACCCACAAATAATGTAACAGCTGTTTTGTGTATGAGTTGTCCCGTAAATATAGCAATATACTTTTGTGTATTTAAGTGTACTCAGAACTTATGCAGTATTTAAAAATAATACATAAACTAACTAATAATGTAAACATTGTTGTTTGTAAATTGACTCATAAATATATAAAAACAATTTCGTGTATTTATGTGTACCCAGAACTTACGCATTATAAAGGTTAATACATATCAATTCACATAACAAGTAAAAGAAAAAAGAATTTCGCGGCTGTGGTATACACACTATTTTGCATCTAATCCTTAAAATTATGAAATTAGATCATTGCAAATTCTTATTATATATTTTCGTTGAGTTATGGTGTCTACAGGAAATCGTGCACCAGAATTGCCCCAAAAGCTCATTAGCCTACTAATCCCCTACCTGGATTGCACTAAAATATTTTTGGTAAATATTTTGTATTTAATCCCTAGCTCGAATTGCACTACTTCCATATTTTTAATTTGTTGGGGAATTTTAAACAATTAAAGAGATAAAAAATTATTGTTCTTCTCCGCATCCGAATATTTATGTATTTTTGGATATTATAAAAAACATGCAAAAAGATACATATATAAAAGTGAATTCTGTAAATTTAAACCAAAAAAGAGCTGTCAGAAAAGAAGTCTTGCAGAAACAAAAAATTATTGAAAATAAAATAGAGGACTCTAGGTTAGGTACAATAAATATAAAAATGTTTGTTAAATGCGTATCATATAAATTTAACCCTTTAGCTGCGGATATCGTATATAAATGATTCGTAAAAATTATGCTGTGATGTGAGCATCATCAATAAATAATTTTGTATGTTTTGTTATTTCTCTACAAATTTTTATAAATCTTACAAATGTTTATATATTTTAACAAATTTTTATAAATTATAACATATTTTGAAATTTTTCCAATGTTTTAAAATGTTTAAAATTCTTGAATTTTTTTAAAATTTCGAGTTTTTTAAATCTGCAATTTTTGAAACTTTTTGACAATTATTTTTTTTAATGTTCTTTGAAATTCTTGATGTTTTTGAAATTTTCGATATATTTTTAATATTTTTAGTTTTATTTTTAAATATTCTTGAAATTATTAAAATTTACGAAGTTTTGAAATTTTTAATTTGCAATTTTCAGAATTTTTGAAATTTTTAATATATTTGGAAATTTTTGATATATTTTATAAATTTTTTTAAAATTTCGATTTTTTTCAAATTTCCGATGTTTTTGGAATTTTCGATATATTTGATATTTTTTAAAAATATTTTTGAAATTCTTAAAATTTATGAAGTTGAAAATAATTTTGCAATTTTCAAAACTTTCGAAATTTTTAATATATTTTCGAATTTTTTAATTTCTGGACATTTTAATTTTTTAAATTTTTGAATTTTTTGATATATTTTTAAAATTCTTAAAATTTAGGTTTTTTTTAAATTTTGATTTTTTTTTTAAATATTTTTGAAATTCTTAAAATTTATGAAGTTTTAAAATTTTTATTTTGCAATTTTCATAACTTTCGAAATTTTTAATATATTTTCGAAATTTTTTAATTTCCAAACATTTTCATTTTTATTTTTTGAAATTTTCGAATTTTTTGATATAATTTTGAAATTTTAAATTTCTTAAAATTTAGGTTTTTTTTAATTTTTTAATATTAATATATAGAATCATGTTTATTGGTGTATTCTTTAAATTAACGCAAAATTTTTACCATATTTTTCAAATTTTTTTCGTCTGTATTTTACCCGCAGTTAAAGGGCTAATGAATGAATTAAGTAATGGTATTTATTTTCTCCACGACCATTACTGAATGTATGAATTCTGAAATCATTTTTAATAATAGAATGTAAACATTCACACTCTAGAGTCTGAATATTTATTCTATAATACTTGCCTCTTATGCATTTTGCATGTATTTTCATTCTTTATCAAGGTAAAGAATGGATTTTCTGTAATCGAATTAAACAATATCGATTGCCATGGACTTCAAAAGTGTCAGTGTCAGATATAAAATGGCGACGGTAATAATTATTTTCAAACAAGTTTTAATTTAAACAAAATAATGAGTGAAAAATCAAGTGAAGTAGATATAGAATTTAATAATATCTGAAATTGCAAGTTATGAAAAAACATCAATGCACCGGTAAGTGTACCACAGCACTATAAATATTAATACAATGTAATACAAATATGTCAACAAATAACTTGTGTTCAGATTTAATTTAATTTTGATTTATACTTTTTGATCGTGGAGAAAATATAGTCTGTTACTCGGTCAGAATGAAAAAATTCGACACTCGTGGTTCCTCACACTCGCTGACGCTCGCGTTCAGAATTTTCCACTCGTGTCGAATTTTTCATTGTTACAGAATCTACTATTTTGATGTTACTTAATATCTAGCTGAAATAAAATATTTTTTTAAATTAAACTGACTCGTAGTATTTAAATTTAATTATCTAAGAAATTAAGAACTATAAAAATTAAATAATAAAAATTCTATAATTTGGAAGAATATAAACTTGTGCAGTTCAGGTGAGGGATTAAGTGCCGAGAATCGAAAGTCGTGCAATTCGGGTAAGGGATTATAGATACCTGTGAAATAAAATTGACCCTTCTTAATTTTTGTGCAATTCAAGTGTGCCCGAAATTTTAAATACAAAATCGCAACTCCAAAATAGCGGACAATGTTTTTGATTATTTACCGATTCTATTCAAAATTGGTATATAGGGGTTCTTGTGGTCGGAGATTAAGAGTTTCAAGATTGCGGACGAAATTTATGATTATTGACCGATTATATTCATATTTGGTATGTGGGGATTTTTGGTATTGTAGAATATGATTTTTTTGTAAAAATTATTAAAATCAATATTTATGATTATTTACTGATTTCATACGAAATTGGAATGTGGGGGTGTTTGGGGTTAGATATTATAAATTTTTTGTCATTGTTGTTGAAAAAAATTGGAAATATTAAAAGTTTGTTCGTTATGGTGTCTAGATGTGTAGGAAATAAATTTTAAATTGTTTTAAATCCGTATCATGTCCATGCCCATTTAATCATCTTCGTATCTCTTATGGTTTAGAATATGGCAATGTTAGCACATGATAAATGAGACGGCCTGTATACAAAATATGTTGACAGTTCTTGACAAAACGCAAATATGGCTGACATCGATAGTGATATTTCAGCATTTTGTTGCTTCAACTTCTAGAGTAAATATAAGTAATTAGACAAACTGTACAATTAATGTTAATATTTATCTTCGAACAATATAAGTATGTATTTGTTAATTTAAAAATTAATATTGTGTTCAATAAAAAATAAGAACATGTTATTTTTGTATTGTAGAAATGTGAAATTTTCAAGTGACTTTTGCTTTTTATTCCGTTGTCATGGGTAACGGCCGCGAAATTGAATTTCGCGGACTGTGTGGAGAACGCGAAGTACTCACTTCGCATACGATTGCACGAAAAAAGTATTGAATATTTGTGCCATAACAAATAACCGTTAAAGTAGCCACATACTTTGTAAACTGCCTATAATAATAACATAATATGTTAATTTATATTGTAATTTTCCGCATAAATGAACACAGCGTCCGAAAAATATAAAAAAGTTAAAATATTATCAAAAGATAAAAGAATCGTTTTCTTAAATTATTTATTAATATTTGCTTTGTACATTTTAGTTATATAATTCTTAACACAGAATTTGACGGCAGACCATGGTCTTTTTTTAATATAAAAAATTTAGCGATGCAAGCATCACATTCTTTTTTTCCTGGGACTATCCCTTTTTTGATGTGGCTGTTGAAGAAATTTGTTATGGCTTTCATTTCTTCAGACGACCAATGTATCTTAATATCAGTTTTTCTTTTACCTGCAAAATATAAATAATTTTGTACAGATAAAAATGGTATGGTTTAATACAATTACTTGGCACCAATTTTTGCAAAATATTGACATACAACACTGTTTTTTCCTATATTTTCAAATTTTTCCCTATGTGTTTTCCCTTTTTCCTATTTTTTTACTCTTTTTTTTTCCTTTTTCTTTTATTTTTTTTCCATTTTTTCTATTTTTCTCTACTTTTTCCTGATAATTTTTACCTATTGTTGGCAATTTTTTTCCCATTTTTCTATTTTTCTCAATTTCCCACTGTTATTTCCTATTTTTCTCTATTTGTTCAATTTTTTTTCCTATTTTTTTTCTCATTTCCCTATTTATTATCCATTTCCTATAGTTTACCATTGTTTCCAATTTTTTTACTTTTTCTGTTTTTACTCGTTTTTCCTGGTGTTCCTATTTTTCCTGTTTTTCTCTATTGTTTCCTATTTTCTTCTACTTCTCTCTATGTTTTTTACGTTTTCCTAATTTTCCTGTTTTTCTATATTTTTCGCTATTCTCCCTATTTTGTTTACTTTTACCTACTTTTTCCCAATTTTCCTATTTTTCTCAATTTTTTTATTTATACCTATTTTTTTCCCATTTTTCCCATCATAAATATTTGCCATTTTTCTGTAGTTTCCTGTTTTTTTACAATTGTCTCCCGTGTTTTTTCCTACTTCTACTATTTTTTTTTTGTTTTTTCTATTCTTCCTTATTTTTCCCTAGTTCTCCATTTTTTACCATTTTTTTTTATTTCTCAAAATTTTACCTATTTTTCCCTATATTTCCCTATTTTTGGCAATTTTTTTCCCATTTTTCCTTTTTTCTCTATTTTTCACTATTATTTCCTATTTTGACTATTTTTATCAATTTATTCAATTTTTTTTTCCTATTTTTTCCTCATTTCCCTATTTATTCCCCATTTCTTATAGTTTACCATTATTTAGAATTTTTTTACTTTTTCTATTTTTACTAGTTTTTCCTGTTTTTTCCTGGTTTTCCTATTTTTCCCTATTTTTTTTCTATTTTCATCATTTTTTCTATTTTGTACCTAGGTATCAAAAAATCTTCCAACAGGCTTAGAGAAATTTTTATTTCGAAAATAATATTACAATAAATGAGTTAAATTTTTTCTCAGTTTCAGCGACATCACATTTTTTGAAAGATTTTGGTCTAAATTTGGCTCTCACAAGTGAGCTACCTAGTTACTGCTTATTTTTTAACGCTAAAAACATATAAAACTTACCTGCATTAAATGCACATAAGACACTGATGATCTTTGTAAAATAAATAGCTATTATGTATACAGACACAAATCCTTCTCTCTTAATTCCCTAATTTGATGCAGAAGTAAAAAAGAGAAGTGAAATCGCTTTTGTACATCAAACAAACGGCTTTTACAGAGTACAATCGATTTTAAAAGTATTGAAGAAACTTCCTAGAATCGAGAACAAAAAAAGGAACATTTTGACGTACCTACTATAGGCTGTCTCTTATTTTGAGATACATATAATTGTGAGCATGCATTTTAACTCTTTGTCTTTAAACACTGCGAATAACATATTTATGAGGGGACATTGTAAATTATTAGTCGTATATCTTACTCTATTTATTCGTTTTTGTTCGTTTCTTTGTCTACGCTATCACAAAAACTATTTAGACTAACCGAAGGATTTTCTTAAAATTTGACCCAGGGTGTTTCAGAATTCGATATTCAACGATTTATGGTAGACTTCTCTCTTAAAATAAAGAATATCTAGGTCAGGAACCAATACTCAAAAATAATTAATTTTCGTAATACAGGGTGTTAAAGTTAATAAATAAAAACGGTTTTTTCGCTGCAACTTTTTTAAAAATACATATTTTTTAATGAAACTTTGTGGATGAGTTATTAGACTAATGACCCTCATTGTGACGAGGCATTTTTCAAAACCTTTTACCAGTGGCGTTCCAGTTGATTATGGCCGACAATTCCACTCATATGTAAAAAATTCCATATACAAATGCAAAAATCGTAGTTTGCTATCGAATATTCAGCCACTGAGGAAGGAAGAGAAAAATAACTAGATAAAAAATAGATAATACCACGTTACTAGGACAACCACGTGTTTTTGTTATGTATTATGAGGCCGCACACCACGTGACTTTTGTGGTTGCCGGTTAGAGAATTACCCAAGGTAAAGTGCTTGTATTCTAATAAATTGCGCGGAAAAATTTTTTTTTTTTGGTATTTTCCGGTTAATGTTAAGTAATCCTACCCTCTACCGGAACTATATAGCAACTAAAAATATGCGGTTTTTTCATGATATTTAAAATATTTATCAGAAGAGCGCGTCTGTCCTACTTTTTTCAAATTTATTTAGAGAAAAAGTTGATAGTCGTACCACTTTTAGTAAAAATAATTTAAAAAAAGTGCCACAGATGCGCTCTAAAGAATTAACTATACAACCGCAGCTTCCTATCTTTAATATTAACGGAGCGCTCGTCCAAAAACGATTTAGGCAAGATAACATATGGTATTTGCTCCTCTTATTGTGTCATGTTAGGTTAAAACTTTTAAACGTCAAATTATATTAAATTTGAATAAAATGTGCCTATATTTGGTATATATCGGAAGACGAATTTGGTACATAATAGGATTATAAAATATAGGGTGTTCTATTGAAAATAAGAATGATATTGTCGTTTAAATATGTATGATTTTAAACTGTAAATACATTTCAATTATTAGTCTAATTTTTTTCAGTTAAAATTTAATTTGGCTGATACCATATTTTTCGAAGTTATTAGTTTTCTTAAACATGCTTTAATTTTTAGAAATATCAAAATATCTCGAAAACTAAAAACCTTAGGTATAGGGAATATACATAAACTTCAGAAAGTTTATCTTATTTTTAACGTATAATCTATAAATGAAATAAAATATATGGTGTTCCATAAGAAATAATGTAACTTTGATACGCCACACTATTTTGCGACAACCAATATATTTCAAAATAATTTTAAAATGTAGCCATTATTAACCCACATATCCATAAATAAACAAAATTTTCAAAATATTAACCTTTTAGTCACAATGGACCGTCGCGTCTACCGTGACTCGCCCTGTACATATAATATCAGAACCACTTAAGTTCGCAGCATATAGGAAATTATTAATTTTAGGAAAAAAATTATTCTTCATATAAAGTTTTGCACGGTCTAAAATCTAAAATGCAACCGTTAGATAATACATTTTATACGAGGTGCGTCAAAAAATGTAAATTTTGCTCAAGAATTAAGTACACTTATTTTAAAAAATATAGAAAAAAGTTATTTGGAAACCTTATTAAGAAACAATATTTACCTCCTATCTCAAAACAACATTTGTTCTAATTTTTTTTCTTGTAGCAAAATGCGAAGTGAACTGATACGTATAAAATTAGTTTCCACAAATTATTTAAGCCTATTTATCAGTTTTTACTTAAAATAATACATTTAACCTAGTTTAATATGCCATTACAGAGTGAAATACTAATTTTGCAAAAAGAAAACACCAAATTGCATATCTTTTTAAACTATACATGTAAAAAATGAACTCATTAAGCTAGATTAAATTTATTATTTTTACTAAAAGACAATAAATGGGCTTAAAATAATTTGTGGAAACTAATTTTACATATACCAGTTCACTTCGCACTTTGTTACAAGAAAAAAATTGTTTTGAGATATTAAATTTGAAGGTAAATAAATATTGCTACAAGATGAAATAAAACAATTTAATTTGTTTAAACCTTCATTATATTTGAACTAAATTCAAATATAATGAAGATTTAAACAAATTAAATTGTTTTATTTCATCTTGTAGATGGATCTTCATCAAGTAAAAGCCTCATCTATTCAATTTTTGTAAATATTGCTTTTAAATAAGTTTTCCAAATAACATTTTTCTATATTTTTTAAAATAAGCGTACTTTACTCTTGAGCAAATTTTATATTTTTTGACATACCTCGTACACGGCTCAAAAATGTATTATATGATGGTTGCAATTTAGGTTTCAGACCTTGCAGAACTTTTTGTGAGGAATAACTATTTTTCGTAAAATTAATAATAAAAATATAAAATATCGAATATTTACGAAGGTATGGAATCCTAAAAATGAGGGAATGTTAATGAAAATATCATATTTATTAATATATTGGTATTTGTTGATAAAATATCCTTATTAATAAACAATATCACCAAATTTCAAGTTCTTGGTCCATGGAAAGTTAAAAAATACTTCGGAACAAAGTTTTGTAAGAAATGCTGACTTTGGCGGCTTCTCATGCCTACATTTTGCAATATTTTTTAAAATAAAAAATACAGTTTTTCTACAACCGTGCGGAAAAGTGTACTTTTCCGCACGCTTGTAGAAAAAAGATTTATATTTCTTGCTGTTTCCACAAGAGACTCTGGTATTTCGTCATCCATTTTGGTATATTATAATTAGATAAATATTAAAAATTCACTAATGTCAAATTAAGTTGACAACTTGTAAATTAATTCTTGCTTGGTTACTGTGATTACTTTCAGCCTAATGTTTTATTTATTAAGAAGCACTAAGAAAATTTTTATTTAATGACAAAAAAATATTTTTGCTAAAATTTTTTTTTAATTCTAGTCGCTTGTAGAAAAAATATTGTTCCTAACACTTGCGTAAAGTATCTTTTCCCCACTTAATTTCATGCCCGAACTCCGCTTCGCGTCGTTCGGGCAACTGCAATTGCATGCGGAAAAGTATAACTTTCCGCACTTGTTAGGAAAATAACTATTTTATCTACTCAATAAACTCTAAACAACGAAACCTTACTCGATTGGGTGTAGGTCAAATTTTTTTTCAGCGCCTCTCTTTAGCTGTATGGCAGCCCCCTTGAAAACATTTGAAAATATTTTTTTCGTGCAATCATACTTGAAGTGAGTAATTCGCGTTCTCTTCTACAATACGAAACTGACAATGTTATTATCTTTTATTAAACACAGTATTAATTTTTAAATTAACAAATACATACTGATATTGTTCAAGATAAATAATAATTTCAATTGTACAGTTTGTATTACTACTTGTATTTACTCCAGAAGTTGAAGCAACAAAATACTGAAATATCACTATCAATGTCAGCCATATTTGCGTTTTGTCAAGAACAGTCAAAATATCTTGTAAATTCAAACACTGTCATTTCCATAGCAGCTGTGATTTTGTTAATGAAATTGAACTGCTGTGATTTCAAAGCAATAATATATTTATTGGTAATTTCATAATTTTAACGATTGCTCGAAAAATAGTGTAATAATCTTTCTTTCGGTCTGCCAAAAAGGTATTTCGCGGCTTAGGCATACAAATAACTATTACGATTTATGTTGCTTTGGGACAACAAGACGAATCTACGTTGAAAATTTGAAGACTGTAGCCCTAACAGTTTAACTGATAGACCAGTGTGACAGACGGACGGACAGACGGACACGTTAGTGAGAGCAATAAGGCTCCGTTTGGACCACTTGGGGTACGGAACCTTAAAAACTACATACAAGATATAAGTAGTTAACAGTTGAATAATTATACAAATTGATATTTAATACAAAAATAAGTATGTCCTCATAATTATAAAAGTATTAAGATTTACTTACACACAAACTTACAAAGTAACTATTCATTAAAATATATTTATTTTTCGAAGAGGGCGCCACTTTCCTAGAACATATTTCATCCCCACTAGTATGATAAAATATGCAAAAACTTGCACACCTGATATTTTATTAAGTTGTGTGGACAGTAACTTTTTGATTAATTTTGATTAAGGTAATTGTCACAAATTAATAAAAATTAGTTGCTTAACGAAAATTGTTGTTTAATATATTTCTATACAACAGTCGTACCTATAAACCGAATATCAAAGACGATAAAATAAAATCAAATTGTGGGGACGTGTGTATGTCCCCATAACTGTCAGTGTCCCCACAGTCCTGGTTTTAATCAGGTGAGTATCCCCACAACTCGGGTAATACATACGCACACACACACACACACACACACACACACACACACACACACACACACACACACACACACACACAGACAGACATCATGCTAAAAATGGTATAAATGGATTCAGGTGACCTCAAAACGTAAAGATTCGTTAAAATCTGGGTATGGTCAAAATATCATGATCGCAATACTTTCCTTCCCTATACAACTCTGTTGTTCGGAAAGTAAAAACAGGCCAAACTAGAGATAATATAGAAAAATAAAGAAAAACAAAAAAAATAGGGAAAATTGGAAAAACCAAGAAAAATAAGAAAAAAATCAGAAAGACTAATGAAAAATTGGAAAAATTGGGAAAAAACAGAAAAAAATGTAAAACAAATGTGAGAAAATATAGAGAAAAAATATTGCAATATAGGGAAAATATACAAAAAAAAAAAGAAAAAATAAAGAAAAACAAAGAAAATTAGTAGAAAATTGGAAAAAACTGGGAAAAATTGAGTAAAACAGAAAAAAATTGGGAAAAATACAGAAAATAGGGAAAAAAAGGAAAAAATAATGATAAATAGGGTAAAAATGGAAAAACACGGAAAAATGGTGAAAAATATGGAAAAATAATGAAAAGAAAAGGGGAAAAGAGGAAAAGAGGGAAAAGGGAAGTAAAATAGGAAAAAATAATGAAAAATAAAAAAAAAATTGGAAAAAACAAAAAATGTGAGAGAAAATATAGAGAAACAATAATGCAATATACGGAAAATAAAGAAAAACAAAAATTGGAAAACTAGGAAAAAATTGGGTGTAATACAAAAAAATTGGGAAAAAATACAGGAAAGAGGGAAAAAGGAAAAATAATGAAAAACAGGGAAACAAGGAAAAATATGGAAAAATTTGGAAAAAAGTAAAAAATTAAGAAAAAATAGGAAAACTATTAAAAAAATAGGGTCAAATAGGGGAAAATAGGAAGATATAGAAAAAACCAGAAAAAAATGTGAAAGAAAATATAGACAAAAAATATTGCAATATAGTTAAAATATACAAAAATAGAGAAAAATAAAAAAAAAACAAAGAAAATTAGTGAAAAATTGGAAAAACTAGGAAAAATAGGAAAAAATATGGAAAAATACGGAAAAAGTGAAAAATTAAGAAAAAATTGTGAAATTTTGAGAAAAAAAAGTGAAAAGTAAGAAAAAATTGGAAAAGATATAGAAAAATAGGGTGAAATGGGGGAAAATAGGAAGAAATTGGAAAAAATGGCGAAAAATAGGAGCGAATAAAATAAAATAGGAAAAATTAATGAGAAATTCGAAAAAATTGGGGAAAATAGGAAAAAAATAGAAAATTAGGAAAAAACATGGGAAAATAGTGAAAAATAGTAAAAAAGAGAGAAAAAAAACTGGAAAAACTAGGAAATATTATTGAAAAATAGGGAAAAAAATCAGAAAAAATTGAAGAAAATGGGAAAAAATAATGAGAAATACGAAAAAATTGGGGAAAATAGGAAAAAATAGAAAATATAAATGTAAATATTTTTAACTGTACGTACTAATGAACTAATCGTGTGTACCTATGAAACAGAAATTACTCATAGGATTGAGTTGGGCCCCTTGACACAAATATGTGAAAATGTACCGAGGTTTCCATTTGAATTTTGATTTTTTTTATCATTTCCGGTCAAGATGTCGGATGTCGGCCATATTGAATTTTTATTTTTAAACATTCAAAAAGAGCTCTATTATAATTGACAAAAAATTGTTATAAATCTATTAAACCGTTTAAAAATTCCATATACCTACACCCGGATTACAAAAATTTAAGAACAATTACGAATCCATAGTATTTTTACTTGTGTGACATAGGTATTTCATAGAATGAAAATATTTTAAAAAAAAATGTATGCCACTAATACATTTTTAAAATACTTAATTTTTTTTAATAAAACATGGATGGGCCACCCTGTATTAAAAATCGTTCATTTAATTACCATCAAATTGATGTACCTACACATAACAATTCTGTTTTTTCTCAAATAATAACTATTATAACTACATATTTCATTTTGTAACTAAATGAATTAAAAATCTATTTTGGTGTATTTTTTTATTAACTACATTTCTTAAATTTACGCATGTATTTGAAAGATAAATATTGATAAAACAAAATTGAAAACTTCCTATCAAAGTATATTTGATGAATATGTAAATAAATCATTTAAGATGTGCCTAGAACCGCCTGTCAATATAAAAAATGCTTACTTCAGACTAACAAAGTGATGTTGGCATTTCCATTCATATTTTGCTCATAAAATACATAAACAAATAAAGAGTGATTCCGATTTTTCGAAGACTTGTTTTGTAAATAACTTTCGAGAGGATTAAATATCGGGTCATAAATTCCCAATAATGAAGCGACCAGCCGCCAGTTAATAAATTTCGAAGGTTTTTTTCTAAATTTTAAATTATTCCTGCTCATAATTATTTTTTTTAATTTTCTTCGACATTTATTAGATTTCACTTTTTAGCTGTTAAACTAAGTGTAAGAATTGTCGCAGGTTATATCCCGAGAACTGCAAATTTAACCGGATAAACTGCGGCTAGCTTTTTTTGAAAAATTTTGCTTAGAAAATGTTTGAGACTGAATAATCCACCATTAAAAGCCCGAGACCGAAGGTCGAGGACTTTTTAGGTGGAATATGCAGTCGAAAACATTTGCTTCAAAGCAAAATTTTGAAAAAAATTGACTAGCCGCAGTTTATGGGGTTAAATTTACAGATCGAGGAGTATATGTTAAGATTATCTCCCAAATTGGGAATGTAGTATTTACATTTTATCTTTATTGTTTATTAACATGCATATTTGTCAAAGCTAGGTGACGTTTAATCAAAGCTAGACGTCGTTTAATCGCGTCGCGATTAAACGACATGTAGCAATATAATCACTTATCAATACAAGTCACGTGGTGCAATTTGGAGGTCTCTCATTGGTTTTATTTGTTACGAGGGAAATAATCGGGGGTAATACCACTTGAGCGCTCAGATTTAGCCGGATATTTTTTAACGTCGGTCATGTTGGCTCCCAGCATGCTAGCAACCAAACGCGGCGACAGCCGATGCGCCACCGGTTGTATTTGTAAAATAATTAATTTTATTTCTCTCGTTTTGGAATTTATTAATTTTTTATTTCGGATATCAAATAAGCATATAAAAACAAATAATTCTTTCAGTAGAATGTATACACCTTTGGTACAGTTACAGTTTCAGTACAGGCATAATATATGAAAAAATTGTCGATTAAAAATATGGCGATTAAAAAATGACAGCGCGCGAAATAAATGAAACAATATGGCGATTAAAAATATATAGAGGGCTGGGCATGTGGCGCTCCGATTAAATTAATATAGAGGGCTGGGCATTTTGAAAAAATTGCCAATGACTGGGAGGCGGGGCAAGATGGCGCTCCCAAATTCGATTAAATTATATGTGTTGATATGAATATAAAATGAGAGTTAAAACCTTTATTTTGAAAAAATTGCCAATGACAGAGAGGCTGGGCATGTGGCGCGAAAAAATTTGACAGAAATGATTACATGTGGGCGGCGAAAATACAGACATGACAGATATGACTGATGTCGCCAAATTAGAAAATTAAAAAATCATATCCCTTGTAGACTTTATCCTTTAAATCACACAGAGTTGTAGAAAATCCTTTCTGTAAGAATCACAATAAAACACGAAGAGTACTAGCACGCTGGAGTTGTTTTTATTATCCAAGGACATTAACTAGAAAAAAAAAACGATAAAATAAACACGTTCAATTCTCTAGTCAACACCAGCGGATAAATAATTGGTCAATTTATTCACTACAGATTTACACCTGATGAAAAATACTTATTTTTTGAACAACTAAGCACAGACTGAACAAAAAAATAAAAAGTTCAATCATATGATTAGCGGTTTGGTAAATAAGTTGGTAAAAAACGTTAATAACTAGAAATAGGTAATCAACATTAAGTCTATTCTCTACACACATTTGTAGCATTAAACCAAATATGATAAGGTTAGCCGCATCAACTGAAAAGCTTGGGAACGAAAAAATATTTCAAAGTTGAAAGAACAAGGTTTTTATTATTTTTAGTTGATAAAAATAATAAAAAACTACATTCTGACGAACCGAATTATTAGGCACTCTATAAATACCGTTATGACGGTTAGGAAATTAGGGACTTGTTAAAATTAGTTCGTAATTTAAAAAAATATATCTAGTTGAGAGGGGCCCTTCAAAGACGAAACGGTGTTTTCAAAAATTAGATATACTGTTTTGGGCCTTTAATAAGTTGATAAGCTTAATAAAATTTATCTTTAACAGTTAAATGAAACAAAAAATTGTTAATTACACCTTTGGAATAAATGCTTTAATTTTTAATATTTTTGATACGCTTTATTGAATTTATAAACATTTCTCAAGAGTGGGGGAAGTAGATTTTCTGGTACGTTATTAATACAAAAAAAAAAAAAAAAAAAAAAAAAAAAAAAAAAAAAAAAAGCCTACCAACGATCTAGCACTTGCGACATATCAAATTAAAGGAATTGACGTGTACATAATGAGAAAAAATATTTAAAAAATTCCATCTGTAAATTTTAAGAGAAAAAGCATGCGCAGAAACGATCTAGCACTTGTGACATATCAAATTAACGGTATTGACGTGTACATGATAAGAAAAATATTTAAAAAACCCATCTGTAAATTCTAAGAGAAAAAGCATGCGCAAAAACGATCTAACACTTGTGGCATATAAGAGAAAAATAATGAGCAAATAAGACGAAAAATATTCAAAGTTATAATAATAAGTTATTAAAAAAATCACTAAAAAGCGATTAATTATATGGGTAAGTCAGGGGAAATTTAGAATCGTCAGAATAATAATATGACTGGAAAAGAAGAAGAAGAAGAAGAAGTTGACAGAAGATGGTAATTGTTTCCAATCAATTTTTCCTATTGCATTTAAAATATTTTAATACGAGTAAAATTTTCTGTTAAATTATGAATGCTAGAGTATTTATCTTGAGACATCATCTTGTATATTTTTACTTTCCGAACAACAGAGTTGTATAGAAGGAAAGTATTGCGATCATGATATTTTGACCATACCCAAATTTTAACGAATCTTTATGTTTTGAGGTCACCTGAATCCATTTATACCATTTTTAGCATGATGTCTGTCTGTGTGTGTGTGTGTGTCTGTGTGTCTGTGTGTCTGTGTGTCTGTGTGTGTGTGTGTCTCTGTGTGTGTGTGAACACGATAGCGTCTAAACGGCTGATGCGATTAAGATGAAATTTTATATACATATTTAGGGTAACAAGGAGACGACCTGTATAGATTTTGGAGTTAATCGGACAACCGGAAGTGACAGTTGCTATAAGTGATGACGTCATTACTAAACAAGATGGCAATAAAGTTTTACACATATATTTTTTATACGTTATAGGTTAATTTCGAATCATTAAAATTTTTAAAAACTTTTACCATTGTTGCCAGATTTATCAAAAAGTATTTTTTTTTCATATTTTTCTTAAATAACCAAAATAATGCATTTTTATGAAAAATTACAGAATATGAAAGTTGTAGAACATAAAATTTTCTACACATTTTGTCATTACCGGTTTTTTGAATTCCTGATAGTTTCGCCGCTAGAGGGCATGAAAAAAATTTGTATTGACATTTTTGTGACTTATTTAGATTTTGAGACAAAATTATGGAGTTTTATGAAAAATTTCATGGTATCAAAATTGTAGAACAATAAATTTTCTATAAATTTTGTCTTGACTATTTTTTCAAGTTGCGCCGCTAGTTTTTATTTTAATTTTTATCTTTATTAAATTATTATTTTTTAGTTAAATTTTTATATTAAAAATTTAAAAAAAATATCTTTAAATTTGTAATAATTAATTTTATAATTATAATTTTTTTCAAAATTTTATTACAAAAATTTTGGAATTTTTACAAAATTTGCCAAGAAATTTAAGATTATATTACGATTTTAAACTAAATTGAATAACTTCTAAAATATTAAAGTTATTGAAATGTGATTTTCGCCATTCGAAAGATAATATAAAACTCTAAATTTTAAATGTATTTTAGTTTCTTAAAATTTAGAATTGTAATATCCGAAAAGGACCCAAAAGTACTATGTGCGTAAATTATTTCATAATTTTAATATAGTATTTGTAAAAGTTATAGCAAAAAATGAAAAAAATTAAAACAATTCAATGGATTTATTCATGAATTTTTGAAAAAAAATTTGATTTTTTTTTAGTTTTTTAAACTAACTTTATTAATGCATTTTGATCCAGAAACCTAAAAAAAAGGTCTGTTTCCCATTTTGAATAAAATTGAATGAGATATTAATTATTTATTGATTTTAAAATTATTCATAAATAGGTTTGATTTGTTTTAAGGTTAAAATTAATATTAAAAATTTTAAAAAAATTACCCTTAAATTTGTAGTAAAAAACTCTATAATTGTGATTTTTTTTCAAAATCTTATTCAAAAAATTGTAGAATTCCTAATTTTTTTTTGAAATTTAATATAAGTTTAAAAGAAATTGAATAACTTTAAAAATATTAAAGATATTAAAATGGGATTTATACCATTCGATAGGTAATATAATTAATGTATTTTAGTGCATAAAAACTAAAATAATCGATTAAACAATTACTGTACTAGGAGTGTTCGGAAAGTTGGGTGGGATTACCCCCTCATTTTTTTGAATTCCTCACAGTTTCGTCGCGTATGTATATAGACATTTGAGACTTTTTTAGATTTTGAGACAAAATTATGGATTTTTATGAAAATTTACAAAATTGTAGAACATAAAATTTTCTACAAATTTTGTCTTTAATTTTTTTTCGAGTTCCGCATAATTTCGCCGCTAGTTTTTATTTTAATTTTTAAGCAATTTTTATCCTTATTAAATTATTATTTTTTAGTTAAATCTTAATATCAAAAATTAAAAAAAAATATCTTTAAATTTGTAATAATTAATTTTATTATAATAATTTTTTTCAAAATTTTATTACAAAAATTGTGATTTTTTTTAAAAATTGTCTAAGAAACATTTAAAATTATATTATGATTTTAAACTAAATTGAATAACTTCTACAATATTAAAGTTATTGAACTGGGATTTGCGCCATTCTAAAGATAAAATAAAACTCTAAATTTAAAATCAATTTTAGTTTCTTAGAATTTAGAATTGTAATATTTGTAACCAAAATAAAGAATTTTTTATAATTTTTTTGTAATTTCGTTTTATCAATAAATATAACATAAATGAAAAAATTAAATAGCATATCCGAAAAGGATCCAAAAGTACTATGTATGTAAATTATTTCATAATTTTAACATAGTATTTGGAAACGTTATAGCAAAAAATAAAAAAAGTTAAAGTAATTCAATGGGTGTTTACCCATGAATTTTTGACAAATTTTTTTTTTTTTTTTTTTTTAGTTTTTTAAACTAACTTTATTAATGCATTTTGATCCAAAAAACCTAAAAAAAAGGTCTGTTTCCCATTTTGAATAAAATTGAATGAGATATTAATTATTTATTGATTTTAAAATTATTCAAAAAAGGTTTTAATTCTTTTTAAGATTAAAATTAATATTACAAATTTAAAAAAATCTGATGTGGCCACCACATGACCTCTCGCCATGTTTGAATCAAAAATTTACACGGTGCCACAAAAAAGTATGAAAAAAATTTACTTTTTTGTAAATCTGGCAACAATGGCAAAAGTTTCTAAAATTTTAATGCGATCAAAATAAACTATAGGGTATACAAAAATATGTGTAAAACTTTATTGCCGTTTTGTATAATAATGGCGTCATCACCCATAGCAAGTGCCTCTTCCGGTTGTCCGATTGACACCAAAATCTAATCAGATCTAATCTAGGGTATAAGAATCGTGTATGCAAAATTTCAAGTTTTTTAATTCAGTAGTTTTTGAGTTATCGTTACTACAACATCCATCCAAACACACACACACACACACACACACACTAACACACACACACACTAACACACACACACAGACATCATCGCGAAAATATAAAAATCGTATTCTAGGAACCCTAAAACGTGTTTATCCATTGAAAACTCACTACCCAATTTTTAGCATGATTCCTATACCTCTCTTATCTGAAGGGCGAGAGGTAAAAACTCTATAGTTGTGATTTTTTTCAAAATTTTATTCAAAAAATTGTAGAATTCATAATTTTTTTTTGACATTTAATATAAGTAAAAAAAAATTGAATAACTTTAAAAATATTAAAGATATTAAAATGGGATTTATAGCATTCGATAGGTAATATAAAACTCTAAATTTGGAAAATAATTTAGTCTCTTCAAATTTAACATTGTAATTATTATAACCAAAATAAAACAAAAATTAAATTTTTTTGTCCTTTTGTTTTATCGAAAATGGTAAAACAAATTAAAAAAGTAAATAGTAAATCTGGAAGGGATCAAAAAGAACATTATGTGTGAAATATTTCATAATTTTAAAATAATACTTGTAGAAATTATACAAAATTAAAAAAGAATTTTACAAAAAATTATTTTTTTTTTAATTTTTGTAAACTTATTTTATTAATGTATTTTGATGCATAAAAATTAAAATAATCGATTAAACAATTACTTTACTAGGAGTGTTCGGAAAGTTGGGTGGGATTACCCCCTCATTTTTTAATATTTGATTTTAATTATTTTATTGAATTTAAAATCTTTTATCGCGAGTAAAATTTTCTGTCAAATTAATCGTACCTACCTACTCAGGTGCTTTTAAAATTTTTAAATTGGTCAACATTGGGAAGTTTTGATAATTTACGGTCATTCTTTTAATTTTTTTCGAGAATTTTCAACCAAATTTACAAGCAGCCAAAGGTTAAAATGCTAAAAATGGAAAAAATAAATTAAAATACTAGGGGTATAATATTACAGAAGAAAAAATGCAAAAGCTAAAAATATTACAGAAGAATAATATAAAACAAGAAATGTAAAAATCGGAACAATCTCTAAAAATTAAGAGAGTTTAATTAGAGAACGGTGTTTCTCAGCTATTCTTGAATATAAAATAGATAAAAGTAAAAAACCTGAAAGTGTACAGAGTGTTTAATTTTGAAAAATATATTAAAATAATTTGATGTAAAATCAATTTTATTATTATATTTTCGATAAATATAGATAAAAGTTATTGAAAAATATTCCTTATAGAAAAATAACATTATTTTTCAAAAAATATCGAGAAACCGCGCCGATAAATTAAAAAGTTAGTGGCTTACCTTATAGAAAAATAACAGGTGTGACGTGATTTTTCGAAAACAAAAGACAAGTATAAAAAGGGAAGAAAATTTATTACCAGTTTTATTTGGTGACAGAATCCTGGTAAGTTACATTATTATTATTATTTAATATTTATTGAAAATTCTTATTATTATTAATAATTATGATTATTTTCCTACTATTTTACTAAATTATTTTTTAATTTTACAGAAACTGGTCGCTGAATATTTTTGGACTGCCGCTTCTTTATTTTTGAAAGATAAGAATTGTTATATTTTTTCCTACATGTTTTAATCTCGTAAATTTTTATTATTAAGCTTAAAATCTATTTTTACTAATAATTTTCCTACTATTTTTTCATTGAGTAAAAACATCTTTTCAAATTTTTGCATTTAATAATTATAATTTTTTTCCTACATGTTTTAAACTCTGGTAAAAAGTTTATTTTAAATTTTTACTGAAATTTTTCTCACATTTTTAAACTCTGGTAAAAATTTTTTTTTATATTTTTACTGAAATTTTCAAAATTTTAGATAAAAAATTTGCATTTAAACATGAAAATTAGTTAATTTAAATTATCCTGTTATCCTATTATTTTTTGATAATTTTGTTTAATTAGAAATAAGTCAATATTTAATTATTAAGACTCAATATATTGCATTTGTATTATAATCGACAAATATTTTATTTTAAAAGTATTTTGCATTTATTAACACTCTTTTTTTTTGTTGCTATATATATTGTAATTCGATAAATATTAAGGTTGTAAAAATAAACAATTTGACAGATAAGTTCATATAAAATCAGAAAATTTACAATATATAAAAATTTCAATTTTATGCTTCGATTAAATTTTATCAATGTTGATTTTACTCGTGTAACTAATTGAGTGAACTAATGCTTATCTCAAAATCATCTTTATTGAAAAAAACATATGAAAAGTAAATGTAAATATATAACATAGTCTGCCATGTAAAATTAAAATTTGTTGCAAATAAAAGTGTGTTATATTTTGTTTTTTTTTTTTTGGTGGAGAAATTTAATGAAAGAATTTTGAACTTTTCCACTTAACTTTATTATAATACGTATATATATGTCACAAATCCTTTTTGGCTCTCAGAACACACACATTCTATCAGCAACAATTCATTATTTTCTTACAAAAACATGTGTATTAGTTATAACAGGCACGCATCACTTTTTTGATTGAAAAAAGTTCCTATGTAACAAACACAGATCTTTGATAAAATTGTTATAATATATACCGTATGAGCTCACATAATTTTCCAATTGCGAATATACACTGGATGCCCCCCATAATGTTACTTTTAGTTGACTTGGAAAAAAGTACTTTTTAGGCCGAAAGAAGTACCACCATCCATGTTCTTTTATCCTTTACTCGCAAATCATCTCTTCAGGCACTATATTTTTCAAGTAGTATACAAGAATGAGCATTTACATAAAAAATCCATGACGACAGTTTACGGTGCTAAACTGTGTATTAACAAGGGTATTGCCTGCTGGTCTAGGCAGCACACAGTACAGAGACCAAAAACATTAAAATCAGAATTGAGAATATGACAAAGTTGATGGTCAGTTTAGCATTCACAGTTAACACAAAGCAAGTGTCATTGTTCCCAACAAGTAGTATCAGTAGGTAGTAATGTAGATGATGGTAGACAGGTCTACAGAATCAAGAGAAAAACGAAAGAATTGTAATTGAAAAAGAGGCCGCTATTTAGAGCACAGTACACAAGCAGCAACTTTTTTTCTCTTTTTCTCGACTAAAGTTCATTTCGCGGACTATTTCGGCGAACACCTTGTTCGCGTTGGTCCTGTTCTTAGCACTCGCCTCGATGAAAGGACATCCCCATTGCCGAGAAAGGGCATTTCCTTCAGCATAGTCTACTTTTCTCTGGTGTTCCAGATCCACCTTGTTTGCGACTAGGAGAATAGGGACTCGTTCTGTCCCTTTCACTCTGGTAATTAATTCCTTCATGGGAAGGATATCTCGGAAGGTTTGATGATCTGTTAAACTGTACACTACGACAAAACCATGTCCATTCTTTATGTAGAGGTCGCGCAAGCTAGCGAACTGTTCTGTACCTGCCGTATCTATGATTTCCAACACACACGGTCTATTGTCCACTTCGAATTCTTTACGATAAATATCCTCAATGGTCGGATCGTATTTTTCCATAAAACAACCTGATAGAAATTGAACAGTTAATGCACTCTTCCCTACCACACCCGATCCGAGAACTACTACTTTGAATTCACGCATTTTTATACTGCTTTTAACACTAATTATTCTTTATATTCACTATTGGACTGGGAACCGACTACCGACACTAACAACAATTCTGCACTCCATCCTTAAGGCAAGCTATTCGTAGACAAGCTAGTTTCACAGACGCGCAGGGGTAAGAAACGAGGTAGGTTCGAAGTGCCTGATGGGCGGGTACAATTCTCTGAGTTTGCAAGTAGTCAGGGCCGAACTCGCATTTTTAATATTCGTGAATACTTATCGCATAGTAAAAATGGTTAGCTCAAGGGCACTTTAGGTTATTTATTATGAAATGTGGAAGAGATTAGAACTCATATTTTTCGATGTAACAAAAAGTTGTTTTTATACATATAACTATCGAAAAAAGAATTACCGTCAGCAAAAGAAAATATTTTTAAAAATGTAAACATAATACTCTTTTATAAGAATTTTTATAAAATATTGAATACGTGTTTACTAAAATTTCAGTTGTAATAACCCAATTTAACATTTTTTTTGTTTATTCTCATAATAATAAATTAGAACGAAATATTTATAGTTTAATAAAAAATGTGATTGTAAATTAAAAAATATTAACAGAATATATTGGTAATTGTAAATTTTTGAATTGGATATTTTTCTTTTGATTTATACACATCTATTCTAGTCAAAAGTGCTATTTTGTCCAGTTCGGGTTATAAAATTATGAGCAAAGTATCGTTGGATGTATAATTTTATGTAGATATAATTTACGCTGTGTTTCATGTCTCGCAAACAAATAGTTTAAAAGTTGTAAACAATTTAATAAAAAAGATGTGTTGGTTTTTTTTGCGGATACCTTGAAAAATATTGCAGATATCGAAAATTGGAAAAAGATCCAAACACAGCAAAATTTTTTTAAATTTTTTTTAGAAACAAGTTTTTACTTTTCTTTACTATAATTTTATTTTTTAAGTGAATACTTATCTAGGCGCGTTAAGCGATTTTTGGATAAGTAGCAAATAGAAAAAAATTTAAAAAAGTGAAAAATAGCGAAAAATAAGGAAAAATAGGAAAAATGGGAAAAATAGGAAAAAACAGAAAAATCATAAAAAAGAAGAAACAGGAAAAAATGAAAAAAACTGGAGAAAATGGGGAAAAAAGAAGAGAAAAATAGGAAATAATGGGGGAAAATGAGAAAAAAAGGAAAATACTTAAATACTTATAGTCAAAAATTGAAAAAATGGGTAAAAATAGAACACAGGAAAAAACAGTAAAGAATAAAAAAAAGAAGAAAAAATAGAAAAAAAGAGAAATATTTGGACAAATGAGGAAAAAAATTGGAAAGAATCGGAAAAAATAGAATATAAAGAGAAAAGTATAAAAAATAATGATTTTTAAGAAAAAAATCGTTTCTTAAAAAAAATTTTGTTGTTTAAAATCGCACTTGTTATCTTTAAAAACAAATTGAAGGTCAGGTATACAGAAAAAAGCGAGACCTTATGAGAATTTTTCAGAATGAAATAAATGGAAAAAGAAAATTATATTTAAAAAAGTAAAAATGAAAGCTAATTCCACAAAATTTTCCGAACACTCCTACTAAACTAATTTAAAAAAAAATTAATTTTTTCTAAAAATTATGTTTTAACTTTTTATAATTTTGTATAATTTCTACAAGTATTATTTTAAAATTATGAAATATTTCACACATAACGTACTTTTTGATCTCTTTCGATGTACTATTTATTTTTTTCATTTGTTTTACCATTTTCGATAAAACAAAAGGACAAAAATTTAATTTTTTTTATTTTGTTTATAATAATTACAACGTTAAATTCGAAGAGACTAAAATATTTTTTAAATTTGGAGTTTTATATTACCTATCGAATGGTATAAATCCCATTTTAATATCTTTAATATTTTTAAAGTTATTCAATTTTTTTTAAACAAAAAAAAATTATGAATTCTACATTTTTTTGAATAAAATTTTGAAAAAAACCACAATTATAGAGTTTTTTACTATAAATTTAAGGGTATTTTTTTAAATTTTTAATAATAATATTAACCTTACAAAAAATAAAATTTATTTTCGAATAATTTTAAAATCAATTAATAATTAATATCTCATTCAATTATATTCAAAATTGGAAACAGACCTTTTTTTAGGATTTCTGGATCAAAATACATTAATTAGGTTAGTTTAAAAAACTAAAAAAAAATCAAATTTTTTGTCAAAAATGCATTGGATTGTTTTAATTTTTTAATTTTTTGCTATAACTTTTATAAATACTATGTTAAAATTATGAAATAATTTACACACATAGTACTTTTGGATCCTTTTCGGATATGCTACTTACTTTTTTCATTTATTTTATACTTATTGATAAAACAAAATTACAAAAAATGTTAAAAAAAATCTTTATTTTTCTATAATAATTACAATTCTAAATTTTAACAAACTACAATACATTTTAAATTTAGAGTTTGAAATTATCTTTTGAATGGTGAAACTCCTGTTTCAATAACTTTAATATTTTAGAAGTTATTCAATTTAGTTGAAAATCGTAATATAATTTTAAATGTTACTAGCTAATTTTTACAAAATTCCACAATTTTTGTAAAAAAATTTTGAAAATAATTATAAATATTAAATTTAATTATTGCAAATTTAAAGATGTTTGTTTTAAATTTTTAGTATTAAAATTTAACTAAAAAATAATAATTTAATAAAGTTTAAAATTGCTTAAAAATTAAAATAAAAACCAGCAGCGAAACTATGCGGAACTCGAAAAAAAAGTAAAGACAAAATTTGCAGAAAATTATATTTTCTACAATTTTGGCTTTATGTAATTTTTCATAAAATTCATAATTTTATCTCAAAATCTAAAAAAGTCGCATATTAATTTCTTTCACGCCCTCTAGCGGCGAAACTATGAGGAATTCAAAAAAAACGGTAATGACAAAATGTGTAGAAAATTTTATGTTCTACAACTTTCATTTCCTGTAATTTTTCATAAAAATGCATTATATTGGTAATTTAACAAAAAAAATGAAAAAAAGTACTTTTGATAAATCTGGCAACAATGGCAAAAGTTTTTAAAAATTTTAATCATTCGAAATTAAACTTTCACGTATAAAAAATATATGTGTAAAAAATTTGTTATTTAACGAAAGCATAATTAAAAAGAGAATTGGGATAAAAAATTTTTGCCGGCGAATTATTGTTTATTCAACTATTCAGCAAGTGCATGATTATTTTAATTCCTTAATATTCATATTTAATTAGTCCACAAATCACTTTCACTTTGGTTAGTTGTTTTTTGTTGTAAACAGTAATTTAAATACAAAATTAATTTTTAAAATACGGAACTTCAAACAAATAATGACATTTTTTAGAAAATAATCACAAGACTTTTAAACAGCAAATTCTAGTTCTCTAATATAAAACTGTTTTTATAACCACTAATGAAACTTGGAAATATAATAATTCTTTCTTTAAAAATACTAAATACGTTCTCAGTATGCTACGCCCAGAAATGATTCAATATGGTCCGCAGAGTGCGAAGGCGCCACATTACAATACCATTTTTAGTGCTAAATCAGAATTTGCAGAGTGTTCGTAATTAAATAATAACTCTTACAAATCTCAACGCAAAATAAAAAAATTGGCATATATGGATTCAGAAAAGAATTTTACGTGTTATTGTCCAGTTAATTTTTCAAATAAATATTTAATTACGTTACAGCAAGTAAATAAAAAAGTCATAAAAAAACGGCAATGTTTAAATCCAAAAAACTTTTTTTTTGAACTAATTTTAAAAAATCTGCCGTGACCATAACACGTAGTTATATTTTGTGAGTACATTTATGTCAGAATTTTTTTCTTAAGATAAAAAATAAAAAAATGAGAGTAAAAGTACGAAACCTTTACCAACGCATTACAAATCGAAAGCGGATGGTTACCCTTAACGTTTCGCCATCCACGAGGGCCAGTCGGTATTCAGTTCAGGCAGAGATGGGGGGGGGATACACCACTTTAGCCTAGCGATTCGAGACCTACGCGTTCCCATCGTTCCATTTAAAATGCGGAAAATGTCGAACAAATATTTTAAAAATGTCAAAAAAAATTAAAAAAATTTAATAATTTCAAAAATATATCGAAAATTTCAATTACATTAAAAAATTCAAAAAACATTAAAAAAGTATTATTGGAGATTTTCTAAAATTGCAAAAACTTTAAAAATCAAACATTTAAAAAAAAAATTAAAAATTAATGTAAGAAATTAAAAAATTTGGAAGACATCGAAAATGCCAATAAAAATTTTAAAAATTTCAAAAAAAAATCATAAAAAATTTAATATGAAAAATATATCGAAAATTTCAAATACATTATAAATGTCAAAAAACATTAAAAAAGTATTATTAGAAATTTTCTAAAAATGCAAAAATTTTAAAAATACCAAAATTTTAAATACTTGTAGTAAAAATTTCAAAAATTGTAAAATTTAAAAGTAAAAATTTGAAAAAATATGTAAAAATATAAAAATGTAAAATTTATAAATTTAATGTAAAGAAATAACAAAAAATAGGTGGTGAAAAATGTTTTTTTGCGATTTCCAGCAATACTTGGCGTCGCATCAAAAAACATTCAGGAGTAGAATATTGTAGCTTATAAAAAAACATAACCTCATAATTTCTCTGAGATAAATTACGTAAAGAAAAAAAATGATTTTTCGCATTTTCTCGAAAATTTTAAGGTTATGATAAAAAAAGTCGCCTCTACAAAAGTTAAAGATTTTTTCATAATCTTCAACTTTTGTTGTGAAAAATTTTTCGATGCTGCAGAAAAATAATTAAAAAATACTCTTATTTTTAATTTTTATCTGAAGGTTCCTTCAACCATTCTAGTTTAATGTAAACAAACATGAAATTTCGCAACAAACAAACAAAAAAATAATTTCGTTTGTATTTTTTTATTATACAATTCAATGGGGTGTTTTCCAAAGTTTAAACAAATTATCAAGAATTATAAAAAAAATCATTGTTGTTCAATATTTGAACATGTTTTTTGAACAGGAACTGCTATTTATCGTATCAAAAATTATATGTGAAAACAAAAAAAAAATGGTCACCCGCAGTACGATAAAATTTTGCCATTCATCTTTTTATTTCAAGAAAACGTCGATTTGACCGAAAAAAAAACTAATATCTCAAAAAAATTGAAATTTTTTTATCTCAAACAAAAGATGTAAAAGCGAATAATACTTTCACAATGTTTCATTGAAATGAAATAATTTGTGTGTGAAATGGAAAACTAAAGAACAAAAAAAAAATTACTTTGAATTTCATTATTTTTCTATGGTCAAAAATGACTCAGACAAAAGTTGTATGTAGGTTTTTATATAAGCAACAACACTTTGTTATTAAATGTTTTTTCAAATTCACGGGCAAAATGTATTGTGGAGTGCCCTCTAGCTGAGATACAGGAACTTTTTAAAATACTTCGGCTACGTAAACACAGATGCCACTAATGTAGTAATACAACAAAACAAGAATAGTGAATGTCCACGAGGGGGCGACAATACCAACTATCCATGATTTTATTATTAAAAACAAGAATAAATTTTATAAAAAGAACCTGCTGCCAAATTATCTGAGGAATGATATATCATATAAGAAATAGCCATAATAAATCCGGATAGGAGATATGGCGCGTCATCTATTATTATTACTATTATTAATAGTAAACAAATTAAATTCTAATTTATAGAAACTCGAGACTGATGTGTAATATTGTACATTTTTGTGGTTACTTTGTTTTTTTCGGTTTCACTTTGGTATAATTGTTTTATTATTATTATTTGATTTATAAGAAAATTAATTAGTACTGTCATTATATAGTTTTAACGGCAACTCTGTCATCATATATGAATATCATTGTTATATCATCAGTTAGAATTTTTTTTTAATTCCTGTAACAAACCATCATAAAAACCATTCAATTTCAAATCATGTGCACTAGCAATATCAAAAAGACACTCTGTCATTACTCTAAGAAGATGGATTCCCACTATAGGCGAAAAATCTGCATGCGGTTTTTTGTTTTTATCCAATTCTATTGGGTGAATAATTTCGAATTAATTTGCTGGCAAATTTCGTCGCATATACGTAAATTAGTTCATAGTCCGAGAACGAGCAGTCTCTAAGATGCACTTCCTATAACACTCGCGAACAACCACCTAAAAAAAATTGATTCTTATGTAAATCGACCTGGCGGATCCGATTTTGGAGTTCGCCAGACAATTTTGAATTGCCAAATTGGCCAAAATCGACAATTTCCAAAAAATCTCATATTTTAGGGAATTTTTAAAATTTTTAATTATCATCCTATATCTCTCTTAGTTTAAGTCCGATTGAATTGAAATTTTTAGGAGAACCGATTTAGACCTTTGTTATCACGACTTACATGACAGAAATGCAAAAAAATTACGTGTCACAAGTAATTTATTTTTAAAATGTTGGTGACAAGAAATTTGGTAAAAATGCAGCAACAAATACTCGATCGAAAAAACTTTTTTGTTTTTAAAGATAGATGTATATAGTAAGCGACAAAGTTGTAGCCAAAGAATCAAAGAAACTTTTTTATTTCGGTGATTTTTTTGATAACTTACTTACTTTTCTAGAAAACTGTGCTGCAATATATAGTACCGCCGCGTCGCGGCCCATGATAAAAAGTTAGGTTGGTCCGACATATGGGAATCAAATAATGGGTAGTTGTGAATATCGCTTTATGTAACGTTTAGTTATATTTTAATAAATGGACGGGAATAATTATCGTCTGTGTGGTTTTTGATGCTTATTATTATTGAAAATTGATGAGTTTCAGCTCTAATAATAATAATTATTGCTTTATAGATAATAAGTGCATATTAAAGTAACGAAGTCTCTTTTCCAGTCATATTAAACTAGATTAATATTTAATTAGAACAAAAAACACATTTGAAGAATTTTTTTTTCTCCAGTAGTTTTGTGCGCGTTTTTAACTTTTGACTGTGACTTCCCAGTTAAACCTAGAGTTTAACTTTTTAAAATACATGTTTTGTCAGCAAAATAATGAATAAACTGTACTTACAGAATGTTACAGAAGAAGCACTAGACTATGTATTTCAGCAGTTTCCATAAAGTCGGATGATAGAAATATTATACCGAAAAAGTGGATTTATTTTTGTCAAAATGTCATGTCTATCATGCAATATGCAGAAGAAATTACTCCCGAAAGGCTTATAAGCAAAAAGCAGAAAGCACAGATGTGGCTAATACTGGTGAAAAAAGAAGTAAGACCGTTGAAAGCCCAAAATGTTGTATAATTTGCAATAAAATTACAGATACTAAATGGTCTTGAAAATTAAGCAAGTAACAACATTTAATATGCAAAATAAAATTTGGACGAAAGCCAAGGAAACAAATGAACTTTAATATTAAATGAAATTTGTTTCAGTTAAAATATATGGTCTTCCATAAGAAATAATGTAACTTTGATACGCCACACATTTTTGCGACAACCAGGATATTTCAAAATAATTTTAAAATGTAGCCATTATTAACCCACATATCCATAAATAAACAAAATTTTCATAATATTAACCGTTTAGCCACAATGGACCGTCGCGTCTACCGTGACTCGCCCTGTACATATAATATCAGGACCACTTAAGTTCGCAGCATATGGGAAATTATTAATTTTAGGAAAAAGTTAATCTTCATATAAAGTTTTGCACGGTCTAAAATCTAAAATGCAATCATTAGATAATACATTTTATGGGCCGTATACGAGGTGCGTCAAAAAATGTAAATTTTGCTCAAGAGTTACGTACACTTATTTTAAAAAATATAGAAAAATGTTATTTGGAAACCTTATTAAGAAACAATATTTACCTCCAAATCTAAAATCACAGCCTCCTATCTCAAAACAATATTTGTTCTAATTTTGTAATTTTTTTTCTTGTAGCAAAATGCTAAGTGAACTGATACATATAAAATTAATTTCCACAAATTATTTTAAGTATATTTATCAGTTTTTAGTTAAAATAATACATTTAACCTAGTTTAATATGCCATTACAGAGTGAAATACTAATTTTGGAAAAAGAAAACACCAAATTGCATATCTATTTAAACTATACATGTAAAAAATGAACACATTAAGCTAGATTAAATTTATTATTTTTACTAAAAAACAATAAATGGGGTTAAAATAATTTGTGGAAACTAATTTTATATGTATCAGTTCACTTCGCACTTTGTTACAAGAAAAAAATTGTTTTGATATATTAAATTTGAAGGTAAATATTGCTACACGATGAAATAAAACAATTTAATTTGTTTAATTCTTCATTATATTTGTTTTATTTCATCGTGTAGTATGGATCTTCATCAAGTAAAAGCCTCATCTATTCAATTTTTGTAAATATTGCTTTTAAATAAGTTTTCCAAATAACATTTTTCTATATTTTTTAATTTTTTTATTTTGCAATATTTTTTAAAACAAAAAATACAGTTTTTATCTACTCAATAAACTCTAAACAACGATACCTTACTCGATTGGGTGTAGGCCAAATTTTTTTCAGCTCCCCTCTTTAGCTGTATGGCAGCCCCCTTGACAACATTTGAACATATTTTTTTCGTGCAATCATACGCGAAGTGAGTAATTCGCGTTCTCTTCTACAATACGAAACTGACAATGTTTTAATTTTTTATTAAAGCCATATTTGTGTTTTGTCGAGAACTGTCAAAATATTTTGTATATTCAAACACTGTCATTTCCATAGCAGCTGTGATTTTGGTAATGAAATTGAACTGTTGTGATTTCAAAGCAATAATATATTTATTGGTAATGATCTAATTTCATAATTTTAACGATTGATCGAAAAATAGTGTAATAATCTTTCTTTCGGTCCGCCAAATAGTATATTATTCAACAAGCATATAATGATTTATGAAACTCGCCTGCGGCTCGTGTCTTAAACTACACCCTTGTGAATAATAGCCATTATATGCGAGTAGAATACTGTACTTTGTCCACGACTGTTAGGAATTTATTAACAAACTTTTATTGATCCAAACATTGATGGAACATTGTTTTTAATATTTATATCATAACTAGATAGAATATTAATATTATATAACTATAATTTAACATCAATTATTTATGTTAATAGTTACATTTTAAAAATTTGTTAAGTTAATTGCAGGAATAGGATTAACGGGAACATTAATATTCTGATTATTTGTTGAAATTTATGATTGTTGGCATAAGAATTAGAATCATTTACTTGTATATGGAGCTTGATATTTACTTCTGGCGGTGCCGGTGTTAAGCACATTTCATTTTCACTTTCTCAATCCATTATGTTATTACAATTTAGTAAAAATTTTAATAAAATATTCTGCAGTCAAAAGTTTGACAATTCAATTTAAATTATTAATTTGACTTTTAGATGACAGTCGCGGCTTACTAATAAAATGGATAAAATTTATAATCGTTATATCTCATTGGCTAAGCATAGGAAGAGCGGTGATAAAAAGTAGTGAATAATGATTATTCACTGCTATAAGTGCATAATATATAAGTTAGAAAATTCTTCAAAATGGCTTCATTATAAATCAGTCGTGGACAAAAGGTATTTCGCGGCTTAGGCATACAAATAAATATTACGATTTATGTTGCTTTAGGACAACAAGACGAATATACGGTGAAAATTTGAAGACTGTAGCTCTAACAGTTTAACTGCTAGACCAGTGTGACAGACGGACGGACAGGCGGACACGTTAGTGAGAGCAATAAGGCTCCGTTTGGACCATTTGGGGTACGGAACCTTAAAAACTACATACGAGATATAAGTAGTTAACAGTTGAATAATTATAGAAGTTGATATTTAATACAAAAATAAGTATGTCCTCATAATAATAAAAGTATTAAGATTTACTTACACACAAAGTTACAAAGTAACTATTCATTAAAATATATTTATTTTTCGAAGAGGGCGCCACTTTCCTAGAACATATTTCATCCCCACGAGTATGATGAAATATGCAAAAACTTGCACACCTGATATTTTATTAAGTTGTGTGGACAGTAACTTTTTGATTAATTTTGATTAAGCTAATTGTCACAAATTAATAAAAATTAGTTGCTTAACGAAAATTGTTGTTTAATACATTTCTATACAACAGTCGTACCTATAAACCGAATATCAAAGACGATAAAATAAAAACAAATTGTGGGGACGTGTGTATGTCCCCATAACTGCCAGTTGTCCCCACAGTCCTGGTTTAATCAGGTGAGTATCCCCACAACTCGGGTAATACATACGCATACATACACACACTCACACACACACACACACACACACACACACACACACACACACACACACACACACACACACACACACACACACACACACACACACACACACACACACACACACACACACACACACACACACACACACACACACACGTTTCGAATAAGCTGTGGGGTCGTGTGCACAAAACTCACATGTGGGGACATTTAAACTGCGCACGTAGCCATACGCAGCTGATTGTGCTGATTCTAACGGTCTATTTGAAATATCTATACACACCAAATAAATATCTTACACACCGAGTAAATATAAGTAATAAGACAAACTGTACAATTAATGTTAATATTTATCTTCGAACAATATAAGTATGTATTTGTTAATTAAAAAATTAATATTGTGTTCAATAAAAAATAATAACATTGTTAGTTTTGTATTCTAGAAATGTGAAAATTTCAAGTGACTTTTACTTTTTAGGCGGTTGTCATGGGTAACAGCCGCGAAATTGAATTTCGCGGACTGTGTGGAGAACGCGAAGTACTCACTTCGCATACGATTGCACGAAAAAAGTATTGAATATTTGTGCCATAACAAATAACCGTTAAAACTGCCTATAATAATAACGTAATATGTTAATTTATATTGTAATTTTCCGCATAAATGAACACAGCGTCCGAAAAATATAAAAAAGTTAAAATATTATCAAAAGATAAAAGAATCGTTTTCTAAAATTTATTTATTAATATTTGCTTTGTACATTTTAGTTATATAATTCTTAACACAGAATTTGACAACAGACCATGGTCTTTTTTTTAATATAAAAAATTTAGCGATGCAAGCATCACATTCTTTTTTTCCTGGGACTATCCCTTTTTTGATGTGGCTGTTGAAGAAATTTGTTATGGCTTTCATTTCTTCAGACGACCAAGGTATCTTAATGGCAGTTTTTCTTTTACCTGCAAAATATAAATAATTTTGTACAGATAAAAATGGTATGGTTTAATACAATTACTTGGCACCAATTTTTGCAAAATATTGACATACAACACTATTTTTTCCTATATTTTCAAATTTTTCCCTATGTGTTTTCCCTTTTTCTTTTATATTTTTTTTTCCATTTTTTCTATTTTTCTCTATTTGTTCCTGATAATTTTTACCTATTGTTGGCAATTTTTTCCCATTTTTCTATTTTTCTCAATTTCTCACTGTTATTTCCTATTTTTCTCTATTTGTTCAATTTTTTTTCCTATTTTTTTCTTCATTTATTATCCATTTCCTATAGTTTACCATTGTTTCCAATTTTTTTACTTTTTCTGTTTTTACTCGTTTTTCCTGGTGTTCCTATTTTTCCTGTTTTTCTCTATTGTTTCCTATTTTCTTCTACTTCTCTCTATTTTTTACGTTTTCCTAATTTTCCTGTTTTTCTCTATTTTTCGCTATCCTCCCTATTTTGTTTACTTTTGCCTACTTTTTCCCAATTTTCCTATTTTTCTCAATTTTTTCATTTATACCTATTTTTTTCCTATTTTTCCCATCCCAAATATTTGCCATTTTTCTGTTGTTTCCTGTTTTTTTTACAATTGTCTCCCGTGTTTTTTCCTACTTTTAATATTTTTTTTTTGTTTTTTCTATTCTTCCTTATTTTTCCCTAGTTTTCCATTTTTTACTATTTTTTTTTTTATTTCTCAAAATTTTGCCTATTTTTCCCTATTTTTGGCAATTTTTTTCCCATTTTTCCTATTTTTCTCTATTTCTCACTATTATTTCCTATTTTGACTATTTTTTATCTATTTATTCAATTTTTTTTTCCTATTTTTTCATTTCCCTATTTATTCCCCATTTCTTATAGTTTACCATTATTTAGAATTTTTTTACTTTTTCTATTTTTACTAGTTTTTCCTGTTTTTCCTGGTTTTCCTATTTTTCCCTATTATTTTTTCTATTTTCATCATTTTTTCTATTTTTTACCTAGGTATCAAAAAATCTTCCAACAGGCTTAGAGAAATTTTTATTTCGAAAATAATATTACAATAAATGAGTTAAATTTTTTTTTCAGTTTCAGCGACATCACATTTTTTGAAAGATTTTGGTGTAAATTTGGCTCTCACAAGTCAAAATATTGGTTACTACTTATTTTTTAACGGTAAAAACATATAAAACTTACCTGCATTAAAAATAGTAGCCAAAAATGAACCTTTATAAATGCACATAAGACACTGATGATCCTTGTAAAATAAATAGCTATTATGTATACAGACTAATTTGATGCAGAAGTAAAAAAGAGAAGTGAAATCGCTTTTGTACATCAAACAAACGATTTTTAAAGAGTACAATCGATTTTAAAAGTGTTGAAGAAACTTCCTAGAATCGAGAACAAAAAAAGGGAACATTTTGACTTACCTACTATAGGCTGTCTCTTATTTTGAGATACATATAATTGTGAGCATGCATTTTAACTCTTTGTCTTTACACACTGCGAATAACATATTTATGAGGGGACATTGTAAATTATTAGTCGTATATCTTACTCTATTCATTCATTTTTGTTCGTTTCTTTGTCTACGCTATCATAAAAACTATTCCCAACTAACCGAAGGATTTTTTTGAAATTTGACCCAGGGTGTTTCAGAATTCGATATTCAACGATTTATGGTAGACTTCTCTCTTAAAATAAAGAATATCTAGGTCAGGAACCAATACTCAAAAATAATTCATTTTCGTAATACAGGGTGTTAAAGTTAATAAATTAAAACAGTTTTTTCGCTGCAACTTTTTTAAAAATACATATTTTTTAATGAAACTTTGTGGATGAGTTATTAGACTATAATAATGACACTCATTGTGACGAGGAATTTTTCAAAACCTTTTACTAGTGGCGTTGCAGTTGATTATGGTCGACAATTCCACTCATATGTAAAAAATGCCATATACAAATGCAAAAATCGTAGTTTGCTATCGAATATTCAGCCACTGAGGAAGGAAGAGAAAAATAACTAGATAAAAAATAGATAATACCACGTTACTAGGAAAACCACGTGTTTTTGTTATGTATTATGAGGCCGCACACCACGTGACTTTTGTGGTTGCCGGTTAGAGAATAACCCAAAAAAAAGTGCTTGTATTCTAATAAATTGCGCGGAAAATTTTTTTTTTTAGTATTTTCCGTTCAATGTCAAGTAATCCTACCCTCTACCGGAACTATATAGCAACTAAAAATATGCGGTTTTTTCATGATGTTTAAAATTTTTATCAGAAGAGCGCGTCTGTGCTACAATGAACAATTTTTTAGTTTGAGTTTTAAAGTTTTAGTAGCAAAATGAGAGGTGCAGTCTCAAAAAACATGAATTCGTACTTAACTTTTTCCGCTCTTTTCGAATATACTATCCAATTTTTAAAATTCTGATATACAGAGTGTTGTTCATCGTGAAAATAATTTTATTATTTTTTTTTTGAAACCGGACCTGGATTTTTATTTTGCTTACTATGTCAGTGTAATGTACTAATAGACTCAAACAAGCTTGCTAAATATGAAATAAATATACAAGGTTGTTCCGAAGAAACGATGGTTAGAAGAAATAAGTAATTTTGAGGCGGGTTAGACCCATCAAATATTAGTTTTTTGGAATCACCCAAGTGCCCTCTATTTGCAGTTAACGTATGTCGGTTTATCTAAGAAACACCCCGTATATAAGGTATGTGCAGTATGCCTCAGTAAATTGGAACCACATGGAAAACTTTTTTATTATCAATTTTAGGAAAAAAACTTGTTCTTCATAAAAAGTACAGCATGATTTAAAATCTAAAATACAATCATCAGATATCATTTTTTCCAGTATTATAGGAGGTTTGTCAATAAATATGAATTTTACTCAACAGTAAAGTACCTTTTAATTTGACAACATCGAAAAATGTTATTTAAAAAGTTGATCAGAACTAAAAACTAAGTTCAAATATGCAATTACATACATTGAAAAAATGTATTCATTTTTGAAATGTATTTCTAGGTACAATAACCATGCAAATTTTACTGTAGTTACGTTTCAAAATTGCTAGAAAACATTAAGAAATGAGAAGGTTATCATGACTTTTATAATCACAAGAGATAAATGTTCATTCAAAATAGAAACAATATTAAACAAGCCCAAAACCTATTTGTCTATAATTTTTTTTATGTTCATTAATACAAGTTTCCAATCTTCTTTCAGTCTCACCAATATAAACATTACAATCTGAGCAATCTGGTGTTTACCATGTTTCTTATTTACTAAAATCGCCCATTGTATTACTCTCTTCAAATACTTCGCTTGCATACCAGTAAAATTTTGTTATTTTTCGTAATTAATTAATGTGTAAACCGCTTATTTTTATTAATAATGCTTTAATTTGAATTATATTATGATGTTTGGATGTTTTTCATTTCATACTTTACCCCAAACACTATTTTATTGTCAAGAACAACGATGGAATTTAAAACTATTATAGGGCCGAAAAAAAATTGTACCACAAATCAATTGGCAACCTCCTTTCTAAACGTAAATCATTAATCAGAATAAACTCAACAGATTTTTATAACGGAATATCTACATCTACGAGATCTTACAATAATGTAATTAAACTTTCAAATTAAACTAGTACGTGCGTATCATTTTTAATAGTTAAAGTGCTGCCTCTGTATATCCAAATGGTACTCATTATTATTACTGATTTGTTTTGTAGAAAAAACTTATATACATTTATTCCGTATTCACTAACTAATTTAACTCACATTTAACTCACTCACAAGGTCAAAGACAAGAAATTTGGCCTTGAAGAATTTGCTTTGAATTTTACCGTCCACCTGACGAATACAGCTAATTTATAAAGTTTAAGTAGGAGAAACTTTTAAAAGTAGTTTTTGGGATTAACTTTTAACTAGTAGAATCTTTTAAGTAGTATATTATATTTATTATTATATAGAATTTTTTTAATGAAGCGAGATAAATAATTTTAATATTCACTAGAAGCGAAGTAACAAGAAAAACTATTAATTATCATTTACCTGAGAAATCCAGTAATTCAAACCGCAGAACACGACTGATCTCACTTGTTTCTATTACAACGCAGAACTAGAAAGAGACCTGAAATAGAAAACGATTGGTTATTAGAAATCTATATAGGTAAAACGAATTTAAATTATTCTCCACCATGTGGTACAATGACTATTAAAATAAAATTTTAAATAACGTTTAATTTTTTACCAAACGTGCAATAATGTGTATAGGAATGTCATAATTTCTAATTCCATAAATTCTAATTCTATTTATAACATTTTAAACTGTTGTTTAAAGAACTTTAGTTAAAAAATTATTTCCTTAAAAGCATCTCTGTACGGAATCATATAAACGTTCATAAATTTCCTACCGAATTTGAACTGCACTATACCTAATATAATACTTTTTAATATAGTGGTTTCCAAAATTGTGTATCCATTACCATCATTTGGAAGAACAATTTCTGCACTTAGATTCACCCTGGATCTATTTTCACAACATTCACAAAACATTGTAGAAAAATATTAAAATGAAACCCTCTATTTAAATCGTTAATAATATATTATATTTGACAAATTTGCTAACTATTCATAATTTGATAAAAAATACAAAAAACTGACACATGCCAACAAATTATGTCGCTTGGTTGGCCACTCAAAATTGAAAAAAAATCATCTATCAGTCAGAATAAATGACTCTTTTATAGCCCAAACAATAATAGTAGACCCATAAATAAATCATCCCTTTTATTTTTAGAAATCCAGCAAGTCACCAGTTCTAAAACAGAACTGATGAAGTCAGGACGACAACGGTCGAAACGGAAACCCCGCGTGCTCTTCAGCCAGGCACAAGTCTACGAATTAGAACAAAGGTTCAAACAACAAAAGTACCTTTCAGCGATGGAACGAGAACAAATGGCCCAAGGGTTGAAATTGACAAATACGCAAGTGAAAATCTGGTTCCAAAACAGAAGGTACGGTATTTTTAACAAATGGTTTCAATAATAAAAAAAAATTCTAACATCTCGAAATATGGAAATAGAGTTTTTGCATCTCACCTGCTAACGATATTCCAATAAGCTGAATTATGGAATAGCGTAAACGTTACCGTTAGCGTGCAAGATGAAAAAGCTATTATACAGTGAGAGGATTAAGTTTTACCTCCGCCCACTCAACTCGCTTATTTTAAAAAATAGTAAAAAAACACGTCGATTTTTACACTTATTTGAGTATCTGATGGTATAAAATTTTCGGTATTTAGATGAACTCCCTACAGGTGACAGCCACCCCATCATTTGTTTTAATTAACAAGGAGGATCAAGTGACTTCATTTGAAAGGTTATGAAAATCTGATTTTAAAAATGTATTACAATAATAGTTGACGAGAATTCTGAAAAAAATTTATTATACACTTTTTTAATACTCTACGCACATTATCGTCACCAAAACCACATTTTTTTAACGTTTAACTTATCATCAACTCCTGATGATATTGTAATATATTTTTGAAATCAGATTTGTATAACCTTTAAAACGAAGTGTCACATGACCCCCTAGCTATTTAAAAAGATTGAGAGGGTGGCTGTCACCTGAAGAGGGTTCATCTAAATACCGAAACTGTTACACCATCAGATATAATACATTTGCTAGGAGGGGGTGGTAAGACTTAATTCCCTTAATGTATTATCTGAGAATCCTGTAAAATATTAACAGTGTTGTCAACTCTACTGATAGTGTGACTGTAATATAAGGATAATTGAGAATCTCAAGCTCCTCTATAATGACATTTTGCTGTTGGTTATATGACATTTAATTAAACTAAATGTTTTATTATTTCTAGGCACAAAAATAAACTACAGACAATCGAGAAAAACGAAATAGAGAAGAAAACCGACTCGAACGTCACTGCAAATTTTTGTTTGACAAACCCAGTTCCTCCAAATGCCTACACTTTTCAAAATAATCCTGAAATATACACTCAAAATCAATATTTATTTAGTTTTTTTTTCTATTTAAGAGTATAACATGTTATAAATTTCCAGGTATATATTTTATTAAAAAAATACAACACAAATACAAAATTTTTATTACCGATATTTATAACAGCTAAATTGAATAGATGAGGCTTTTACTTGATGAAGGTCCATACTACACGATGAAATAAACCAATTTAATTGTATAACAGCTAAAATAAACAAAAAAGAATGAAATAGGTAACTTGCCGAAACAGCAACAGAAAATGAAAACAAGAAACAAATTTATGTGGTTAAAAAAGTGATTTTTGTTGTGACGAGAAAAATAAAATTTGTGCTACTCTGGAAAAGTCCAGTAGAAACTACAACTTTTGCCTGTAGCCATTTAGAAGCTATAAAAAGTTAAAATTTAATGGGACACCCAGTAAAAACTTTTCTATTTTGAATAAAGTAAAATATCACTGATTTTTTTTAATACTTTTTCTGACTCTCCATTTAATATATCCTCACAATAAATTTCATACAAATCTCATATCTGTGTGATCTGTATGTAATGTCTTCTTCTTGTCGCAATTTTTTTGGCGATACTCTAAACTCTCAAATTATTAAAAAATAAACACATGTTTTTGCCAAATGTTTCTTAAACTAAAAAATAATTGTAAATATATTTTTCTTTTATTGCTAACTTGACCAATGGTAAAATTTTTCAAAAAAATATTCGTATACTCAAGTACTATTTTAACTTTTTTAAACCAAAACCAAAAAATGTTGTTACCTACCATTTTAGTATTAGACTGAGATATACAGAGTGTTGTGAATTCGAACTAGAATGATCTACAGGTGTGAGCTCTTGTAAACTGATAAAAGGCACGTTTTAAATGTAATATCCTCCGGTCAGAATTCATCAAAATTTTGATATGTTGTAGAGCTTGGCCTATCGATCAAATATTTCTATTGCATATCAAAACTCTAAGTATAACGGTTTTCGATTTACAGGGTGTCCAAAATTACTATATCCAATTATTATTATAAGTTCGATCTGATAGACGTCTGGTGTACAGAGTGTTTTAACACTATTATTCTTTTCAGTTCGTTTTCTGGTCAGCCAACTGAAATGCCCATGTTATAATCAACTATTTGTTATCATATAGAGGGTGTTTCATAGGTAAACCGACATACGTTAACTGCAAATAGAGGGAGGGCACTTAGGTGATTCCAAAAAACTAATATTTGATGGGTCTAACCTACCTCATAAGTGAGTTACAGGGTGTTTTGTCAAAATTGCTTATTGCCTCTAACCCTTGTATCTTCGGAACCACCCTGTATATTTATTTCATATTTAGCAAGCATGTTTGAGTCTATTAGTACATTAAACTGACATAGTAAGCAAAATAAAAATCCAGGTCCGGCTTCAAAAAAAATTACCAAAATTATTTTCACGATGAACAACTCTCTCTATATCAGAATTTTAAAAATTGGATAGTATATTCGAAAAGAGCGGAAAAAGTTAGGTAGGAAGTCATGTTTTTTGATACTGCACCTACCTTTCATTTTGCTACTAAAACTTTTAACTCAAACTAAAAAATTGTTCATTTTCGTCGAATCGGAAATTGGTTTAGTAATGGTGCTCCTAGTTTTGAAGAGAAATAAATCATATTTTTGGATGTAACATTTATGGTTTTAATTAAAAAAAAGAACAGATTGTTTCAATAATACTAATATTATAAACTTATTGGTATTTTTCGAAGGCAAATACATACAGTAAATAAAGTCCGCACCATATGGAAAAAAATATTTATTTTTTTTTTATTAAATTATTATTCTGGCTTAACACTACTTAATGGCTACATAGTTATTAATATTTACGACTAAAACAATTTTTTTAAATTTTTAAAATTGTCCCTTGTTTTAGACGTAAATATTAATAGTATGTAGCCAATAAGTAGTGTTAAGCCATAATAATAATTTAATGAAAAAAAAAATATATATTTTTTTCCATATGGTGCGAACTTAACTTACTGTATGTATTTGCCATCGAAAAATACCAATAAAATATTATTTATTTCTCTTCAAAACTAGGAGCACCATTACTAAACCAATTTCCGATTCGACTAAAATGAACAATTTTTTAGTTTGACTTAAAAGTTTTAGTAGCAAAATGAAAGGTGCAGTATCAAAAAACATGAATTCTTACGTAACTTTTTCCGCTCTTTTCGAATAAACTATCCATATATATATATATATATATATATATATATATATATATACATATATATATATATATATATATATATATATATACGTGCCCAACTATTATTACGAAGCCCATAAGGTGCTACAGATAATCCGAAGCCCAGCCTAATATTGTAAAATGCTCTGTATATTTTGGGCATATTAGAAGGTAATAAAAATAAGAAGGAAAATTCTCTTCGAGGGGTAACTTATTTCAATATACATAATTTAGGATATTTTACAAATTCAAGGAGTCCCGAGAGAATACTACGTATTGTACTAGACCCAACTGTATAAAATGTATATATTTTTTCAATTACATGAAGCCCAGCGATGTTGCCAAATTTTCTGTTTAATAAATAATGTATGATGCATTATTATTAGGAATAAAGACTGTCTCTTGCGAAAGATTAAATTAATTAGGCAGCTAAAATATTTAAATAATATTGGCTTTTACATAAGGTAAGTAATATGACAAAACATAACTTTTTATTGGTTTAATATAATATACTAATTCGGTACATTCTATAAGGAAAACTAAAATTTTCTAACACTAAAAAACATAATAAAAAATACTTCTTAAAAATAGTGTACACTGGGCACAAGAATTCTTTAATTTTTTAATCGAAAAGTAAATTGTCAATCTATGCATTGATAAAATATAATTTAGTTCAGTGATCGATTAAATTTGCAAAAAAACCTGATATACAGGGTGTTTTTTTAAAAAGTTTCCACCCCCAATGAAGGCTTACCCAATAATTTTTGATTTGAGGGGGACAAAATTTTTGATAACAACCATCACTCTAACGTCAACCCCCTTCACCTTATGTAATGTTTTTTACAAAGGGTGTGATTTGAATTCTGCATTGAATTACCTTTCCTCTGATGTGCCACACTTGGTGTATCGCCATTCAAATTTTCATGTTACGGTGAGGGGGTGAAGGGGGTTAAGGTAGAGCGTCAAATTTTGTCAAAAATTTCGTTTCCTTTAAATCAAAAGTCGACGTGTCTCACTATTTTTCTCAAAAATTATTGTGCGAGAGTAAAGTGAGGGTAGGAAAAAACACCCTGTATTTCTGTTTAGGGAGGTAGTAAAAAAATTAAACTTAGTGATTTGAATTCTGCATTGAATTACCTTTTCCCTGATGTGCCACAAATGGTATGTTCCCTATTTAAATTTTAAAGTTGAGGGGCGAGGGGTGAAGGAGGTTGACGTTAGAGTGATGTTTGTTATCAAAAATTTTGTCCTCCTCAAATCAAAAATTATTGGGTAAGCCTCAATTGGGGGTGGAAACTTTTTAAAAAACACCCTGTATAGGTTATTTATTTTTTTTAAATTTTTGAACAAAATTGTTAAATTTTTGTAATTATATCGGTCGAAATATTTTTATAGCAATTTTTTTAAGTAATGTATGACGCGTTATACCTTTTTTGAAAGAGCTTTTGCTCGTTCCAAGGATGAATGTTAATGTTCTATTGGGTGGTGAACAATAATAAATTAATAATTAAATCCAATTCATTTAAATAGAAAATAAGTTGCTGTAGCCTCTCCTCAAAATTAAAAAAATTATATTTTTGACATTTCTTACTTGTAAACACACAGTTGGGATTTCTTAAATAAAACTAATAAAATTACTTTAACAGAGAAACAAGAAAGAAAATAAGAATTTGAATTTTTTGTTTGAATAAGAAATAACAATTTTCTAGTTTCCAAGCAAGACTTGTTTGTCAAAAAGAACAAGATGCTTTACCCATTTAATTTTCTTTTTAAATCAACTGAATTTATTCACTTTTTAACATTTCTTATCACCCTGTAAATATTTGAATATATTATTGGAAATTAAGATAAATGTTTTTTTAATCGATTTAAAATAAATTAGAGGTGACTTTACTACTTTGACAAGGGTGATTTTAAAATCTTGACAGTTATGTCAACAATCAGTTTCAGGATTTTTAAAAAAGTCATTTTAGGGTCAGTTGTATATGTTACGTTTATAGTATAGTTTAAAACGATAAAAAAAGGTAAATTGATTCAGCTCAAATTATATTATGGGTTCGTTCCACGAATAGAATTTGAAATATATCAGAAGTAAAATATTAAATAAAAAAAATTTTGAACGCCAGTCAGTTGATTTCTTGGTGTAATTAGAAACAATTGACAAAGAAAGTATGATATATTTCAAAATCCGTCCTTTCTTTTTTTTTGGGTTAAGGAAATTAAACTCAAATGAAACGTTACATTTGTTTATTTGACGAGAATAATTCAGAGATTTTTCTTTTTTTTTCAATAAAAACTTAGCTCCATTTATGTAGAGAGTCTTGGTATTGTAGGCGCAAGCTGTCCTGTTCCTAGCTGTCCCGTCTCAGTTGTCCAGAAAAACTTATTGGACCCGGCAGACTTGACTGTCAGACGTGGGAACCAGCGGAAAATTGACAATCACCAAGAAAAACCAAAAACCCCTATAAATAAAAGGGAGGCAAGAGAGACATCTTCAGTAGAAAACACTGGCAATATAAAGATATACAAAGTCTATTTTTGATATTAAATAGATAAATGGCAGGTTCTTAGCACGGGAAGACAATTTATATAAATGCCGAGAGAAGAAGGGGGAACATGACGCGGAAGAAGAGGAAAGGGAAAATCAAGCGAACATGAAACTATAAAATATACAGAGTAGAGGAAGAATGAAAATACAGGGTGGCACAAGAAAACGTAATATAAGGTTTAAACTGTAATTTAAACATCAAGTTTAAACCGATGAAAATTAAAAATATTTCTTGAATATGATGTTCTAGTTAAAGAATGGGTGCCTAGCTTCAGATTACATTGGTTCGAAAAATTTATTGAATTAATATCTCAACGAAGGCTCTTGACCTATTCAAAAATTCTTGATGAAAGAAAAATTCGAGGTCTTTGGTTTTACACAATATTTATAACATCTATATCTTCTTCATTATCAAATAATATATCTTCAATTATTTCCAAAATATACATTTTGAAAATTTAATTATGTTTGAAAAATCGTGTCAAGAGAATAACAAATATTTGATAGGTTATAATACTGACATGTTATACGAAGTATACTAATTTTCAATCTGCGCATGTGTTAACCGAAGCTTGAAGTTTAACTGGCCCTCCATCCATCAGTTGACAGTTAAACTCGGACTGTCAGTCACAGATACCTATACAACGAACTTTATTCATTAATCCAAAGTTTAACTGACATTTGAACTTTAAACTGAACCCATACAAATTTATTAAAATTCGAAATATCCGAAGAATTCGAAAAACATATTAAAGAATATTTTAAAAATTTTCAATAAAAGAAATGGAATAATATTGTTTAACGGATTATTTGCTTGGATTAAAGAATATTCACCTGGTTTACTCACTTAAGAGAACATTAATAATTCACGTTAATTTCCTCTAATCATATTACGTCCAGAATGGGCTACTTTTGTATAACGAAATCTAATATACATGATGATATGTAGTTATTACTTATTAAATGACTAATATGATACCTTAAATAACTTTGCACAAATTTACTTTTTCTTTAAGAAATAGAGATTAAAATAAATAATGACGTACTACCTGAGATTTGATTGAATTGGCTCATTATAAATATTTATATAACGTCAGTTTTAAAACCAAAATTTGTTTACGTCTTTATCTTTATGCTATATCGATTGTGATTTTTTATTTGTGATTGTGGGAGTGTTCTGAAAAATGGAGAATGAATATATAAAAGCTACATCAAATAATCTGCCTAATGTGGATAATTTTATGATACACGATTATAAAAGTCGATGAAATTTAAATTTAGGTAAGCCTGCAGTTTAAGTATGTGAGATGTGTGTTGCTAAGGCACAATCACAATAAACAAAATTTTTCTGCCTTTGGATGTTATTTCTCATTAACTATTAACGAAAGCCACTCAAAATCGATATACCGATTATTTTACCTGTACCACCAAATACAATATGTGGTCGAGTAGACACTTTTAAACTAAATCTGCAAAATGGGAGGAGTTACAGGTAGTACGTCATAACCGGCGAAATTTGAAAATAGAAGTCAGTAGGGCCCAAAACCGTTAAGATTTAAAATTATTAATCAGTCTAGATAATACATTTTGACCTTATACATTCAAAAATAATTTAAAAAAAAATTACAAAAGTTGCACATTTAGAGGGAAGCCTATGCATTATTAAAATTGTACTTTTATATATCGGTAAGCTAAAATTTTAATTTTCTATTCGGCATTTGTAATAATTCGTGATTAAGTATCCCCAACACTATATATCCTAAACTTTCACATATTAATTTTGCCCACTTTGCCCTAATTAGCCGTGTAAAAGAATGAATATCAACTTTTGGCGGGAAAAGTTGTATACATCAGGGATTTTAATTAATTTGTTAGTTATATAAAAGAAAGTTCCTGTATTTTAAAAATAACTGAAGCACATTAACTTATTAAAACTAAAGTTAGTGACAGCTACCATTTTGCGCCGTAGCCATTTGCACTAAACGTTTGCTTCTTTGCATTATAATAATTCACTTGCGCTGCACAAATATTAAATAACCGCTCTTACTTTAAAAATGATTAAAACAGACCAAAGACACAACATAAGATGTTGCCAAATCAAAAGGGCCTAGAATTACAATACAGATAATAATAGGGCTCGAAAAATCGGTAAAATATATTTAAAGTGTGCAAATTATATACGAAACGGCTACCCTGCCTCCTAGCGTTGGATGTTGTGTACTATGACGTGGCTATTTGGATAGGAACAGTCAGCTTAGGAAGCCCAATCGAAAATTTTATAAATAACTTTAGATATATAGGTCCAACCTCAGGATTCATTTATACACGCTTATCTATAGGAAGCCCGAAGTCGGGCTTCGTATGTCGGTGTTGGGCTTCGTATTAGCTGAGGTTCATAGAGTTTTTGGCTTCGTATTGATGGTTAGTACGTCTATATATATATGTATATATATATATATATATATATATATATATATATATGTCGTTGTCACTTACGAGGCCATTTATTGCATGTGCAACATACTAAAAGAGGCCCGTCTTGGACATGCGAGGCCCGAAACCGGGCCTCGCATGTCAAATGCTTGTATATAAGCTTATTTTTGTTCCTCTGACCCCCCAAAATATTTATCTCCGATTTTTTTTTGGGCTCATAAGTGAATCTGGATACCACCTCTTATACGGTTTTTAGTTCATTCTATTTTTAACAAGTTGTCGCTTCAATCGTTTTGTATATATTCGCTGTTAGAAATGCGAGGCCCTCGTATATGCGTTCAATTTACAAGTTCATTATTAATTCCGAGGCCCTTAAACATGGCAACGGTGTTAATGTGTTTGTTAACTGATAACAAAATAAAAACATCACTTTTAAATCGTTGGATGCTGTACAAATTTATAATATTTATATTAACTGAACGAAACGATTTTGTTAAGATTTATCTAAATTAGTTTTTAATCATAGTAGCCACCAGTTATCGATAATATTTCTAAGAACTTAAAATAAGTATTATTTAATATACTTTTTCTGCATCAATTATTAATATTAAAATGGGGAATCTCACAAAAATTTAAACCTTACTTTGACCACGCTTATGTCAATTGAAGGTATTACTTATAAATACCACCGCTTGCTTTTACTTTTTACTTTCCCGACCCACCATACGAGACGGGAAAGTCTTAAAAACGAGCTAAACACAATTTTGAAGGTAAAGATGTCATTTTGAGGTCCCCTGAGGTGATTAAGACCATTTTGAGATGGAAGTATGTCTGTCTGTCCGTGTGTATTCTTCCATGATAGAAATCATACGCTTATTCCAATTAAGCTGAAATTTGGTATACAGGTTTTGATTATCCATCGGAAAAACCCATTAGTTTTTGTACGACATCTGTCAAACGTAAGTGCCACTGTCAAAAAATGATACACGAAACTTGACTTCCAGTATGTTATTTGAAAGCTCTTGAAAAACTTTATTCAGAACAGTCAAAATTATTTCTCCAACAGTCACCTGTCAAAATTAAAAAAATGTCAAAATTTGAAACTTTAACATTAAATATCTAAAAAAGTACTTCACAGACTTAACCAATTTCGGTTAATCGTCGGAAGAACCAGTGAAGAAGTGTCAGAGTTTGAAACTTTAACATTAATTTATCTGAAAAAGTTTTGAGTCTCTGGATATTCGTCGGGAATGTTTTAGACCGCCCGGAAGTTGGCACCCCTTTGATTTTTTCAGAGTTCTGGACTCGCCTCGAAGAGTTCTAGAGTTCTCGAGGGGGTGCAGATAAAGTTCTGCAATTTTTTTGCGGAATTTTTAAAAAACAAATTTTGGGGTGCCAACTTCATGCCGCACCCCTTTTGTGAGAAAAAAGAGTTCTGGGTGAATAGATATCTCAGAAATAAAGAGTTCTAGAGTTCTCGGTAGGTTTTGGAAAGAGTTCTGGGAATTTTTGGGAATTACAAAAAAAAAAAAAATTTGGAGTGCTTAGGGCTACTTTTAAATACAGCACCATTGAGTTCTGACTCGAAAAAATACTGAAAATTATGAAAATCGATATTTTCAAGGGGTGCTACAAAGTTCCGATTTTTGCCCCGCAAATTTTTCGGAAAAAAATTCAATTTCCTATTTACTGGGCAGTTTTGGTCACTTAAGGCTGCTTTTAAATACAGCACCCCTGAGTTCTGACTCGAAAAAATACTGAAAATTATGAAAATGGATATTTTCAAGGGGTGCTACAAAGTTCCGATTTTTGTCGCTAATTTTTCGCCAAAATATTCACTTTTCTATTTACTGGGCAGTTTTGGTCACTTAAGGCTGCTTTTAAATACAGCACCCCTGAGTTCTGACTCGAAAAAATTCTGAAAATTATGAAAAAGGATACTTTCAAGGTTCAAAGTTCCGATTTTTGTCGCTAATTTTTCGACAAATCAAGAATTCATAATTCGTAAAATCTCATAAAATTGGAACTTTATATACATATCTAGCGTGCCATTATGCTTAATGAAATAGAAGTTATTACTCATTTGTAACAACTTCGCTCAATATTTTTCCCATTTTTCCTATTTTCCCCTATTTTTTGTCAATTTGTATTTTTTCCAATTTTTTTCCCATTTTCCACTCTCTTTTTGTATTTTGTCTATTTTTTTTCCATTTTCAGAATTTTCAGTATTTTTTCGAGTCAGAACTCAGGGGTGCTGTATTTAAAAGCAGCCCTAAGTGACCAAAACTGCCAAGTAAATGGAAAATTGAATATTCTGGCCAAGAATTAACGACAAAAATCGGAACTTTGTAGCACCCCTTGAAAATATACATTTTCATAATTTTCAGTATTTTTTCGAGTCAGAACTCAGGGGTGCTGTATTTAAAAGCAGCCTCAAGTGACCAAAAATACCCAATAAATAAAAAAGGATGCGGCATGAAGTTAGCACTCCAAAATTTATTTTTTTTTGTAAGTTCCAAAAATTCACAGAACTCTTTCCAAAACCTACCGAGAACTCTAGAACTCTTTATTTCTGAGATATCCATTCACCCAGAACTCTTTTTTCTCACAAAAGGGGTGCGGCATGAAGTTGGCACCCCAAATTTTTTTTTTAAAAATTCCGCAAAAAAATTGCAGAACTTTATCTGCACCCCGTCGAGAACTCTAGAACTCTTCGAGACGAGTCCAGAACTCCGAAAAAATCAAAGGGTTCCGCAAGTTGGGGTGCCAACTTCCGGGCGGTATGTTTTAGGGCGACACAACCGATTTTTTTTTTGTTTTTTGTTTTACGAATTAAAAAAATGAGTATAGTAACATGTAGCATCAAGATATTTGAGTTTTTAAAAATTTGCCATAATTTTTAAAAAGTATGAAATTAGAAAAATCATAGTTGCAATAAATGCGTAAAGAACTTTTCCTGTTCGCTTGAATTGCAAAGTTCACCTCCAAGAAAATAAAGGATCCTAAAAATGTAATATTAAAAATCTATTTTGACAAAAAAAGGTACAGAAAGGAACCAAAGTTACAAATAAAAACGTCGATAAAATTTGTATTCATATACAAGGTGTTTCCAAATTTGCACCCTACAGAACACATGCTTATTCCTCATAAAAAGAGAACAAAACACAAGAAAAAGTCAAGAATCATTTAAGAAGAAAAATCGGCGAATTAATTAAGTAAACATTATTTTTAAAAAGTTTTTCAAAAAATGTGTTACTGCCGACCCGTAGTATTATAATTTAAAAAAACAAATTTTCGACAATGTATTTCTTTTTATAAATTAACTCCTATATAATATGTGTCATTTAATGATGACAGTTTTCTCATTTTGACAGCGATAAAAATGATAAAGAATATCGTCACACTGAAAAAAAATTACATTTTTGTAACAATCCACTTACATTTCGCTAACTATATTATCATCATCAGGAGTTGCGTCGGTACGTCTGTTAGTTCTGTCAATTCAATTATTCAGTTTTGTTGATATTGAAATATGCAAGATAAATAATAAATTATTAAACCAGTAAAAGGAATAATCTCTGCGCGATTTTTCAAGACTACGGCCGGCCCGTTTCCGTCAACGGAAGAAAGTCTGATTCGAAGAAATGGGAATTTTTCCAATAATTTTTTTTTCAAATTTTTCAATTTTTTTTCAAAGACATCAGTATGGGCAAATGTGCTTTCCTTATCAAGATATCTCGAATAGCAGTTTCACTTTGTAGGCGGGCCCAGGATCCTCGGACCCGGAATAGCTCATCTTCTGATAGAGCCTTATTTTTTTGAATAAAAACAGAATTTTTTCCACGTCTCATGATATTTTAAGTCATTTGGAGCCAAAAATTTTTTTGAGATTTTTGCATGATTTCAATCCTACGGTTTGCCCAACTTCACCAAGGGTGAAGTGTGGGCGGGCCGTAGTAAAATAATTTAAAAATCATAATAATAATGAAATAATTTAATTGTATCAATATGAATATTGTTGTTGCGCATTCATAATATATTCTATCGGTAATTTATCTTGTCAAAAAACACTCGAGCTTTTCTTTTAAGGATAAATTTCTTTAAAACTCAAAATTTTTGCTTCAGTAATTATTCTTGAAAAAAACATCATTGGCAAAATCGTTCGACATTCTATCTCGCGATTTCTCTATGTCAGTTTTTCTCGTAAAATTACTGATTTGGCAAATTTTTTGGCAACAAAGAGAAATTTATCCGATAAAAAAAAGGTCTTGTATTTTTACTGCTGCCTAAAGCTAGGCATTTGCTAAATGTTAAAAAATATTTAGTCATTTGGAAGTTTGAAATAAAAATTATTAATTTAGCCACTTGTTCTCACCTAATAATAAAACAAACTTTCAAAAATATAAGCGATGGTTCTTTCGACGCGGATTGCAATTCTGAAAAATGTGTCATGTCGATTTTTTTCGTCAAATAAAAATTTCAATTGTTATTATCAAAAAACGAAAAAAAAAACAATTTTATTTTTTGATGATAACTCAAAAGCTATCCAAGATAGCGGGAATTGCAAAAAAGATCCTTAAAGACTGGGAAATTTCCAAAAAAAAACTTAACTCCCAGAGCTCTAGGTCTAATATTTATAATTTTAATTTGTTGCTGAAAATAAGTCCCCGCGCGACCATTTCGGGATGATTACGCCACCTCTATAGTGAGTATCGCATCTAAAATAATATTTTTTAAGCACTAAATATTGATTTAAAAATTTGAAAAAAATATGGTATCATTTCAACGCTTGAAGAAAGAAAGTCCCGTTGGAAAAAATTTTTAAATGCATTTTCAAAAAGCTAGTCTATTGTTAATTAACTATTGTCTTTCATCTGTCTTCATTGAAAGCTATATAATTTTTTTTGCCTCCTGGAGTATTTTCTATCAGTATACTCAACAGTATGACCCTATAAAATTATTTAAAATTTGTTTATATATAATGTATAACGAGTTTTTTAACATAACGAAAAATGAAAGTCAAATTGTTGTTAAATTTTTTTTCTCATATACCATGGCAGAGCTATTTTTATATTAGAAATAAGGATTAAATTATTGTAGGTAATATTTTTTAATGCTATTTGTTAATAAATTGTTTATAAACAAATAGAGCACTGCATACTTACTGCATAGTACCTACTGCAGTTTTCCACGCAAAGAAAAAAAATGTTTTAACTTTCTCTTAGATTTGATTTATTAACTTCAAAAATAAAATATAATTTACTAATCTAATAGTTGGCAAAGGCTACTGATTATTTAAATCATTTGTTCCGAGGTTCTTGTTTTCTTCTCGAGAAAATCGAAAAATATTAACTTACCTAGATCTGTATTTATTTTTTAATTTATGACCTTGTTAAAAAATATCGCGCGAGAATCACCGACTAATGTAAACAGATTTAATATCAAAACATGAGTGCTTTGAACATCTTTTATTTTGTAAACTTTTCTTGTTTACAGTTGTTTTCAATATTGTTGTTTTATGTTTAAGATAACAGCAATAAGCAAATATAGACACTAATAGAATAGGCCACATTTGCATGCTTTTAACTAATCTTATATTTACTTTTTGTAAAATTTAAACTTAACTTGTGATGGATGTTACAGTCGTCAATAGTATATAGAAACCATGCGAATACACAAAAGAATTAAAATTTAGAAAGGGTGTTTTAATCAGCAAATCACTAAAACTCACTTGAACCGAATACCGAATGGAACAAAGAGGTTAAAAATAATGTAGAGTTGGATGTTGTACCTATTAACTGTACCTAAATAAGATCAGATATAACGTGTACTGTAGAGTACTGCATAAATACTGCAGAGTACTGCATACGTACTGTATACATGTACTGCAGAAAAAACGTACAGTACTTCGGGGTCAATGATAATTTAAAAAAAAAAAAATCTAAAACAATTTTTCTTATTGTTTATAATCGTTTTTTTCATATTTGCATCATTTAAATAATTAGTTAAGAACTAAATTTGTCTTTAAAAATCATTATTGATGGCTTATAATACAATTTTTTTTTCATTAATAATTTTATTGTTTATTTAGTTCAAAATTTGTTATAAACAATATTTGAGTGTCACAATATTTTTTTCTCATATTACCAAAAATTACAAAACCAACCATATGCAACAATGTGACGAAAAAAAATTTTCGGATTTTTTTTGAAAATCCAATATAAAATACGAAATTTTTTTTTTCTCAACTTTGTTAGAGATTTGTAATTTTTAGTAGGATTATAAAAAAAATATTGTGACAATCAAATTTTGTTTAGTTTTTTTATTTTTATTATGAGCCATCAATAATGATTTTTAAACAAAAAACTATTTTGTAACTAATAATTTAAATAATGCAAATATGAAAAAATGATTATAATCAATAAGACATTTTTTTTTTCAAAAATATTTGTTTATAAACAATTTATAAACAAATAGCGTTAAAAAATCTTACCCATAATAATTTAATCCTTATTTCTAATATAAAAACAGCTATACCAGTATATGAGAAAAAAATTTTTAACAACAATTTTACGATTTTTCAGTTTTAGAAAACTCGTTAGAAACAATATAAACAAATTTTAAATAATTTTATAGCGTCATCTTATTGAGTACACTCATAGAAAGTACTCCAGGAGGCGAAAAAAATTTAGGTTGATTATTTAAACAATTATCCAGTTTTCAATGAAGTCAGAAAATAGTTAATTAATAATAGACTAGCTTTTTGAAAAATCCATAAAAATTTTTTATCCAACGGGACTATCTTTCTTCAAGTGTTGAAATAATACCATAATTTTTCAAAAATTTTTGAATCAATATTTTAGTACTTTAAAACAATTATTTTAGACGCCGTACTCACTATAGAGGCGTACTCATCTTGAAATAGTCGCGCGGGGACCCAGCAACAAATTAAAATTATAAATATTAGAGCTGGAGGTCCGGGAGTTGGAAGTTTTTTTTGGAAATTTCCTCCTCTCTAAGGATTTCCCCGCTATCTTGTATAGTTTTTGAGTTATCAAAAAATAAAGTTACTTTTTTTTTCGTTTTTTATTAAAGAATTAAAATTATTATTTGCAGAAACAAATCGACATGACACATTTCTCAGAATTGCAATCTGCGTCGAATGAGCCATCGCTCATATTTTTCTTACCCCCTTCAAATTATTTTTCGTAGAAAACTCACTTCTCGACTAGACTAATATAGACTTTTACACCTTTACTTTATAGATTTTGAGCCAAAATTATGCATTTGAAAAATTGCAGAAAATGAAAATTATAGAACATAAAATTTTCTACAAATTTTGTCTTAACTTTTTTTCTATTCCGCGCAGTGTCGCCGCGCCAGGGCGTGAAAGAACCATATATGGATTTTAGCGCAATTTTTTTAGATTTTGATCCAAAATGATGCATTTTGAAGAAAAATTACAGTAGATGAAAATTATAAAAAATTAAATTTTCTACAAATTTTGTCTTTTTTCGAATTTCGCCGCTAGCTTTTATTTTAATTTTTAAATATTTTTTATCTTATTATGTTCATTTGTTAGATACATTTTAATACTAATAATTAAAAAAAACCTTAAGTTTGATATAAAAAAATTTTTAATTGAATTTTTTCAAAATTTTATTAAATAAAGTGTAGAATTTTTAAAAAAATGCTTCAAAAAAGATTTGAAATTTTTTTACTATTTTAAACAAAATTGAATAACTTTCAAAATATTAAAGATGTTAAAATGACATTTCACCCATTCGAAAGATAATTTAAAACTCTAAATTTAGAAAGTATTTTAGTTTCTTAGATTTTTGAATTGTAATTATTACAGCCAAAATAAATATTTTTTTTAATTTCGTTTTATCAAAAAGTATAAAACAAATGAAAAAGTAAATAGTATGTCCAAAAGGGATCAAAAAGTGCTAAATGTGTAAATCATTTCATAATTTTAATATATTAATTGTAGAAGTTATAGTCAAAAATGTAAAAAGTTAATAAAACTGACTTTATTAATACATTTTGATCCAGAAAACCTAAAAATGGTCTACTTCTCATTTTGAATACAATTGAATGAAATATTAATTACTTATTGATTTTAAAATTATTCAAAAAATGTGTTAATATTTTTATGGTAAATATTAACATAAAAAATAAAAATATAATATTAAATTTGTAATAAAAGATTTTATCATTGTTAATTTTTTTCAAAATTTTATTCTAGAAATTGTGCAATTTTTAAAAGAAAGGTCCAAATAAATTTGAAGTTTTATTACGATTTTAAACTAAATTGAGTAACTTAAACTAAAGATTTTAAAATGGGATTTGTACCATTCGAAACAGAATATAAAAATGTAAATTTAAGATGTATTTTATTTTCTTCGTACCTATAAAGAATTGATTGTTATAGCAAAATGAAGAATTTTTTTTAAATGTTTTGTAATCTCATTTTGTCATAAATTATAAAATAAATGAAAATAGTGAATAGACTGTTTGAAAGAGATTAAAAAGTATTATTTGTGTGAAATATTTCTTAAATGTAAATTATGATTATAAAATAAGTTTTTTGTTTGCACATCTTGTACTATTAATTTTACAGAACATTTCACTCTTGATAAAAGTTTATAAATCTAATGAATTTAATTAAATTAAAAAAATTGAAACCAAAAATATACAGGATGATATTAAGAATAGGTAAATTATGATTATAAAATAACTTTTTCGTTAGTATTCCCTGGTACCATATATTTTAGAGAATATTAAAATATAAAAAAAAGAAATACGCTTAATTAAAAAAAATTATCTGAAGAGCAATTGATTAAACAATTATTACTAGTGTTCGGATTACCCCCTCTTTATTTTATTTTTATAAAATGTTTAAAATATTTCAACATAATATTTTTTTCATGTTTTATCCAACTTTTTTTAGTTTTGTCATAGCTAAACAATAATAATAATAACTATTATTCAAGGGACGCTTAAACGGTGATGCACCTTTTCGGGAATTTGGCCAATTGGGTATCGGAATGGCTAGTGCGATCTTGGCCAAACTTCTCACATACATGTGGGGTGATAATATACATATTGTAATGTGGAAAAAGTTCTAAAAATTATAACTGGAAAAAAGTTTTCTTATGCAAAACCCTTAATTTGTATGGCGGATACCGGAAGAGATTCTGTTCAAATTCAGAAACGTCGAAAGTGATAATAAGAATTTTTTTTTGCTATCACAAAATTGTACTGATGCTTTTGGGCCTCAGAAAAATGTGCAATATTAAGTTTATATGTTTCACTTAATTAATTTTTTGTTACAAAAAATATGGCTTTCTTTTACATTTTAAGGTTCATTAGAATTCGAATTTGAATCTGAATTTTGTTTTAATTTTTTATTCGGATTGTTTTTGCGGCTAAAGCCTTCGGTGTCCTAGTTTAAACTGGAATTTGTAAGTCTCTTTGATTTCCATGTAGTTGCAACGTGTTCTTTAGTATTTTCTAAATTTTCGAAATAAATAAATCAAAAACAGTATCCGATTTAGGTACTAGATCTGTGATATTCAAGGATCGAGTGACTTTGTCATCCATAAATTAAGAATATTTCAAGTAGACATAAGACATTTTTTCCTGTAATATATTTTTTTGCTGTTTGTTTTTGAAAATGTAAATCCTATTATTTAATTTATTAAATAGAAACTAAATCACCACACCAACTAAAAAGATAGGTGCATTAATGTAAACAACCATCGGAGCTTTGAACGAAACATGATACGAGACACTTGTAAAATAAATTTCTTATCGGTTTTTTTCTGCTTTCATAAATCTCGTTTACATTAGAAACGAATGGAGAAAAACACAAGGTCAAGCTTAGGTAGCTAAATTCCCTGGCAACGTCGCGGGGCCTCGTATGTACATTAAAAAAGAATTTATAAACCGTGGGCCTCGCATGTTAGTTAAATATTGTAAAGGGACTCGAATGTGATTTGCATACATGTATATTGTAATTTGAGAAATTTCTTACCCCTCATGGGGGGTTATTATTAAATAATATAAAAACATTTAAAAAAACTAAAATATACTTCATAAAAATGTTTCCTTCCGATGGGCCTCGGGTTGCCTGTTCAATATATCGGGCCTCGCTTTTGTCAATGGATGCGTATATATATATATATATATATATATATATATATATATATATATATATATATATATAGACGTACTAACCATCAATACGAAGCCAAAAACTCTATGAACCTCAGCTAATACGAAGCCCAACACCGACATACGAAGCCCGACTTCGGGCTTCCTATAGATAAGCGTGTATAAATGAATCCTGAGGTTGGACATATATATCTAAAGTTATTTATAAAATTTTCGATTGGGCTTCCTAAGCTGACTGTTCCTATCCAAATAGCCACGTCATAGTACACAACATCCAACGCTAGGAGGCAGGGTAGCCGTTTCGTATATAATTTGCACACTTTAAATATATTTTACCGATTTTTCGAGCCCTATTATTATCTGTATTGTAATTCTAGGCCCTTTTGATCTGGCAACATCTTATGTTGTGTCTTTGGTCTGTTTTAATCAGTTTTAAAGTAAGAGCGGTTATTTAATATTTGTGCAGCGCAAGTGAATTATTATAATGCAAAGAAGCAAACGTTTAGTGCAAATGGCTACGGCGCAAAATGGTAGGTGTCACTAACTTTAGTTTTAATAAGTTAATGTGCTTCAGTTATTTTTAAAATACAGGAACTTTCTTTTATATAACTAACAAATTAATTAAAATCCCTGATGTATACAACTTTTCCCGCCAAAAGTTGATATTCATTCTTTTACACGGCTAATTAGCGCAAAGTGGGCAAAATTAATATGTGAAAGTTTAGGATACAGAGTGTTGGGGATTCTTAATCACGAATTATTACAAATGCCGAATAGAAAATTAAAATTTTAGCTTACCGATATATAAAAGTACAATTTTAATCATGCATAGGCTTCCCTCTAAATGTGCAACTTTTGTAATTTTTTTTTAAATTATTTTTGAATGTATAAGGTCAAAATGTATTATCTACACTGATTAATAATTTTAAATCTTAACGGTTTTGGGCCCTACTGACTTCTATTTTCAAATTTCGCCGGTTATAACGTACTACCTGTAACTCCTCCCATTTTGCAGATTTAGTTTGAAAATGTCTACTCGACCACATATTGTATTTGGTGGTACAGGTAAAATAATCGGTATATCGATTTTGAGTGGCTTTCGTTAATAGTTAATGAGAAATAACATCCAAAGGCAGAAAAATTTGGTTTATTGTGATTGTGCATTAGCAACACACATCTCACATACTTAAACTGCAGGCTTACCTAAATTTAAATTTCATCGACTTTTATAATCGTGTATCATAAAATAATCCACATTAGGCAGATTATTTGATGTAGCTTTTATATATTCATTCTCCATTTTTCAGAACACTCCCACAATCACAAATAAAAAATCACAATCGATATAGCATAAAGATAAAGACGTAAACAAATTTTGGTTTTCAAACTGACGTTATATAAATATTTATAATGAGCCAATTCAATCAAATCTCAGGTAGTACGTCATTATTTATTTTAATCTGCTATTTCTTAAAGAAAAAGTAAATTTGTGCAAAGTTATTTAAGGTATCATATTAGTCATTTAATAAGTAATAACTACATATCATCATGTATATTAGATTTCGTTATACAAAAGTAGCCCATTCTGGACGTAATATGATTAAAGGAAATTAACGTGAATTATTAATGTTCTCTTAAGTGAGTAAACCAGGTGAATATTCTTTAATCCAAGCAAATAATCCGTTAAACAATATTATACCATTTCTTTTATTGAAAATTTTTAAAATATTCTTTAATATGTTTTTCGAATTCTTCGGATATTTCGAATTTTAATAAATTTGTATGGGTTCAGTTTAAAGTTCAAATGTCAGTTAAACTTTGGATTAATGAATAAAGTTCGTTGTATAGGTATCTGTGACTGACAGTCCGAGTTTAACTGTCAACTGATGGATGGAGGGCCAGTTAAACTTCAAGCTTCGGTTAACACATGCGCAGATTGAAAATTAGTATACTTCGTATAACATGTCAGTATTATAACCTATCAAATATTTGTTATTCTCTTGACACGATTTTTCAAACATAATTAAATTTTCAAAATGTATATTTTGGAAATAATTGAAGATATATTATTTGATAATGAAGAAGATATAGATGTTATAAATATTGTGTAAAACCCAAGAAGACCTCGAATTTTTCTTTCATCAAGAATTTATGAATAATGGGTTCAGGATTTCAAGAGCCTTCGTTGAGATATTAATTCAACAAATTTTTCGAACCAATGTAATCTGAAGCTAGGCACCCATTCTTTAACTGAAACATATTCAAGAAATATTTTTAATTTTCATCGGTTTAAACTTGATGTTTAAATTACAGTTTAAACCTTATATTACGTTTTCTTGTGCCGCCCTGTATTTTCATTCTTCCTCTACTCTGTATATTTTATAGTTTCATGTTCGCTTGATTTTCCCTTTCCTCTTCCTCCGCGTCATGTTCCCCCTTCTTCTCTCGGCATTTATATAAATTGTCTTCCCATGCTAAGAACCTGCCATTTATCTATTTAATATCAAAAATAGACTTTGTATATCTTTATATTGCCAGTGTTTTTTACTGAAGATTTCTCTCTTGCCTCCCTTTTATTTATAGGGGTTTTTGGTTTTTCTTGGTGATTGTCAATTTTCCGCTGGTTCCCACGTCTGACAGTCAAGTCTGCTGGGTCCAATAAGTTTTTCTGGACAACTGAGACGGGACAGCTAGGAATAGGACAGCTTGCGCCTACAATACCAAGACTCTCTACATAAATGGAGCCAAGTTTTTATTGAAAAAAAAGAAAAATCTCTTGAATTATTCTCGTCAAATAAACAAATCTAACGTTTCATTTGAGTTTAATTTCCTTAACCCAAAAAAAAAGAAAGGACGGATTTTGAAATATATGATACTTTCTTTGTCAATTGTTTCTAATTACACCAAGAAATCAACTGACTGGCGTTCAAATTTTTTTTTATTTAATATTTTACTTCTGATATATTTCAAATTCTATTCGTGGAACGAACCCATAATATAATTTGAGCTCAATCAATTTACCTTTTTTTATCGTTTTAAACTATATTATAAACGTAACATATACAACTGACAATAAAATGACTTTTTTAAAAATCCTGAAACTGATTGTTGACATAACTGTCAAGATTTTAAAATCACCTTTGTCAAAGTAGTAAAGTCACCTCTAATTTTTTTTAAATCGATTAAAAAAACTTTTATCTTAATTTCCAATAATATATTCAAATATTTACAGGGTGATAAGAAATGTTAAAAAGTGAATAAATTCAGTTGATTTGAAAAGAAAATTAAATGGGTAAAGCATCTTGTCCTTTTTGACAAGTCTTGCTTGGAAACTAGAAAATTGTTATTTCTTATTCAAACAAAAAATTCAAATTCTTATTTTCTTTCTTGTTTCTCTGTTAAAGTAATTTTATTAGTTGTATTTAAGAAATCCCAACTGTGTGTTTACAAGTAAGAAATGTCAAAAATATAATTTTTTTAATTTTGAGGAGAGGCTACAGCAACTTATTTTCTATTTAAATGAATTGGATTTAATTATTAATTTATTATTTTTCACCACCCAATAGACCATTAACATTCATCCTTGGAACGAGCAAAAGCTCTTTCAAAAAAGGTATAACGCGTCATACATTACTTAAAAAAATTGCTATAAAAATATTTCGACCGATATAATTACAAAAATTTAACAATTTTGTTCAAAAATTAAAAAAAAAAATAACCTATACAGGGTGTTTTTTAAAAATTTTCCACCCCCAATTGAGGCTTACCCAATAATTTTTGATTTGAGGAGGACAAAATTTTTGATAACAAACATCACTCTAACGTCAACCCCCTTCACCCCTCGCCCCTCAACTTTAAAATTTAAATAGGGAACATACCATTTGTGGCATATCAGGGAAAAGGTAATTCAATGCAGAATTCAAATCACTAAGTTTAATTTTTTTACTACCTCCCTAAACAGAAATACAGTTTTTTTTTCCTACCCTCACTTTACTCTCGCACAATAATTTTTGAGAAAAATAGTGAGACACGTCGACTTTTGATTTAAAGGAAACAAAATTTTTGACAAAATTTGTCGCTCTACCTTAACCCCCTTCACCCCCACCCCGTAACATGAAAATTTGAATGGCGATACACCAAGTGTGGCACATCAGAGGAAAGGTAATTCAATGCAGAATTCAAATCATACCCTTTGTAAAAAACATTACATAAGGTGAAGGGGGTTGACGTTAGAGTGATATTTGTTATCAAAAATTTTGTCCCCCTCAAATCAAAAATTATTGGGTAAGCCTTAATTGGGGGTGGAAACTTTTTAAAAAAACACCCTGTATATCAGGTTTTTTTGCAAATTTATTCGATCACTGAACTAAATTATATTTCATATTTTATCAATGCATAGATTGACAATTTACTTTTCGATTAAAAAGTTAAAGAATTCTTGTGCCCAGTGTACACTATTTTTAAGAAGTATTTTTTATTATGTTTTTTAGTGTTAGAAAATTTTAGTTTTCCTTATAGAATGTACCGAATTAGTATATTATATTAAACCAATAAAAAGTTATGTTTTGTCATATTACTTACCTTATGTAAAAGCCAATATTATTTAAATATTTTAGCTGAATAATTAATTTAATCTTTCGCAAGAGACAGTCTTTATTCCTAATAATAATGCATCATACATTATTTATTAAACAGAAAATTTGGCAACATCGCTGGGCTTCATGTAATTGAAAAAATATATACATTTTATACAGTTGGGTCTAGTACAATACGTAGTATTCTCTCGGGACTCCTTGAATTTGTAAAATATCCTAAATTATGTATATTGAAATAAGTTACCCCTCGAAGAGAATTTTCCTTCTTATTTTTATTACCTTCTAATATGCCCAAAATATACAGAGCATTTTACAATATTAGGCTGGGCTTCGGATTATCTGTAGCACCTTATGGGCTTCGTAATAATAGTTGGGCACGTATATATATATATATATATATATATATATATATATATATATATATATATATATATATATATATATATATATATATATATATATATATATATATATATATATATATATATATATATATATATATATATATATATATATATATATATATATATATATATATATATATATATATATATATATATATATACGCATCCATTGACAAAAGCGAGGCCCGATATATTGAACAGGCAACCCGAGGCCCATCGGAAGGGAACATTTTTATGAAGTATATTTTAGTTTTTTTAAATGTTTTTATATTATTTAATAATAACCCCCCATGAGGGGTAAGATATTTCTAAAATTATAATATACATGTATGCAAAGCACATTCGAGTCCCTTTACAATATTTAACTAACATGCGAGGCCCACTGTTTATAAATTGTTTTTTTAATGTACATACGAGTCCCCGCGACGTTGCCAGGGAATTTAGCTACCAAAAGCTTGACCTTGTGTTTTTCTCCATTCGTTTCTAATGTGAACGGGATTTATGAAAGCAGAAAAAAACCGATAAGAAATTTATTTTACAAGTGTCTCGTATCATGTTTCGTTCAAAGCTCCGATGGTTGTTTACATTAATGGCACCTATCTTTTTAGTTGGTGTGGTGATTTAGTTTCTATTTAATAAATTAAATAATAGGATTTACATTTTCAAAAACAAACAGCAAAAAAATATATTATAGGAAAAAATATCTTATGTATACTTGAAATATTCTTAATTTATGGATGACAAAGTCACTCGATCCTTAAATATCACAGATCTAGTACATAAATCGGATACTGTTTTTGATTTATTTATTTCGAAAATACTAAAGAACACGTTGCAACTACATGGAAATCAAAGAGACTTACAAATTCCAGTTTAAACTAGGACACCGAAGGCTTTAGCCGCAAAAACAATCCGAATAAAAAATTAAAACAAAATTCAGATTCAAATTCGAATTCTAATGAACCTCAAAATGTAGAAGAAAGCCATATTTTTCATAATAAAAAATTAATTAAGTGAAACATCTAAACTAAATATTGCACATTTTTCTGAGGCCCAAAAGCATCAGTACAATTTCGTGATAGCAAAAAAAATTCTTATTATCACTTTCGACGTTTCTGAATTTGAACAGAATCTCTTCCGGTATCCGCCATAGAAATTAAAGGTTTTGCATAAGAAAACTTTTTTCCAGTTATAATTTTTAGAACTTTTTCCACATTACAATATGTATATTATCACCCCACATGTATGTGAGAAGTTTGGCCAAGATCGCACTAGCCATTCCACTACCCAATGGGCCAAATTCCCGAAAAGGTGCATCACCGTTTAAGCGTCCCTTGAATAATAGTTATTATTATTATTGTTTAGCTATGACAAAACTAAAAAAAGTTTGATAAAACATGAAAAAAATATTATGTTGAAATATTTTAAACATTTTATAAAAAATAAAATAAAGAGGGGGTAATCCGAACACTAGTAATAATTGTTTAATCAATTGATCTTCACATAATTTTTTTTAATTAAGCTTATTTCTTTTTTTTATATTTTAATATTCTCTAAAATATATAGTACAGGGAATACTAACAAAAAAGTTATTTTATAATCATAATTTACCTATTCTTAATATCATCCTGTATATTTTTGGTTTCAATTTTTTTAATTTAATTAAATTCATTAGATTTATAAACTTTTATCAAGAGTGAAATTTTCTGTAAAATTAATAGTACAAGATGTGCAAACAAAAAACTTATTTTATAATCATAATTTAAATTTAAGAAATATTTCACACATATAATACTTTTTAATCTCTTTCAAACAGTCTATTCACTATTTTCATTTATTTTATAATTTATGACAAAATGAGATTACAAAAAATTCTTCATTTTTGCTATAACAATCAATTCTTTATAGGTACGAAGAAAATAAAATACATCTTAAAATTTACATTTTTATATTCTGTTTCGAATGGTACAAATCCCATTTTAAAATCTTTAGTTTAAGTTAAAAATCGTAATAAAACTTCAAATTTATTTGGACCTTTCTTTTAAAAATTGCACAATTTCTAGAATAAAATTTTTAAAAAAATGAACAATGATAAAATCTTTTATTACAAATTTAATATTATATTTTTATTTTTTATGTTAATATTTACCATAAAAATATTAACACATTTTTTGAATAATTTTAAAATCAATAAGTAATTAATATTTCATTCAATTGTATTCAAAATGAGAAGTAGACCATTTTTAGGTTTTCTGGATCAAAATGTATTAATAAAGTCGGTTTTATTAACTTTTTACATTTTTGACTATAACTTCTACAATTAATAGGTATATTAAAATTATGAAATGATTTACACATTTAGCACTTTTTGATCCCTTTTGGACATACTATTTACTTTTTCATTTGTTTTATACTTTTTAATAAAACGAAATAAAAAAAAAATATTTATTTTGGCTGTAATAATTACAATTCAAAAATCTAAGAAACTAAAATACTTTCTAAATTTAGAGTTTTAAATTATCTTTCGAATGGGTGAAATGTCATTTTAACATCTTTAATATTTTGAAAGTTATTCAATTTTGTTTAAAATCGTAAAAAAATTTCAAATCATTTTTGAAGCATTTTTTTAAAAATTCTACACTTTATTTAATAAAATTTTGAAAAAATTCAATTAAAAATTTTTTAACTTGTTTTTTTTTTTAAATTTTTTAGTATTAAAATTTACCTAACAAATGAACATAATAAGATAAAAAATATTTAAAAATTAAAATAAAAGCTAGCGGCGAAATTCGAAAAAAGACAAAATTTGTAGAAAATTTAATTTTTTATAATTTTCATCTACTGTAATTTTTCTTAAAAATGCATCATTTTGGATCAAAATCTCAAAAAATTGCGCTAAAATCCATATATGGTTCTTTCACGCCCTGTCGCGGCGACACTGCGCGGAATAGAAAAAAAGTTAAGACAAAATTTGTAGAAAATTTTATGTTCTATAATTTTCATTTACCGCAATTTTTCATACAAATGCATAATTTTGGCTCAAAATCTATAAAGTAAAGGTGTAAAAGTCTATATTAGTCTAGTCGAGAAGTGAGTTATCTGCAAAAAATAATTTGAAGGGGGTAAGAAAAATATTCGACGCAGATTGCAATTCTGAGAAATGTGTCATGTCGATTTGTTTCTGCAAATAATAATTGTAATTCTTTAATAAAAAACGAAAAAAAAGTCATTTTATTTTTTGATGATAACTCTAAAACTATACAAGATAGCCTGAAAATCCTTAGAGAGGAGGAAATTTGAAAAAAAAACTTCCAACTCCCGGACCTCCAGCTCTAATATTTATAATTTTAATTTGTTGCTGAAAATAGGTCCCCGCGCGACTGTTTCGAGATGAGTACGCCTCTATAGTGAGTACGGCGTCTAAAATAATTGTTTTAAAGTACTAAAATATTGATTCAAAAATTTTTGAAAAATTATGGCATTACTTTAACACTTGAAGAAAGAAAGTCCCGTTGGATAACAAAATTTTATGGATTTTTCAAAAATCTAGTCTATTGTTAATTAACTATTTTCTGACTTCATTGAAAACTGGATAATTGTTTAAATAATCAACCTAAATTTTTTTCGCCTCCTGGAGTACTTTCTATGAGTGTACTCAATAAGATGACGCTATAAAATTATTTAAAATTTGTTTATATTGTTTCTAACGAGTTTTCTAAAACTGAAAAATCGTAAAATTGTTGTTAAAAATGTTTTTCTCATATACTGGTATAGCTGTTGTTATATTAGAAATAAGGATTAAATTATAATGGGTAAGATTTTTTAACGCTATTTGTTTATAAATTGTTTATAAACAAATATTTTTGAAAAAAAAATTTTCTTATTGATTATAATCATTTTTTCATATTTGCATTATTTAAAGTATTAGTTACAAAATAGTTTTTTGTTTAAAAATCATTATTGATGGCTCATAATAAAAATAAAAAAAATTTGATTGTCACAATAATTTTTTTCTAATCCTACTAAAAATTAAAAATCTCCAACAAAGTTGAGAAAAAAAAATTCGTATTTTAAATCCGAAAAATTCTTTTCGTCACATTGTTGCATATGGTTGTTTTTGTAATTTTTGGTAATATTAGAAAAAAATATTGTGACACTCAAATATTGTTTATAACAAATTTTGAACTAAATAAACAATAAAATTATTAATGAAAACAAAATTGTATTATAAGCCATCAATAATGATTTTTAAAGACAAATTTAGTTCTTAACTAATTATTTAAATGATGCAAATATGAAAAAAACGATTATAAACAATAAGAAAATTTGTTTCAGAAATTTTTTTTTTAAATTATCATTGACCCCGAAGTACTGTACGTTTTTTCTGCAGTACATGTATACAGTACGTATGCATTACTCTGCAGTATTTATGCAGTACACGTTATATCTGATCTTATTTAGGTACAGTTAACATCCAACTCTAGGTACATTATTTTTAACCTCTTTGTTCCATTCGGTATTCGGTTCAAGTGAGTTTTAGTGATTTGCTGATTAAAACACCCTTTCTAAATTTTAATTCTTTTGTGTATTCGCATGGTTTCTATATACTATTGACGACTGTAACATCCATCACAAGTTAATTTTAAATTTTACAAAAAGTAAATATAAGATTAGTTAAAAGCATGCAAATGTGGCCTATTCTATTAGTGTCTATATTTGCTTATTGCTGTTATCTTAAACATAAAACAACAATATTGAAAACAACTGTAAACAAGAAAAGTTTACAAAATAAAAGATGTCCAAAGCACTCATGTTTTGATATTAAATCTGTTTACATTAGTCGGTGATTCTCGCGCGATATTTTTTAACAAGGTCATAAATTAAAAAATAAATACAGATCTAGGTAAGTTAATATTTTTCGATTTTCTCGAGAAGAAAACAAGAACCTCCTAACAAATGATTTAAATAATCAGTAGCCTTTGCCAACTATTAGATTAGTAAATTATATTTTATTTTTGAAGTTAATAAATCAAATCTAAGAGAAAGTTAAAAAGAAATATATTGTCGAAAATTTGGTTTTTTAAATTATAATACTACGGGTCGGCAGTAACACATTTTTTGAAAAACTTTTTAAAAATAATGTTTACTTAATTAATTCGCCGATTTTTCTTCTTAAATGACTCTTGACTTTTTCTTGTGTTTTGTTCTCTTTTTATGAGGAATAAGCATGTGTTCTGTAGGGTGCGAATTTGGAAACACCTTGTATATGAATACAAATTTTATCGACGTTTTTATTTGTAACTTTAGTTCCTTTCTGTACCTTTTTTTGTTAAAATAGATTTTTAATATTACATTTTTAGGATCCTTTATTTTCTCGAAGGTGAACTTTGCAATTCAAGCGAACAGGAAAAGTTCTTTACGCATTTATTGCAACTATGATTTTTCTAATTTCATACTTTTTAAAAATTATGGCAAATTTTTAAAAACTCAAATATCTTGATGCTACATGTTACTATACTCATGCCCTAAAACATTTACGACGAATATCCAGAGACTCAAAACTTTTTCAGATAAATTAATCTTAAAGTTTCAAACTATGACACATCTTCACTGGTTCTTCCGACGATTAACCGAAATTGGTTAAGTCCGTGAAGTACTTTTTCAGATATTTAATGTTAAAGTTTCAAATTTTGACATTTTTTTAATTTTGACAGGTGACAGTTGGAGAAATAATTTTGACTGTTCTGAATAAAGTTTTTCAAGAGCTTTCAAATAACATACTGGAAGTCAAGTTTCGTTTATCATTTTTTTACAGTTTCACTTACGTTTGACAGATGTACAAAAACTAATGGGTTTTTCCGATGGATAATCAAAACCTGTATACCAAATTTCAGCTTAATTGGATTAAGCGTATGATTTCTATCATGGAAGAATACACACGGACAGACAGACATACTTCCATCTCAAAATGGTCTTAATCACCTCAGGGGACCTCAAAATGACATCTTTACTTTCAAAATTGTGTTTAGCTCGTTTTTAAGACTTTCCCGTCTCGTAAGGTGGGTCGGGAAAGTAAAAAGTAAAAGCAAGCGGTGGTATTTATAAGTAATACCTTCAATTATCATAAGCGTGGTCAAAGTAAGGTTTAAATTTTTGTGAGATTCCCCATTTTAATATTAATAATTGATGCAGAAAAAGTATTTTAAATAATGGCCATAAAAAATACTTATTTTAAGTTCTTAGAAATATTATCGATAACTGGTGGCTACTATGACTAAAAACTAATTTAGATAAATCGTAACAAAATCGTTTCGTTCAGTTAATATAAATATTATAAATTTGTACAGCATCCAACGATTTAAAAGTGATGTTTTTATTTTGTTATCAGTTAACAAACACATTAACACCGTTGCCATGTTTAAGGGCCTCGGAATTAATAATGAACTTGTAAATTGAACGCATATACGAGGGCCTCGCATTTCTAACAACGAATATATACGAAACGATTGAAGCGACAACTTGTTAAAAATAGAATGAACTAAAAACCGTATAAGAGGTGGTATCCAGATTCACTTATGAGCCCAAAAAAAAATCGGAGATAAATATTTTGGGGGGTCAGAGGAACAAAAATAAGCTTATATACAAGCATTTGACATGCGAGGCCCGGTTTCGGGCCTCGCATGTCCAAGACGGGCCTCTTTTAGTATGTTGCACATGCAATAAATGGCCTCGTAAGTGACAACGACATATATATATATATATATATATATATATATATATATATATATATATATATATATATATATATATATATATATATATATATATATATATATATATATATGTTTTTGTAACAAGTGGAGATCCGAATAAAATTAGGGCAACCCGAGATCCACCATTAGATAAAATCTTTCCGAAGTATATTTTGCATAACAACTAATTTTAGTCTATTCTTAGTCCATAATTCAAGAGAGGGGAAAAATTTTATCAATTTAATTTTTAATGATAAAATTTAAATAAAACGAGATCCTCATTAAAAATTCAAACAAGTTGAGATCCGAAATTGTATATATGATATCTATGATATCTTTAGCTAAGACGAGATCCTGCAATATATGTAAATCCCCTCGCATAGTTTGCTTTGTTTTTATAATGTCACGTGTGTATGATAGTGACTTTATTTGTTTAGATTAGATAAATATTTGTGAAATGTTATCATGTTCAAAAATTTAGTAAGTTTGGCTATAGAAGAAAAATCTACAACTTATAACTTATTGTTATAAATATTCTTTTAATGATTAAAATACAAAAAAAATACACAGAGAAAAATCTACAACTTATAACTTATTAAAAATAGAGTTTTAGTGATTAAAATACAAAAAAAATATACAGAAAAATCTACAACTTATATCTTGTTATAAATAAATTTTTTAAATTTTTAAAAAATATTACACAGGTTAAAACACATGATGTTTTTAGTGTTTCGGCCCGAGAACTTCACTTTAACATTAAACACAAGAACTATACGCAACATGAAATATATAGAGATAATGCTATGTTGACATTTTGTTCTTTTAAACAGACGTAATCAGAATGACATTTTTGATGGTTTTCATAGGTGACTTGAAATCTTTTTCTAAACCGGGGTTGTGTTGAAACTACACAAAATAGTTTTGCTTTTTTTAATATTTCAAGAATGGGAGTAACATAAATAATGAATGTACAGATTCCAAAAACAATAGGATTCCCAGCTATCCTAGACACAAGAACACAATTGAAAGAATTTTTGAAATCGGACTACTGGTTCTTGAGTTATCACCTCCTCATGCATTCATCCAGATCGACAGACATGAACAATTTTTTCACTTAATCGTGTTGTAGGTGGCTTAAAACGTCAAGTAAAGTCATTTTAAGCAAAATAACATTTCTAAATTTTTTTTATATGAATTTAATACTTTAATACTTCCGACCGCATGGTGGACTAGGTCGGGCCGAAATAAATATGCTAGTGACCTTATTTGAAATAATCAAATCTTAAAATTTAATAGCAATATACAGGTTTGTGAATTCTGAATTTGGAAACTTTGATTTAGTAGATATTTAAGTAATTTTACATTATCTACACTAAATTTATGATTATGTTGAAAAGCATGTTCAGAAACAGATTTCTCTGTTCTACCATATTTAAAATGAGGCATGTGCTCTTTAAACCTAGTTTATATAGATCTTCTACTTTGTCTGTCCAACATACTTTTTGTCACAATCAGAACAATTGATTTCATAGATACCATTTTTTTTTCAAATGACTTGTTTTATCTTTTGGGTCGTTTAATATATTTTTCAAAACATTGTTTCATTTAAAATCTACTCTCAACCCTGATGGGTTATATGGGTTATATGGAGATTCCACACGAATTGAACAGTATATTTTTTTCTACAACCCACGAAAGGAAAAATTAAAAAATATAAAAAAAATAAAAAAAAGATTACAGACACAGAGTTTAATCCGAGGACCTTTGTATCTCAAACCGAGAACGTTCGCATACTCTGCTATCACGGGCAGGTTATATTCATATTTAACTTTTGATTTTTGAGGTAATATTATTATTATTATTGCATCTTTACGGCTAAATGAATATCTGGTGAAGTACCATTTATTAAGTCATCACTGGAATTATTTATTTTTACAAATATTTTTCTGTATTAGATTGAAAAATTCCGACAGTTGTTTTGACTCAGGGAAAACGAAAACATCGAGAAAAATGATAAAAAGTGGGGGTAAGAAATTTTTTTCGCCATCATGAAACTAATATCAAGGATTCTGAGCTTCCGTAAAAGGTGGTGGATTACTGAATGTAGGATTACTGAATGTAAACTCTGATTGATAGATTTCCACATCTACGTTCTGTAGAGTGTGCGTAGAATCGATAATATCCATGTGGGTGTAGAAAAACGAACGTTTCGGTTTTTCTCTAGTTTTGGAGAAAAAAGTGGTGTATGGCGATTAATTAACTTATCTACCAAATGTCTCTCATAACCATTAATAGCAACTTTGGTCAGGTTGGTACTGAGGCCCAAAAGCCTCAGTATTAGTTTCATGATGGCGAAAAAAATTCCTTACCCCACTTTTTATCACTTTTCTCGACTTTTCCGAGTTCCCTGGGTCCGAAAAAAAAACCTCTCCGGACGTCTGGATGTCTGTCCGTCTGTCTGGATGTAAACATGTAACTTTTTTGAATGAAAGCTCCGATCGAGTTTCGTTTTTCACTTTACCAAGTTAGTTTTGTCCAAGGACGAACTCTGTTGAATTTGAGCAGGATCGGACTGGACCTTCCGGTACCCACCATGCAAATTAAAGTTTTTTGGATAAAATTGATATTTACTACTTAGGATTTGAGAATTATGAAAACAATTTTTAACAAACATTCATTCAGGCAATATCAGATTTGAAATTTTAAATCATCGTTATGATTTATTACCTTTTTGGTAGGTTGCAAATTATAGTAGAATACCTTCCAGGAATTGTCAAGGGTAGGCGGCATACAGGGTTGGAACTAGGTGAACGTGATTCTAACAATTTCACAAACACAAAAATAGATTTTTACATGATTACAATATGAAATAAAGTAATTAATAAAAAAACATGAAAATAGATTTTTCCTTTGTTTGTTGCAAAATCAAATGAAATAATTAATAAAATAAAATACGAAAATATATTTTTAATTTTTGTACTTAACGTTACAACATGAAATAAATAAAAAACATGAAAATAGATTTTTAATTTTGTACTTAGAAAATAAAATAACTAATAATTTGATTTTGGAGTAGTACACGAATATCTTACTTTACCGGTCCTATCAAAGGGAAAGCCTAGTGAACGAGCAAAAAAAAATTCCAGATGTGATTCTAATAATTTTACAGATTTTTTAGATTTTTAATTTCTTTTTGTTGTAAAATCAAATAAAATAAAACGAAAATAAATTTTTAATTTTTGTACTTACGTTACAACAAGAAATAAAGTAATAAAAAAGATAAAAATGATTGTTACAAAATTTGGGTTTTGCCTTCTACCATAATTTGATAAGATCCTTAAATAATTTTATTAATAACAAACTACCCTAATTATTTTCTTGAAATGCTTGTCCCACCCTAAATATTTTTTAATAATCTTGAAAAAAAAAATTAAAATTAAAAACATCATGATTTTCATAAAGCCTGCTAAAAGTTTAAGCCACCTTTAATTACATTATGAATGTGTCGAGTTTCGACATTTTAAATAAATAAATCCAGGTCGTTAAGAATGGTCAGTTCTACCCTGTTAACGCTTGCCGTTTCAACTGTGCAATGCATTACAAAAGTACATCTTTAAAAATAAGGCCATTTAAATGTAAGACTAAATTAAGTACTACATAAGGATTACAGTCGTTCACTCAAATTCGAACATCTGTCGATAACTAGGACTGTTTCCGCTGAAATAAAATTTGGGTATTTCGTTTCTACTATGATTTGCAATGCACAATAATGTTATATTCATTTTGACAAAATTAAAACAAATTTACAAAAGAACTACGACAGCACCGTAATTAAAAATTATTACCACTGGTGCTGTTAGTTATTTCAGATAAAACTCCGTAAAAAGGACAAGTGTGATATATCACTGAATTATGAAAGACAGGTATTTAAAAAAAAGAACTTGATGATGGCCATTGAGACACGAAACTTCGTATAAAAGATTTATTAGTGCACTTTTGTAGAAAATTTTAGATATAATAAAACTTTCCTTAACCATTTTTTCATATTTTTTTAAATACAAATTCTAAGCGCAAAAAACCAAATATCGTATTTTTAGTTTTCTCTGTATAACTCTAGAAGGGCGACAGTCCCTGTAGATTTTTTCGATCCATCTAATGTTATCCAAAATATTTAACATTTTATCCGTTTAATGATCTTCGTATCTGTTATGGTTTAGAATATAGCAATGCTAGCACATGATAAAAGAAATGGCCTGCCATAGGTACCAAGGTGCCACTTTAACGCACTTAGGCCTAAATTACTAAATTATTTAATAATCTTTAAACGTCAGTGTTTCGCAACGGTAGAATGCTCGCCTTGTAAGCAAGCTGACCCAGGTTTAAATTGCCGACTGTTTTTTTTAATTTTTCTTTTTTTTTTCAGTAATTTTTTATAACGATTAAGTAATAGTTAGTGTTTCTTTTCACATAATTATCGTATGAATTTATTCACTGCGGTCCAAAAGTATGTAATATAAGACTAGTTCCTTGGTAAAATGCCATTTTACCAAAAATAAGTGTTATAAGATAATTATTAAAAAATATTTAATATTAACTTTCATTTTATGTTCCTTAAGAGGCCCACACACCAAGTGACTTTTGTGGATTCCGGTTAGAAAATTACCCAAGGAAAATGTGCTTGTATTCTAATAGATTAAGTGTTAAAATTGCTTTTTTAGAATTTTCCGGTTAATGTTAAGTAATCCTACCCTCTAGTCCATTTTTTTCTGCGCAGAACATGGTAGAGCGCCATAAAACATAATTATTTGTTTTTGGACGAGAACTCGCCTTATATAGTAACTAAAAATATGCGGTTTCTTTATAATATTTGAAATATTTTTTAAAAATTTTAGTATGTTAAGATCTTGAGGTTCTGATTAAATGTCTCCATGGGCCCTACTCAATCATAGGACTAATTTTCGAGATACTGATGGTCAAAGTTCAATAATTGAGTATTTAGGTAATTTTGTTTTAATTTCAATTTCTTCAATTTTTAAGAAAACTAATCAGCTTATCTGGAATTTATGGGAAAACTTTAGTCAAAAGATAGATGGTATTTAAAAAAAAATCGGCTGTATCACCCCAGAACTTTCCCGGCTCGACCGTAGAGAATATGTTATTTATTATTATTATTTTCATTACAAAATACTAAGCATAACAATAATTTATGGAACACATTAAAAACAGCGAGCCGATGGTGAATACGTCTACCCTACAACAGTTGTAGGGAATTTTATGCTTTACAACTTTGCACTGAAACATTTTGCACTAAAGAGCATAATTTACCTCCAATTTTAAAAAAATGGAATATTATAAATGTGTATTTTTCTCGACATCTTGCGGCGAAAATATGAGGAATTCGATAAAAAGTTAAACATAAAATTTAAAGAAAATTTGATGCTTTACAACTTTGAACCAGAAAATTTTGCACTAGAATGCATTGTTTGTCCTCAAAATCAAGAAAAACTAGAGAAAACCTACATGCACATTTTTTACGCGCCCTCTAGTGGAGCAACTATTGGAAATTCTAGAAAAAGTTTCAGACAACAGTTGTAGAGAATTTTATGCTATAAAACTTTGTACTACAACATTTTGCACTAAAGTGTATTCTTTGTCCTTAAAATTTAAAAAAGGTAAAAAATTGTTACATGTGCAATTAATCAATGTCGGTCTTGAGGACCTTCTACTGCACCAATTTAAACCAAAATCTAATGATCGCATTCAAGGCACACACTGACCCTCCATACAAAATTTCAGCTTGATTGGTCAAACGGTTCGGCAGTTATCGTGGAAGATTACACACAGACACACGGACACACAGACAGACCATGCGCTGGAAATGGTTTCAATCTTCTTGGGGGTCCTCAAAATGGATATTTCCATCGATATCTCGATTTTTTTTTGCTCGTTCACCTTACTTTCCCTTTGATGGGTCCGGGAAAGTAAAATATGATAATTATATACAGGGTTTACCAAAAAGTCAGTGGAGCTACTTAATTTTTAAAATGACTATAATATTATAGTATAGTACTAGTAATTTCTGATTTCCTAACATATATATTCAATTTTGATTTTTAAATGGAACACCCTGTATACATTTGGATACTACGGATCAAAATACATGCAATCCACTAGCCAAATATCAATTTGACAGAACATTCATTTTTTAAAAATAAAATATTTTTCTCAGTGTTTGCTAAAATTTTACAATATCAATTAAAGCTGAAAGATAACTTCATAAAAAATGTTATTTCCTTTAAAAACCAGTTTTTGTCCGATTTATTATAATTTTATTAGAACAGCAACCGTTTTTAACCAAACTCATTTTTTTTAATGTAACCCCTTGAAGCCCATTTCAATACGAATAAAATGATATGCTTACTCTTATGCATTTTAGCAAAGTACACTGAGAAAAAATATTTTTCTCAAAAAATGAAATTTCTGTCAAATTGCCATTTGGCCAGTGGATTGCATGTATTTTCATCTGTAAAATCGAAATTTAACAAAATTCCACTTAAAAATCAAAATTGTTGTTCAATTCCGGCAAAACCGGAAGTCGGCCCTCTTGAATATATACGTCAGAAAATCAGAAATTACAATTACTATATTCAGTTAAACTTTCATAAAAATCGGTTAATAAATAAAATGTTTAATGGGTTGATCCACATATCCCTGTTTCAATAGCTCGCAGTTACCTAAAATTTGAAACACCCTGTAGACATGTAAAAACAACGTTTCTCGAACACCATATTTTACATCAATTTATAAAAGTAAATGCGTTACTATTTTAGCTGCAAATCTGTTACAACTGTATTGCTAAAGCAACATTTGAGGCGATTTTGAAAAAAATCGGATTTGAAAGCCCTACATTCGGGTCTGTATGTAATTTTTCATACTCTACATAGTGCAATTTTTCTTTGACTACTGACCTGTAAAGTATATAATTTTTTCAAGGAAATCTGGCCATTTGTTTTAAAGTTATTAGAAATTTAACAAAACTGAGGTTTAATGGTTTTCAATATTATAGTCATTTTAAAAATAAAGTAGCTCCACTGACTTTTTGGTAAACTGTGTATGTATAATTGTCATATTTTTTAAAAGACCAATCATTTGACTAAATTTTCCCATAAACAAGTTTAAGATAAGCTGATTAGTTTTCTTAAAAATTGAAGAAATTGAAATTAAAACAAAATTACCTAAATACTCAATTATTGAACTTTGACCATCAATATTGGAAAACTGGTTATAGGATTGAGTTGGGCCCATAGAGACATTTAATCAAAACGTCAAGATCTACAAGATACTAAAATTTTTAAAAAATTGGCCGAAAGCAATTTTCCATAAGAGAAGTGAGGGGTCCTTTAGTTATAGAAAAAAGTTGACAGTCGTATCATTTTTACTAAAAATAATTTAAAAGAATTTCCACAGACGTGCCCTAAAGAATTAACTACAGAATCTATTGGTAAAAACCGCAGCTTTCTATCTTTAATATTAACTAAGCGCCCGCAAAAAACGATTTCAGACAAGATAACATATGGTATTGGCGCTATTTGAACTTGAAATATATTATTTATAATCATTTTACAAAACATTTAAACAAACATCACTTTTATCAAAGTTATGTCATTGCCATTCCTAAATATAGAGGATCTCAGGTTGTATGTAAAACGTGAATCACATATACGTTCATATTGCAGCGCCCTCATTAGGAGAAATCACTGATGCCTGAACTATTAGTGTATAAAAATTGATAAAAATGGAAAAATTGAGATCCGACCTAAAATTCAAATACGGACTGCCCCCACCCTCATTTATGAAATAAACATGAAATACACATAGAAACAAGGTGAGATCCGATTTGGATCTCGTCTTGTAAAAATGGATCTCCACTTGTATACTAAATATCACCAAATGATCTCATCTTGTATCGAAAATATATCTATATATATATATATATATATATATATATATATATATATATATATGTAAAGTTTTATGTCCAAATATTTTGCAAAATGTGTAGAACTTGCACCATTTTCAAAAAAATTGAAATTTTTTAACTGTTAATTCCAGGGACGCTCAAACGGTGACTCACGGTTTCGGGCTAGTACTATCCTGGACTAGCTTCTCACATACATAATGCGACATTGAAAAAGTTCTAAAAATTTGAATCGGTAAAAGTTTTCTTATGCAAAACACCTGATTTGAACTCGATCGGAGCTATCATTCGAGTTATATTGTTTACATCCATACAGAGAGGTTGTGCACGGTTTTTTTTTTGCATTTTCGAAATCTGAGAGCTCAGAAACGTCGATAAAAGTGATAAAAAGCTGGAGTAAGAAATTTATTCGCAATCATGAAATTCTGAGGCCTCAGTAATTATAAAGAAAAATAATTTTCCAAGAATCTTTCACGTAATATAGACCAATTTAATAATTTTAAAATCCTTAAATTAGGCATTCCTTTCTAGTTGTTATAAAATCTTTCTACGCCAATGGAATGTATAAATTTTCAAGAATTTACTGCACACTTTTTACATATCGAATTATTGTAGGAGCCCAGCGTGAGTTATAATAACTCACTAGTGAATTGTTATAACATAGTTATCCGTATTATAATAACTCGCGCTGTTTGTTTATGGATATACTATTATTGTTCAAAAGCAGTTGAATAATTAATATATAATTTAATAACAGTGGATATAAAAATAAATTCCACAGACAATTTTCTAACAAACATTTTCCAAGAAAAAATGAGAAAGAATTTGAAAGCAAAAGAAAGAATTAGAAAAAAAACCACAATAAAAAAATGAGGAAAGATCAGAAAAATTAAAAAAAAATCAGAAAAAAACAAAAAAAAATCAGAAAAAAAACAACAAAATCAGAAAATGAGAAAAAATTAGAGGAATCGAAAAAGTGAGAAAAAATAGGAAAAATAAGAAAACATTGGAAAAAAAATGATTGAAAAATCAGAAAATATTGGAAAAAAGGAAAAATAAATTTGTAAAATATGAAAAAAAAACGCTAAAAAATTAGAAAACGAAAGAAAGAATTAGAAAAAAAAACAACAACAACAAAAAAAATGTGGAAAGATCAGAAGAATTAAAACAAAAACAGAAAAAACAACAACAAAATCTGAAAAATGAGAAAACAAAACAAAAAAGCCGAAGAATCGAAAAATAACAGAGGGACAAAAAAAATAAGAAAAAATTTGAAAACAAAAGAAAGAATTAGAAAAAAAATGTGAAAGGATCAGAAAAATTAAAACAAAATCAGAAAAAACAACAACAAAATCAGAAAAATGAGAAAAAATTAGGGGAATCGCAAAAATGAGAAAAATCGGAAAAATAAGAAAAAAATAGAAAACATTGGATAAAAATGATTGAAAAATCAGAAAATATTGGAAAAAAGGAAAAATAAATTTGTAAAATACGAATAAAAAAAACGCTAAGAAATTAGAAAACAAAAGAAAGAATTAGAAAAAAGAGGAAAGCAAAAAAATTAAAAAAAAAAATCAGAAAAAAAACCAGAACAAAACAACAAAATCAGAAAAATGAGAACAAATTAGACGACTCGAAAAAATCGGAAAAAAGAAAAAATCAGAAAATAATGGAAAAAATGAGAAATAAATTTGTAAAATACAAAAAGAAACCGCTGTAAAATTACAAAACAAAAGAAAGAATTAGAAAAAAAAACAATAATAAAAAATTGAGGAAAGATCAAAAAAATTAAAAAAAAAATCAGAAAAAGGCAAAAAAAAATTTAAAAAATGAGGGGGTAATCCCACCCAACTTTCCGAACACTCCTAGTAAAATAATTGTTTAATCGATTACTTTAGTTTTACTGCATTAAAATACATTAATTATATTACCTATCGAATGGTATAAATTCCATTTTAATATCTTTAATATTTTTAAAGTTATTCATTTTTTAATAATATTTTGAAAAAAATCACAATTAAAGAGTTGTTTACTACAAATTTAATGATATTTTTTTTTTAAATTTTTAATATTAATTTTAGCCATAAAAAAAATAAAATCCAATTTTGAATAATTTTAAAATCAATAAAGAATTAATATCTCATTCAATTATATTCAAAATGGGAAACAGACCTTTTTTTAGATTTTCTGGATCAAATGAATTAATAAAGTTGGTTTAAAAAAACTAAAAAAAAATCAAATTTCTTGTCACAAATTCATAGGTAAATCCATTGAATTGTTTTAACTTTTTTCATTTTTTGCTATAACTTTTACAAATACTGTGTTAAAATTATGAAATAATTTACACACATAGTACTTTTGGATCTTTTTCGAATATGCTATTTACTTTTTTCATTTATTTTCTACTTATTGATAAAACGAAATTACAAAAAATTAAAAAAAAATTATTTATTTTGGCTATAATAATTTCAATTCTAAATTTTGAGAAACTAAAATTCATTTTGAATTTAGAGATTTATATTATCTTTCGAATGGTAAAAATCACATTTCAATAACTTTTATATTTTAGAAGTTATTCAATTTAGTTTAAAATCGTAATATAATTTTAAATGTTTCTTAGCCAATTTTTAAAAAAAATCACAATTTTTGTAATAAAATTTTGAAAAAAATTATAATAATAAAATTAATTATTACAAATTTAAAGATATTTTTTTAAAATTTTTAATATTAAAATTTAAGTAAAAAATAATAATTTAATAAGGATAAAAATTGCTTAAAAATTAAAATAAAAACCAGCGGCGAAACTATGCGGAACTCGAAAAAAAAATTAAAGACAAAATTTGTAGAAAATTTTATATTCTACAATTTTGATTTTTTGTAAATTTTCATAAAAATCTATAATTTTGTCTCAAAATCTAAAAAAAGTCGCAAATGTCTATATACATTATTTTTCACGCCCTCTAGCGACGAAACTATGAGGAAATCAAAAAAACGGTAAAAACAAAATGTGTAGAAAATTTTATGTTCTACAACTTTCGTATCCTGTAATTTTTCATAAAAATGCATTATTTTGGTTTTTTAAGAAAAATATGAAAAAAAATTACTTTTTGATAAATCTGGCAACAATGGCAAAAGTTTTTGAAAATTTTAATCAGTCGAAATTAAACTATAACGTATAAAAAATATATGTGTAAAACTTTATTGTCATCTTGTTAGGTAATGACGTCATCACTTATAGCAACTGTCACTTCCGGTTGTCCGATTAACTCCAAAATCTATACAGGTCGTCTCCTTGTTACCCTAAATTTGTATATAAAATTTCATTTAAATGGGTTCAGCCGTTTAGACGCTATCGTGTTCACACACACACACACACACACACACACACACACACACACACACACACACACACACACACACACACACACACACACACACACACACACACACACACACACACACACACACACACACACACACACACACACACACACACACACACACACACACACACACACACACACACACACACACACACACACACACACACACACACACACACACACACACACACACACACACACACACACACACACACACACACACACACACACACACACACACACACACACACACACACACACACACACACACACACACACACACACACACACACACACACACACACACACACACACACACACACACACACACACACACACACACACACACACACACACACACACACACACACACACACACACACACACACACACACACACACACACACACACACACACACACACACACACACACACACACACACACACACACACACACACACACACACACACACACACACACACACACACACACACACACACACACACACACACACACACACACACACACACACACACACACACACACACACACACACACACACACACACACACACACACACACACACACACACACACACACACACACACACACACACACACACACACACACACACACACACACACACACACACACACACACACACACACACACACACACACACACACACACACACACACACACACACACACACACACACACACACACACACACACACACACACACACACACACACACACACACACACACACACACACACACACACACACACACACACACACACACACACACACACACACACACACACACACACACACACACACACACACACACACACACACACACACACACACACACACACACACACACACACACACACACACACACACACACACACACACACACACACACACACACACACACACACACACACACACACACACACACACACACACACACACACACACACACACACACACACACACACACACACACACACACACACACACACACACACACACACACACACACACACACACACACACACACACACACACACACACACACACACACACACACACACACACACACACACACACACACACACACACACACACACACACACACACACACACACACACACACACACACACACACACACACACACACACACACACACACACACACACACACACACACACACACACACACACACACACACACACACACACACACACACACACACACACACACACACACACACACACACACACACACACACACACACACACACACACACACACACACACACACACACACACACACACACACACACACACACACACACACACACACACACACACACACACACACACACACACACACACACACACACACACACACACACACACACACACACACACACACACACATACACGTTTCGAATAAGCTGTGGGGTCGTGTGCACAAAACTCACATGTGGGGAGACATTTAAACTGCGCACGTAGCCATACGCAGCTGATTGTGCTGATTCTAACGGTATATTTGAAATATCTATACACACCAAATAAATATCTTACACACCGAGTAAAAGTTGTGGGCCTAATGCACAACAACTATGGCATCATCTGATTTGTGTATTGGTGTCCTCTGAACTATTTCACTTTTGGAAAATGTGTATGGTAGGACCCACAAATAATGTAACAGCTGTTTTGTGTATGAGTTGCCCCGTAAATATAGCAATATACTTTTGTGTATTTAAGTGTACTCAGAACTTATGTAGTATTTAAAAATAATATATAAACTAACTAATAATGTAAATATTGTTGTGTGTAAATTGACTCATATATATAATAGTAGATTCTGTAACAAGGTTAGAATGAAAAATTCGAAATGAGTGGAAAATTCCGAACGCGAGCGAATGCGAGTGTGAGGAACCACGAGTGTCGAATTTTTTTCATTCTGACCGAGTAACAGACTATATTTTCTCCACGATCAAAAAGTATAAATCAAAATTAAATTAAATATGAACACAAGTTATTTGTTGACATATTTGTATTACATTGTATTAATATTTATAGTGCTGTGGTACACTTACCGAAATTAAAATCTGGTGCATTGGTGTTTTTTCATAATTTACAATTTCAGATATTATTAAATTCTATATCTACTTCACTTGATTTTTCACTCATTATTTTGTTTAAATTAAAACTTGTTTGAAAATAATTATTACCGTCGCCATTTTATATCTGACAGTGACACTTTTGAAATCCAGGGCAATCCATATTGTTTATTTCGATTACAGAAAATCCATTCTTTACCTTGATAAAGAATGAAAATACATGCAAAATGCATAAGAGGCAAGTATTATAGAATAAATATTCAGACTCTAGAGTGTGAATGTTTACATTCTATTATTAAAAATGATTTCAGAATTCATACATTCAGTAATGGTCGTGGAGAAAGTTTTATTCTAAACGTCATCGCCTTTACTTACTGAATCTTTAAGGTTAATGGACGTTCTATCTACTGACAATAGCTATTTTCCTACGATCACTATCCAAAGTAGGCTTTTGCACACTCAAATCTAACCGCAAAGTTGATGTTTTCCGTGATCTGTAATAATTTGACATTATTGTCGCTCTAGCGCGTACTTTTCCGCTCGCCTTTTTTCATTTACAATAAACTAAAGAAAGGTGGTAAATAATAGGTATATTAAAACAAAATGTAGGGCAGTCTGAATATTTTAGTTGAAATATTAATATTTGAAGTTATTTCGAACGAAATTAAACTTTATTTTATAAAATTTATCTAGTAAAAATATAACAGTCAGAAGGTACACCTAGATACACCTAGGTACACCTATATGCAATAGTGATTGCATATTTAAGTACCTACTTACTATTTTGTGCAAATAGTAGACTATGAAATTAATGAAACGTCATTATTTCATTTTTAGTTTATGAAAAAGCTATTCGAAAAATGGAGAGTGAGAGCGAATGTGAATTTTCAAGCACACCTCCAGATGTAGCAGATTTTGCTAAAAATATTTCTCTGAATCTTCTGCCGACTAAATCCAGAGATAAATATTTTTCATGGTTTTTTTTTAATTATTTGTCTAAAAATAATGTGATCGTAGAAAAAATCTTGTGTGCAATTCGAGCAGAAAGTGCTTTGCCGCTTTCGGCAGATTGCCCGCGCTCCGCTACGCATCGCGCGGGCAACTCTCTGCCTCAAGCGGCAAAGTATCACTTTCCGCTCTTAATACACAAATAGCTATTGTGTATTAAGAGCGGAAAGTGATACTTTGCCGCTTGAGGCAGAGAGTTGTCCGCGTGACGCGTAGCGGAGCGCGGGCAATCTGCCGAAAGCGGCAAAGCACTTTCTGCTCGAATTGCACACAAGATTTTTTCTACGATCACATTATTTTTAGACAAATAATTTAAAAAAAAAAACATGAAAAAATATTGTATTGTTTTTCATATTTATCTCTGGATTTAGTCGGCAGAAGATTCAGAGAAATATTTTTAGCAAAATCTGCTACATCTGGAGGTGTACTTGAAAATTCACATTCACTCTCACTCTCCATTTTTCAAATAGCTTTTTCATAAACTAAAAATGCAATATTGACGTTTCATTAATTTCATAGTCTACTATTTGCACAAAATAGTAAGTAGGCACTTAAATATGCAATCACTATTGCATATCGGTGTACCTAGGTGTATCTAGGTGTACCTTCTGACTGTTATATTTATACTAGATAAATTTTATAAAATAAAGTTTAATTTCGTTCGAAATATCTTTAAATATTAATATTTCAACTAAAATATTCAGACTGCTCTACATTTTGTTTTAATATACCTATTATTTACTACCTTTCTTTAGTTTATTGTAAATAAAAACAGGCGAGCGGAAAAGTACGCGCTAGAGCGACAATAATGTCAAATTATTACAGATCACGGAAAACGTCAACTTTGCGGTTAGATTTGAGTGTGCAAAAGCCTACTTTGGATAGTGATCGTAGGAAAATAGTATTTAAATTTAATTATCTAAAAAATTAAGAACTATAAAAATTAAATAATAAAAATTCTATAATTTGGAAGAATATAAACTTGTGCAGTTCAGGTGAAGGATTAAGTGCCGAGAATCGAAAGTCGTGCAATTCGGGTAAGGGATTATAGATACCTGTGAAATAAAATTTTAAATACAAAATCGCAACTCCAAGATGCGGACAATGTTTTTGATTATTTACCGATTCTATTCAAAATTGGTATATAGGGGTTCTTGTGGTCGGAGATTAAGAGTTTCAAGATTGCGGACGAAATTTATGATTATTGACCGATTATATTCATATTTGGTATGTGGGGATTTTTGGTATCGGAGAATATGATTTTTTTGTAAAAATTATTAAAATCAATATGGCGAACGATATTTATGATTATTTACCGATTTCATACAAATTTGGAATGTGGGGGTGTTTGGGGTTAGAGATTATAAATTTTTTGTCATTGTTGTTAAAAAAAATTGGAAATATTAAAAGTTTGTTCGTTATGGTGTCTAGATGTGTAGGAAATAAATATTAAATTTTTTAAAATCCATATCATGTAACATATATAAGCGAGAACAGGCGGACCTTCGGGCTGCCGTTCGAAAATGTATGTAATGTATAGTAAAATTTTTGCCCATTTAATCATCTTCGTATCTCTTATGGTTTAGAATATGGCAATGTTAGCACATGATGAAAGATATTTTGACAGTTCTTGACAAAACGCAAATATGGCTGACATTGATAGTGATATTTCAGCATCTTGTTGCTTCAACTTCTTGAGTAAATATAAGTAATAAGACAAACTGTACAATTAATGTTAATATTTATCTTCGAACAATATAAGTATGTATTTTTTAATTTAAAAATTAATATTGTGTTCAATAAAAAATAATAACATTGTTAGTTTTGTACTGTAGAAATGTGAAATTTTCAAGTGACTTTTGGTTTTTAGGCCGTTGTCATGGGTAACGGCCGCGAAATTGAATTTGGCGGACTGTGTGGAGAACGCGAAGTGCTCACTTCGTATACGATTGCACGAAAAAAGTAGGTATTGAATATTTGTGCCATAACAAATAACCGTTAAAATAGCCACATACTTTGTAAACTGCCTATAATAATAACATAATATGTTAATTTATATTGTAATTTTCCGCATAAATGAACACAGCGTCCGAAAAATATAAAAAAGTTAAAATATTATCAAAAGATAAAAGAATCGTTTTCTAAAATTATTTATTAATATTTGCTTTGTACATTTTAGTTATATAATTCCTAACACAGAATTTGACGGCAGACCATGGTCTTTTTTTAATATAAAAAATTTAGCGGTGCATCACATTCTTTTTTTCCTGGGACTATCCCTTTTTTGATGTGGCTGTTGAAGAAATTTGTTATGGCTTTCATTTCTTCAGACGACCAAGGTATCTTAATGGCAGTTTTTCTTTTACCTGCAAAATATAAATAATTTTGTACAGATAAAAATGGTATGGTTTGATACAATTACTTGGCACCAATTTTTGCAAAATATTGACATACAACACTGTTTTTTCCTATATTTTCAAATTTTTCCCTATGTGTTTTCCCTTTTTCCTATTTTTTTTACTCTTTTTTTTCCTTTTTCTTTTATATTTTTTTTCATTTTTTCTATTTTTCTCTATTTTTTCCTGATAATTTTTACCTATTGTTGGCAGTTTTTTTTCCATTTTTCTATTTTTCTCAATTTCTCACTGTTAAATCCTATTTTTCTCTATTTGTTCAATTTTTTTTCTATTTTTTTCCTTATTTCCCTATTTATTATCCATTTCCTATAGTTTACCATTGTTTCCAATTTTTTAACTTTTTCTGTTTTTACTCGTTTTTCCTGGTGTTCCTATTTTTCCTGTTTTTCTCTATTGTTTCCTATTTTCTTCTACTTCTCTCTATTTTTTTTACGTTCTTCCTATTTTGTTTACTTTTGCCTACTTTTTCCCAATTTTTCTATTTTTCTCAATTTTTTTATTTATACCTATTTTTTCCTATTTTTCCTATCCCAAATATTTGCCATTTTTCTGTTGTTTCCTGTTTTTTTACAATTGTCTCCCGTGTTTTTTCCTACTTTTACTATTTTTTTTTGTTTTTCCTATTCTTCCTTATTTTTCCCTAGTTTTCCATTTTTTACTATTTTTTTTTTCTATTTTTTCTATTTTTCAAAATTTTGCCCATTTTTCCCTATATTTCCCTATTTTTAACAATTTTTTTTCCATTTTTCCTATTTTTCTCTACTTCTCACTATTATTTTTTATTTTGACTATTTTTATCTATTTATTCAATTTTTTTTTCCTATTTTTTCCTCATTTCCCTCTTTATTCCCCATTTCTTATAGTTTACCATTATTTAGAATTTTTTTACTTTTTCTATTTTTACTAGTTTTTCCTGTTTTTCCTGGTTTTCCTATTTTTCCCTATTTTTTTTTCTATTTTCATCATTTTTTCTATTTTTTACTTAGGTATCAAAAAATCTTCCAACAGGCTTAGAGAAATTTTTGTTTCGAAAATAATATTACAATAAATGAGTTAAATTTTTTTTTCAGTTTCAGCGACATCACATTTTTTGAAAGATTTTGGTGTAAATTTGGCTCTCACAAGTCAAAATATTGGTTACTACTTATTTTTTAACGGTAAAAACATATAAAACTTACCTGCATTAAAAATAGTTGCCAAAAATGAACCTTTATAAATGCACATAAGACACTGATGATCCTTGTAAAATAAATAGCTATTATGTATACAGACTAATTTGATGCAGAAGTAAAAAAGAGAAGTGAAATCGCTTTTGTACATCAAACAAACGATTTTTAAAGAGTACAATCGATTTTAAAAGTGTTGAAGAAACTTCCTAGAATCCAGAACAAAAAAAGGGAACATTTTGACTTACCTACTATAGGCTGTCTCTTATTTTGAGATACATATAATTGTGAGCATGCATTTTAACTCTTTGTCTTTACACACTGCGAATAACATATTTATGAGGGGACATTGTAAATTATTAGTCGTATATCTTACTCTATTCATTCATTTTTGTTCGTTTCTTTGTCTACGCTATCATAAAAACTATTCCCAACTAACCGAAGGATTTTTTTGAAATTTGACCCAGGGTGTTTCAGAATTCGATATTCAACGATTTATGGTAGACTTCTCTCTTAAAATAAAGAATATCTAGGTCAGGAACCAATACTCAAAAATAATTCATTTTCGTAATACAGGGTGTTAAAGTTAATAAATTAAAACAGTTTTTTCGCTGCAACTTTTTTAAAAATACATATTTTTTAATGAAACTTTGTGGATGAGTTATTAGACTATAATAATGACACTCATTGTGACGAGGAATTTTTCAAAACCTTTTACTAGTGGCGTTGCAGTTGATTATGGTCGACAATTCCACTCATATTTAAAAAATGCCATATACAAATGCAAAAATCGTAGTTTGCTATCGAATATTCAGCCACTGAGGAAGGAAGAGAAAAATAACTAGATAAAAAATAGATATTACCACGTTACTAGGACAACCACGTCTTTTTGTTATGTATTATGAGGCCGCACACCACGTGACTTTTGTGGTTGCCGGTTAGAGAATTACCCAAGGAAAAGTGCTTGTATTCTAATAAATTGCGCGGAAAAATTTTTTTTTAGAATTTTCCGGTTGATGTTAAGTAATCCTACCCTCTACCGGAACTATATAGCAACTAAAAATATGCGGTTTTTTCATGATATTTAAAATATTTATCAGAAGAGCGCGTCTGTGCTACTTTTTTCAAATTTATTTAGAGAAAAAGTTGATAGTCGTACCACTTTCAGTCAAAATAATTTTAAAAAAGTGCTACAGACGCGCTCTAAAGAATTAACTACAGAACCGCAGCTTCCTATCTTTAATATTAACGGAGCGCTCGTCCAAAAACGATTTAGGCAAGATAACATATGGTATTTGCGCCTCTTATTGTGTCATGTTAGGTTAAAACTTTTAAACGTCAAATTATATTAAATTTGAATAAAATGTGCCTCTATTTGGTATATATCGGAAGACGAATTTGGTACATAATAGGTTTATAAAATATATGGTGTTCTATTCAAAATAAGAATGATATTGTCGTTTAAATATGTATGATTTTAAACTGTAAATACATTTCAATTATTAGTCTAATTTTTTTCAGTTAAAATTGGATTTGGCTGATACCATATTTTTCGAAGTTATTAGTTTTCTTAAACAAGCTTTCATTTTTAGAAATATCAAAATATCTCGAAAACTAAAAACCTTAGGTATATGGAATATACATATACTTCAGAAAGTTTATCTTATTTTTAACGTATAATCTATAAATGAAATAAAATATATGGTGTTCCATAAGAAATAATGTAACTTTGATACGCCACACTTTTTTGCGACAACAAAATTTTCAAAATATTAACCGTTTAGCCACAATGGACCGGAAAGTTATTCTTCATATAAAGTTTTGCGCGGTCTAAGATCTAAAATGCAACCATTAGATAATACATTTTATACGAGGTGCGTCAAAAAATGTAAATTTTGCTCAAGAGTTAAGTACACTTATTTTAAAAAATATAGAAAAACGTTATTTCTAAACCCTATTAAGAAACAATATTTACCTCCAAATCTAAAATCACAGCCTCCTATCTCAAAACAATATTTGTTCTAATTTTTTTTCTTGTAGCGAAGTACGAAATGAACTGATACATATAAAATTAGTTTCCATAAATTATTTAAGCCTATTTATCAGTTTTTAGTTAAAATAATACATTTAACCTAGTTTAATATGCCATTACAGAGTGAAATACTAATTTTGCAAAAAGAAAACACCAAATTGCATATCTTTTTAAACTATACATGTAAAAAATGAACACATTAAGCTAGATTAAATTTATTATTTTTACTAAAAGACAATAAACGGGCTTAAAATAATTTGTGGAAACTAATTTTATATGTATCAGTTCACTTCGCACTTTGTTACAAGAAAAAAATTGTTTTGATATATTAAATTTGAAGGTAAATATTGCTACACGATGAAATAAAACAATTTAATTTGTTTAAATCTTCACTATATTTGAACTAAGTATGGATCTTCATCAAGTAAAAGCCTCATCTATTCAATTTTTGTAAATTTTGATTTTAAATAAGTTTTCCAAATAACGTTTTTCTATATTTTTTAAAATAAGCGTACTTTACTCTTGAGCAAAATTTATATTTGTTGACGTACCTCATACACGGCTCAAAAAATCTATTATATGATGGTTGCAATTTAGGTTTCAGACCATGCAGAACTTTTTGTGAGGAATAACTATTTTTTGTAAAATTAATAATAAAAATATAAAATATCGAATATTTACGAAGGTACGGAACCCTAAAAATGAGGGAGTGTTAATGAAAATATCATATTTATTAATATATTGGTATTTGTTGATAAAATATACTTATTAATAAACAATATCACCAAATTTCAAGTTCTTGGTCCATGGAAAGTAAAAAAATACTTCGGAACAAAGTTTTGTAAAAAATGCTGACTTTGGTGGCTTCTCATGCCTACATTTTACAATATTTTTTAAAACAAAAAATACATTTTTTATCTACTCAATAAACTCTAAACAATGACACCTTACTCGGTTGGGTGTAGGCCAATTTTTTTTCAGCGCCCCTCTTTAGCTGTATGGCAGCCCCCTTGAAAATATTTGAAAATATTTTTTTCGTGCAATCATACGCGAAGTAAGTAATTCGCGTTCTCTTCTACAATAGAATACAGTATTAATTTTTAAATTAACAAATACATACTTATATTGTTCAAGATTAATTATAATTTCAATTGTACAGTTTGTATTACTACTTGTATTTACTCCAGAAGTTGAAGCAACAAAATACTGAAATATCACTACCAATGTCAGCCATATTTGCGTTTTGTCAAGAACTGTCAAAATTTTTTGTATATTCAAACACTGTCATTTGTGATTTTGTTAATGAAATTGAACTGCTGTGATTTCAAAGCAATGATATATTTATTGGTAATGATCTAATTTCATAATTTTAACGATTGCTCGAAAAATAGTGTAATGATCTTTCTTTCGGTCCGCCAAAAAGATATTTCGCGGCTTAGGCATACAAATAACTATTACGATTTATGTTGCTTTGGGACAACAAGACGAATCTACGGTGAAAATTTGAAGACTGTTGCTCTAACAGTTTAACTGCTAGACCAGTGTGACAGACGGACGGACAGACGGCAATAAGCTAGAGCAATAAGGCTCCGTTTGGACCATTTGGGGTACGGAACCTTAAAAACTACATACGAGATATAAGTAGCTAACAGTTGAATAATTATATAAATATAATAATAAGTTGATATTTAATACAAAAATAAGTATGTCCTCATAATAATAAAAGTATTAAGATTTACTTACACACAAACTTACAAAGTCACTATTCATTAAAATATATTTATTTTTCGAAGAGGGCGCCACTTTCCTAGAACATATTTCATCCCCACGAGTATGATAAAATATGCAAAAACTTGCACACCTGATATTTTATTAAGTTGTGTGGACAGTAACTTTTTGATTAATTTTGATTAAGGTAATTGTCACAAATTAATAAAAATTAGTTGCTTAACGAAAATTGTTGTTTAATACATTTCGATACAACAGTCGTACCTATAAACCCAATATCAAAGACGATAAAATAAAAACAAATTGTGGGGACGTGTGTATGTCCCCATAACTGTCAGTGTCCCCACAGTCCTGGTTTTAATCAGGTGATTATCCCCACAACTGGGGTAATACATACGCACACACACACACACACACACACACACACACACACACACACACACACACACACACACACACACACACACACACACACACACACACACACACACACACACACACACACACACACACACACACACACACACACACACACACACACACACACACACACACACACACACACACACACACACACACACACACACACACACACACACACACACACACACACACACACACACACACACACACACACACACACACACACACACACACACACACACACACACACACACACACACACACACACACACACACACACACACACACACACACACACACACACACACACACACACACACACACACACACACACACACACACACACACACACACACACACACACACACACACACACACACACACACACACACACACACACACACACACACACACACACACACACACACACACACACACACACACACACACACACACACACACACACACACACACACACACACACACACACACACACACACACACACACACACACACACACACACACACACACACACACACACACACACACACACACACACACACACACACACACACACACACACACACACACACACACACACACACACACACACACACACACACACACACACACACACACACACACACACACACACACACACACACACACACACACACACACACACACACACACACACACACACACACACACACACACACACACACACACACACACACACACACACACACACACACACACACACACACACACACACACACACACACACACACACACACACACACACACACACACACACACACACACACACACACACACACACACACACACACACACACACACACACACACACACACACACACACACACACACACACACACACACACACACACACACACACACACACACACACACACACACACACACACACACACACACACACACACACACACACACACACACACACACACACACACACACACACACACACACACACACACACACACACACACACACACACACACACACACACACACACACACACACACACACACACACACACACACACACACACACACACACACACACACACACACACACACACACACACACACACACACACACACACACACACACACACACACACACACACACACACACACACACACACACACACACACACACACACACACACACACACACACACACACACACACACACACACACACACACACACACACACACACACACACACACACACACACACACACACACACACACACACACACACACACACACAGACAGACAGACAGACAGACAGACAGACATCATGCTAAAAATGGTATAAATGGATTCAGATGACCTCAAAACGTAAAGATTCGTTAAAATTTGGGTATGGTCAAAATATCATGATCGCAATACTTTCCTTCCCTATACAACTCTGTTGTTCGGAAAGTAAAAACAACAAAATCAGAAAAATGAGAAAAATTTAGAGGAATCTAAAAAGGGAGAAAAATCGAAAAAACAAGAAAAAAACAGAAAACCTTGGAAAAAAATGATAGAAAAATCAGAAAATATTGGAAAAAATGAAAAATAAATTTGTAAAATACGAAAAAAATTGCTATAAAATTACAAAACAAAAGAAAGAATTAGAAAAAAAACAACAATAAAAAAAATGAGGAGAGATAAAAAAAAATAAGGAAAAAACAAAAAAAAAAATAAGAAAAAAACAACAATAAAATCAGAAAAATGAGAAAAAATTTGACGAATCGAAAAAATGAGAAAAAATTGGAAAAAATAAGAAAAAAACAGAAAACCTTGGAAAAAAATGATAAAAATCAGAAAAGACGAGAAAAAATGAAAAATAAATTTGAAAAATACGAAAAAAATCACAAAAAAACCGAAAAGGAAGTAGCAAAAAACCGTAAAAAATCCAAAAAAATTGCAAAAAACAAAGAATAACCAAAAGAAAAACGGAAACAAATGTAACCGTAAAAAATTAGAAAACAATAGAAAGAACTAGATTAAAAATAGGAATATGCCCAGTAAACACGTTACATAACTCTAATATTATATAATATTATTTGGAAGTAAATTTTTTAATGTTTTCAATTTAATGTTATTATACGGTAGTTATAATGTAAGTAATCAAATGTTTTTTCTTAACGTTTGGAGAACATATTAATGTTATTATACGGTAGTTATAATGTAAGTAATCAAATGTTTTTTCTTAACGTTTGGAGAACATATATGCATTGTAGCTTAAATAACATTAAAAACACGCTACATGTAAACAACATTATGTAATATTATTTAGAAGTAGATTTTGTAGCGTACTCAAATTAATATTACTATAATGTAGTAATAATATGGATAATCAAACGTTTATTTTTTATTTTCATAAAACGTATTTGTAATGTAGCTTAATTAACATTGTAAAAATGCTACATAATATTAATGTTATTTGAAAGTAAACTTTCTAACGTTTTCAATTTAATGTTATTCTAATATGGTAATAATATGTATAACAGTTTTTTATTTTCAACCTAACCTTACATTTATCTTCCTCGTGGCATTTTTCTTTTATGGTGATTAGGTGTGGGTGCTTGGCGGATGGCAGTTGAATTTGGACTTTGGAGTTTTGTTGTGAGTTGTGAGCTGTAATGATTTGTGTTGATTTGGTTTATTATATTGTATCCATTAAAAATTAGTGATTCTGGGCCTAGCGAAGCTAAAGTAAGTGAATAAATAATTATTTGTATTTCTAAAATCAACATGAAAACTTTATGTCTATGTTGTGTATGTAGCTAGATTCACAGCAAATGGCCGAAAGTCGAAACATTTGTTTTTAATAAACTCTAGTAACTCTATCACAAAATATATGTAGATTATTTTTCTTATTTATTGATTGCAGAAGAAGAAATTTGTTTTCATTGGAGAATCTAATTACAAGAATTTAATAAGGAGATGTTTTAATCAATTGTTTTCCGACGAACTTGCCATGAAGTGTTAGTGGACAGGCCAGAAAAACAATTTTCAAGTAGGAGACTTAACCATAATGAAAACATTTGCCAGTAAGTTTATTTTTAAAAAGGTTTAGCAAATTCAGTTTCCCCTGTGTTATATATGAGGCCCAATACTACTTTTATGGTTTTATGCTTATTGACCATTTTTATCTACAACTATTGACATTCTTCAAATGCGCATGACTGCCGTTTTAACTTAGATATTTTAAAGAAATTTAAATGCCATTAAAATAACCAGAAAAATATAAAATGAGTGATATTTATATTATTAATGTATTACTTTATGTAGAACTTATATATTTTATTGAATTTCTTTTTAGGCGCTGTGATAGAATTTTCCTGACACCGCAGATAGAAGTTTTGAATTAGTAGTGATGGAGTGGCTGCGATTTGCTAATTAAAGATTAAAAAGAAATCTGTTAAAATAAGTTTAATAAAAATGTTTTAATGTGTTTTTTGCTGGATGAGACAGTTTATTTAAAAAAATTTGTATGTTTAAAAAAGTTATTTTTATTTATATAAAATAGTATTATTATAAAATTAGTTTTATTATTTAAGTACTTTTTAGATCACCAATATTATGGAGTCGATTATTGTTACGAGACGAGTCTGGCGATAACTTCCTATTGAACAGGGTGGACCATATCTAATGGAACATAGAGTAACCACAGACCATTTGCACCATAATATGAGGATTGGACCAAATATAACACAGTAAAATCTGGCTGTGGAAAGAGATACAGGGTGTCAAAGTGGAAAAAAATTCATTTTTTGGCAATATTTTCACAACTTTTTATAACTTTTTACCAAATTTGACAGGGAGGTATTTAGGTAAGAAATATGATTTTATTTATTATTATACATTTTATAGGGGCACCATATGAGCGATACGAAATTAGGCCAGAACTTTTTTAACGAAACGTTCTGATAAAATGAGTTTCCTTACACGGATACAGGGTGTTTTATTTCAAAATTAAAAAACACCCTGTATCTCGGTAAGACAAAGCACATTTTGTCTATGTGTATTATGTTAAAACTTTATATTTTAAGATGAGGATTCTCCAGTTATTTTATGGCCCATTATTAATGGCGTTTTTCTCGAAAACTTTTGAAGTTAACGAGTTCAAAAAGGTATAACAAATTATCAAAAAGTTTCTTTAAAAAAGTAAGGGCCTAATTTCATCATCAGGTATCGCTCATGTGGTGCCCTTATATCAAAATGTAAAATAATAAATAAAATCATATTCCTTACCTAAAGTAATACACCTCTATGTCAAAAAAATTATTAACAATTTATAAAAAGCTGTGACACACTGTATCTTTTTCTGCAGCAACATTTTATTAAGGCATATTTGGTACAATTCTTATAATTTGGTTCATATGTCTGGTTACTCTTTGTCCCATTAATTATGGCCCATTCTCTATATATATTTGATGTAAATATTAAATAAACATCACAAATAAATATTAATTAAACATCACAAATAAATATCAATTAAATATCACCAATAAATATTAATTAAATATAACAAATAAATATTAATTAAACGTCAGTGCAATGTTAAAAAAATATTAAGAAGTTGTATTTGTGACATCCATTAAACATTTTTGTAATATTTCAATTTACAACGTTTACAATTCAATATTAAAAAGCGGCACAAAGTGCAGTTGTAACAACGTTAATGTAACATTAAATGTATCTTAATTAAATATAACGGAATCACAATGTATTATTGTAACAACGTTGAAATTGCGTTATTTGGTTTACTGGGTGTAGAAGACAAAGGATTTTATGGACTTTCTTCTGAACAAATAAATATTTGCAATTTTCATCATTTTTATTAAAATATTTTGGAGAACACCTTATAATTTTTTTTTTCCAATTTTTGTTAAAATCTGAGTAATGACATATTTTGAAAAAAAATTCTCTCCAATTTAAATGAAAATTAGTATAAGGGAAGACAATTAGAATTTAGGAGCGATATCCATTTTTTTTGTTGAATTTTTCAATTTTTCAACGCGCCGAGGCCTCAGTAATTATAAAGAAAAATAATTTTCTGTAATAAGGATAAATATAAAATGTTATGGACTTTCTTCTGAACAAATTAATTTTTGCAATTTTCAACATTTTCATTAAAATATTTTGGAAAACACTTTACAAAATCGTTTTAATTATTAGAGCTATTATTCTTCTGCCAATTTTTATTAAAATATTAGTAATGACACGTTTTGAAAAAAAAATTTCTCGCTAGATTTAAATGAAAATTAGGATAAGGGAAGACAATTGGAATTTAGGGGCACAATATACTTTTTTGTTGTTGAATTTTACAATTTTCCATAGCAAAGTCGAAGTACCACAAGGTTTAATTTTAAGTCCATAACTTTTTTCAATTTCTGTAAATTCAAACTTATCGATGGATAAATTACAGATAAAATTTGACACTTTTTATTAGTACAAATTTGTTGGATAAATTTTAAATAAAATTGAATATTTGTCATTGTACGGAGTACCCCATGGTTTAGTTTTAAGTCCACTACAATTTTTTTTAATTTATGTATATTCAAACTTTTTCGTTGGATAAATTATAAATACAATTGAAAATTTATCACTGATAGATGCGAAGTACTTCAAGGTTTAGTTTAGGGTGCATTTCTTTTAAATTTATCTAAATTTGTTGGATAAATTATTTATAAATTTATCAATGGCTAAATTCACATAAACGAAAGTCTTAAGATTGAATTCTTAATGTAATTTAGGATTCGTTTATTTATTCATTACACAATTCATTTCATTTAAATAATTTTAGTTTGTGCAAAATTATCTAAAATTTAGCTTGAAATTATGAAATTTAATTTTGTGATTTTTTTTTCAAATTTTTTATACATGTTTTAACTTTGGACTCAACTTTTGAATTCGTTTATCCGATTATTACCATTGTAAATTTTAAATATTGTGTCGAAGATAAAATTCACTGCTTTATAATTATTTAAATTTATACATAAATCTATTAAAATCTCTTTCAGTTCAACACCTTACAAACTATATTAAAACTTAATTATAATTTACAGGACAACGTAAATTAATTAATATACAATCCGGTTTTTAATAAAAATAAAGATACATTTTTTTTGTTAACGCAGCATTAACCAAATGTCTCGATTCGTACATCGTTAAAATAATTAAGTTATTTGCATTGAATAGTAATTAAATTGTTAATATTTATTGATAACTGTCATATGAAGACAAGAAAAAGTTGAAAATGGAGTACAAGTCATCATTTTCATTTATTTCTTCTTTACAAGTTTAATGATGCCGATTTGTTTTATTTGTTATTAGTATCAAGCATTCCAATATTTTATATATACCGTTTAACATAATATTTAATATTAGATAAGATATTTAATTAATTTTTTTTCATTACTAATTTCCAGAGATTTATTTATTATTATGATTTGAAATCTCAATTTGCGGTGGGTTCTATGAAATTGAAAAAAATAATAAACATTACAAGCCAATTAAAAAAATATATGTATCCTGCCCAATTTCTATCCTCTTGTGAAACTCCCAATTACTTCCACAAATCAGCTCTATTCACCTTTTTACTTTCCGAACAACAGAGTTGTATAGGGAAGGAAAGTATTGCGATCATGATATTTTGACCATACCCAAATTTTAACGGATCTTTACGTTTTGAGGTCACCTGAATCCATGTATACCATTTTTAGCATGATGTCTGTCTGTGTGTGTGTGTGTGTGTGTGTGTGTGTGTGTGTGTGTGTGTGTGTGTGTGTGTGTGTGTGTGTGTGTGTGTGTCTGTGTGTGGGTGTGTGTGGGTGTGTGTGTGTCTGTGGGTGTGTGTGTGTGTGTGTGTGTGTGTGTGTCTATGTGTGAACTTAAAAAATACCAAAAACATTGAAACTCCGGACTTTTTTATACAGGGGGTTTGAAATATTGTTTAATAAGCTAAAATATCATAAATTAATACTTATTTCACAATATTTCCTATTGAAGATAAGATATTGTCATTAAAATTAAATAAAATGTAAACAATCCAATGGTTTTCATTTTGACTTCTCAAAATTCTAATAAATATGCAATTGAAGTAGTAAACTATTCTGTGCAAACTCCGAAGACAGATTTTTAGATTCCGTTTATTTGCGCTCTTTTTGAATATGGAAACAAACATTTTAAATTCAGGAATACAGAGCGTTGTTTTGGGGATGATTTGTACATTTTTGCGAAGTCGGACCTGGATTTTGTTTTTTATGAATCTCTCAATGGGTTTGGCAACTTATGAAGAATGCGTAGCCATATATAAAAAAAAATATCCAAAGTGGATCGTAAGTAGTAGGCCACTAAAGAAATGGACAAAATAGATGTAACATCCTATATATCGGTTATAAAGACCGCTAGACCCATTATGGGAGTTGTTTAGAATCACCTAGGTGCCCTCTATCTGCAGTTAACTTATGCCCGTTTCCCAATGAAACATCCGGTATAACAACAAATCCTTAAGAAATCCCCCGAGTTTGACCCTATATGGACGTTAATAATCTATTAACTATCCGGTCGTGTTCACCATCAGTGGCACGATCAAATTTGCTAGGGTCCAGGGTTGAAATTCCCTGAAATCACTTGCGAGACTGAATGGAAGTAAACTCCAAGCGATTCTAAAATCCCGAGTGCCGTCTCGTTTTACCCCTAATAAAACGGAAACAGACTTAAGTGTGCTTTAAGCCCACTGTAAAACGTGAATCAATTTCGTTTATTAATAAAAAGACTGGATCAGAAGTATACAGTAAGCAAATAAACGTGGAGAGGAGAGTTCATCAATATGTGTAAAGACAATTTTGGAAAATTGCTTGTAATTAAATTTGGCTGAACGCTTTCGGTCAACGACCATCATCAAAGCCTTCGTCAAAAAGGGGACACCTTCCATAAAAAAAACTAAAATGAGAAAACATCAGTGTATCATTACATAACCACATTAAAATTTAAAAAAAAACAATTTTAAGGATTGTTTTTTTAAGATTTTATTGGGTTATGTAATGATACCCTAATGTTTTTCATTTTGTGCTTTTTATGGAAGGTTTCCTCTTTTTGGCGAAGGTCGTTGACTGAAAGCGTTCAGCCAAATTTTATTAAAAATAATTTTCCAAACTTGTCTTTATTTAAACACCTTGATGTACCTACTCCCCTCTTCACGGTTAATTTCGTTTATGTCGATGGTTTTTTGGTATTGTTTTTTCCTACAAAATTGGACCAAGGATCTTTTTAACTCTTGCGATCAACCGCCAAATTCATCTGTTTATAATTGCTTGAGTTGACCCTATATGGACGTTAATCCTCTTAACCATCAAATTTCCTAGGGTCCATGGTTGAAATTCCCTGAAATCACTTGCGAGACTAAATGGAAGTAAGCTCCAAGCGATTCTAAAATCCCGAGTGCCGTCTCGTTTTACCCCTAATAAAACGGAAACATGCTCAGTGTCGTTTAAACCCACTGGAAAACGTGGTTCAATTTCTTTTATATCGATGGTTTTTTTGGTATTAATATATACATATCACTACCCTAAACTTAACACTTTTTGAGTCCAACTTATTTTTAAAACTAAAGCTTTCCAGCCCAAATACTCACACTGTATATTATCATTTTCTTGATTAGTTTGTCTTTATTGTAATTTATTAGTTAAGGATGGAGTTGTCCCATTATTAACACTATTCTTTGGTCACAAGTTCAATTGAATACAATTTTACCATCTTTTATAACTAATGTAAGATATTTTCAGAAATAATGTTATATATTTCATCTATTATATTTTTTTGTACAATTAGAATATTACTAATTGCATATGTAAATAACTTATAAAATTGTAACTTTTCTCTTTAAAAATTGTGAAATTATTATATATTATAATGAAAATATTGAATCTTTTTGTCAAAATCTTATTGTTACCCAATTTAAAATAGTCTACTTTCGAATATTTCGGCTGAATAGTAATTATTACATTAGTATTTTAAATTTTCCTTTAAATTTCATTTAGATCTAATTGTCGGTCAGAATAATTAATCATTATTTATAAATTTATTTGTTCATTTTATATTCTCTGAAGAAGGCTTTTTTTATAACTTCAAACAAGAAACAAAATAATTCTAAATGTTCAGAACACCAATTATGTTTTTTTTTTATTTCATAAAAAAATATATTATTGTCACGACACTTTTTTGATAGTAATAACATATAATTGCTTTGTTATTTGTATTTTCTTATATTGAAAAGAAATGGTTAATAAATGCGGAAAAAAGTAAAATCATGAGTTTATTTTTCGCCCTTAATTTTTATTATACATATGTTCATAGAGCGTGGCCAATTTTAATTTGAACCACCCCCTCTAAATTTATACACCGGTTTGAACAATTTTTTAGAGTGATGTGAAGAATGCAAAGTTCTACTACACTACAAATTTTCATGACTGAAAATCCATTTTCAAGGCACACTATGATTTTTTAACGCTAAAAATAGCAAAATCGCATTGTAAGCATGGAAAAGAAATTCCACTATAATTTGTCAATACCTATCTACAGAAAAAAAGACAAATCTCCAAGTGAGTGGGATCAAGGGTAAACCATAAATATTAACTTTTCTATTATCTGTGTCACGTTTTGGGTTTAAGGTTTAAGTGAAATAAAAAAATATTTGGTTCCATTTTTTAATTTTTTATGGACCCATAAAAAAATATAATGCATATTGGGA
>CAUJLB010000167.1:152500-166168 GCA_963243735.1 Neocrepidodera transversa | reverse complement strand
GTATTTAATTTTTGTTTTAAGTTTCTTGTTATTAATAAAAATGTATATATAAAATTCTTTCATTAAAAAAAAAGTTGTGGTTCTGAAAAGAACCTTTTGTTGTAATAATAAAAATAAGATATGGAACTCCATTATTTGGAACTTGTGTATTTGGTGACAGCTTTAGTGCCCTCACTAACAGCGTGCTTGGCCAATTCTCCAGGTAGCAAAAGACGAACAGCAGTTTGAATTTCTCTACTAGTAATAGTAGAACGTTTATTGTAATGAGCAAGTCGAGAAGCTTCGGCGGCAATACGTTCGAAAATATCATTTACAAAACTATTCATAATGCTCATTGCCTTACTGGAAATACCGGTATCTGGATGTACTTGTTTCAAAACTTTGTAAATATAGATGGCATAACTTTCCTTCCTCCTGCGCTTTTTTTTCTTATCGGCTTTAGAGATGTTCTTTTGCGCCTTACCGGCTTTTTTGGCAGCTTTTCCACTAGCTTTTGGCGGCATGACTTCACTTAACAAACAACTAAGAGATACTAACAGCTCAACGGACACTCACAGAATAACAATTCGGGCGTTTGCAACCGGTCTTTTATGAACTGCGCATCTTTTCCCATAGGCTCCGCCCATCGCTATAATACGGGTTCCGGCACTCTGATTGGCCATTACGAGTAGTATAAATAGGAAGGTAAACGAGTCCTGGGTTATCATTTCACAAGTTCGTGTGCTTCGTGTTTGTTGTACGAATTATTAAAACTTAAATTAATAATGTCTGGACGTGGTAAAGGTGGCAAAGTTAAGGGAAAGGCAAAGTCTCGTTCCAACCGAGCGGGATTACAATTTCCAGTAGGACGTATACATCGTTTGTTGAGAAAAGGAAATTATGCCGAAAGAGTAGGAGCCGGTGCGCCGGTTTATTTAGCAGCAGTTATGGAATATTTGGCAGCTGAAGTACTTGAATTGGCGGGTAACGCTGCACGTGATAACAAGAAAACTCGTATTATACCTAGACATCTACAGTTGGCAATAAGAAACGACGAGGAATTAAATAAGCTGCTTTCTGGTGTCACTATCGCACAGGGTGGTGTTTTGCCAAACATCCAAGCTGTTCTTTTGCCCAAGAAGACAGAGAAGAAAGCCTAATTCATTTGTATATTTTTTTTTACATAACAACCCGGTCCTTTTCAGGACCACAATTTTTTTTATTAATGAAAGAATTACCAAGTAATGAACATTACGAAAAAGAAAACATAAAAAAATGTGTTTTATATTTTTCTCTTACATTACGAAAAAAACAAAAATTAAAAAGGTGTGTTTTATATTTATCTCTTATTATTTATAATAATGAAAGTATTACCAAGTAATAAACATTACGAAAAAGAAAACAAAAAAATAAAGGTGTGTATTTATCTCTTATCTGCTATGTCGATACAGAATTAAAAAAAAATTAGGTGCGAACATTACAAAACATTTATTAATATGCGTGTAAATTAATTTAATAAGATCTTTTAATGTGTCGAATGGAACAAAAATGTAAACGCACAGATTTACAAAAATCTATGATGTAAAAGTGTAATAACTGGGTATTGCTGGAAAAAGAAAAGCATAATTCTATTTTTCGTAAAAAAATTTGTGGTTCTGAAAAGAACCGTTTTATTAGGGTTTTTGTAAAAATATTTAGAATAGCGGTAAATTAACCTCCGAAACCGTACAATGTACGCCCTTGACGTTTCAAAGCGTACACTACATCCATGGCGGTGACGGTTTTCCTCTTGGCATGTTCGGTGTAAGTGACTGCATCTCTAATGACGTTTTCCAAAAATACTTTCAAAACTCCTCGAGTTTCTTCATATATTAATCCCGATATACGTTTCACACCACCTCGACGCGCCAATCTTCTAATTGCGGGCTTAGTAATACCTTGGATATTATCACGCAAAACTTTTCTATGACGTTTGGCACCACCTTTGCCTAAACCTTTTCCTCCTTTACCACGTCCAGTCATTTTGAATAAAAAATAGTAGAAGTAGTAGTAGTAGTAGTAGTAGTAGTAGTAACACTTCTCACAGTCTTTGCAGTGAAACTGATCATTTTTGAAAACGAACGGCGAGTTTTGTTAACATTTTTAAGCCCCGCCCCATTAAATACGTGTCGACCAATTACGAGGCAGCTCTGGGCAGAGAGGTTATATATACGAGAAGCATCGCGCGTAAAATATTCAGTTCCATTGTTTATGTTGTGACGATAACGTTCTTGAATTAGCGTAAATAATAGCGTAATATGGCTCGTACCAAGCAAACGGCACGTAAATCTACCGGAGGCAAAGCTCCAAGAAAACAACTAGCAACAAAGGCTGCACGTAAAAGTGCACCGGCTACCGGTGGTGTGAAGAAACCTCATCGTTATAGGCCAGGAACGGTAGCTCTTCGTGAAATTCGTCGTTACCAAAAGAGTACTGAATTGTTGATAAGAAAATTACCTTTCCAACGGTTAGTTCGTGAAATAGCGCAAGATTTTAAAACCGATTTACGTTTCCAAAGTTCCGCAGTAATGGCGCTTCAAGAAGCTAGTGAAGCTTACTTGGTAGGCCTTTTCGAAGATACAAACTTGTGTGCTATTCACGCCAAGCGAGTGACAATTATGCCAAAAGATATTCAATTGGCGCGAAGAATTCGCGGAGAACGTGCTTAAATTAGTGCAAATTTCAAATAAGACAAAAAAAAAACCGGTTCTTTTCAGAACCACAACTATTTTTCATAAATAATAGAATTTTGTACATTTTTTTTCATACAGCAAAAAGAAATAAAAATAAATTTTTACATAATAAATATATAGTACTCGTATACGAAGAAAAAAGAAATAATAAATATAATGGCCCTATGTTATTACTTTTTAATCGGAACGTTAATTGACGTAAAAAGAAATGTAATGGTTTAATATATCCCCATTACGATCACTAATTGGGTGTAGTTAATTTGGAATTTTTAATCTTTTAATTCTATCAAAATTAAAAAAATGTTTGTGGCCCTGAAAAGGGCCATTTGTTTGCTATAATTTTTTGCACTTAATAAAGTTTGTCCTAAATTTATTTCTTCTTTTTTGGAGAAGCGGCTTTTCTCGCTTTCGGTGAACTTGCGGCTTTTGCAGTTTTAGGTTTCGGTGCTTTCGGTTTTTTAGTTGGACCGGCCCTATTAGATTTTTTGGCTTTTGTTGGGGTTTTAGCTTTTGCGGGCGAAGCACCCGCTCCAACAGATGCAGATGTTTTTGTAACAACCGATTTTTTGTCGTCTTTTTTCGCTTTCGTAACCTTCTTTTCTACTGCTGGTGATTTCTTTGCTTTCGTAGATTTTTTAGCCGCTTTCGCTTTCTCTCCAGTAGCTACACTGCGTTTTGCAGTTGCTGCTTTTTTAGTTTTTCCCGCTTTTTTCTTGTCGCTTGCACTGGGCTTCGCCGAACCGGAAGCCGCCGTCGAAGCCAATTTGAAAGAGCCAGATGCACCTTTACCTTTAGTTTGTACCAAAGATCCCGAAGCAACGGAAGCCTTCAAATATTTCTTGATGAATGGAGCAACTTTTTCGGCATCTACCTTATAATTGGCGGCAATATATTTTTTGATGGCTTGAAGTGATGATCCTCCGCGTTCTTTTAAACCTTTAATCGCGTTGTTTACCATCTCAGAAGTTGGCGGATGAGAGGGCTTACTTCTGGGATTTTTCGTTTTTTTCTCCTTTTTCGGAGACGACGCTTGAGGAGAACTAGCGGCTGCGGTCGCCGATGCAGCTGAATTTTGATTATCCGTATCTGCCATTTTTTTAAAATATTTAGAGAAAAAAAATATGACGACTTAATCACTCGAACACACTATAATATATTACTATCGTATTTCGAATAATAATAATAAACAAACACTTTCGTGTATTTCAAAAAAGCGTTCGGATCCCACTGATTTTGGTCGGACGGAAGACTGAACGGTTGTACTTGAAATTTAAATGTGGCTGTGCAGCTCGTGGAAATTTTACATTTTTGAATCTTTATCTTGATTCTGAGCTTTTGAAAATCAATTTTGTAAGTAAATTATAATCGCAAATGATTGTATGTACTTACGGTTATATTTTGCATCATTTAACAGTCTACGATCTAACGAGTTGTGCCGTCAAAGTCGCGACAAAAAAAAAGTGTGTGACGAATCTGCTCGATTCTTTACACTTTAATTAAAAAATGTAAGACTTTGACGAAGCGATGTGTTTCTTTGACAGTAAATTAATAAGTCGCAACTTTCTTTTCAACTAAAATCGTAAAATAAATCGTCCAATAAATTGCGTTAGGTAATTACAATCGTTTGTAACAAGCCTTGTCTACTCCATGTGTTGCTTATCAAGAACATACGAAACTCTCCTAGCGGTAGGAAGATTATTACATTAAATGATTTTTCTTAAAAATTTGTCACAAACAACAGCTCTTTTCAGTCAGATTCATTAATATTTAAGATTTTCTAAAATTTGAGCCATTTATATCGTTGAAAAATCCATTTGAAGTACTTGTGTTTCATTTCAATTCTTTTCTTAACCGAATTTGTTACGCAGCAAATTAAAATCGCTTATCTAATAGTTATCACGATAATGCTTCATTGGTAAATAAAAATTTGTGCTTCAATGTATATTCCTCATTTTGAACAAATATACACATAAAATTTATTGAGAATACCCCTATATTAATAACGTTAATTAAAAGTGTTTTGTGGAAAAATTGACTTTTCTTCAAATATATCACGTACAAAGGCAATTGCACCTTAATTGACTAGTTGCAAAGGTTCAAAAAAGCAATTAAATCGACAGGATTGATTCACGTCAGTCTCCTGTCGAAAATCGATTTATTTGTATTTCTTTCTATTCGATAAGTCCAATGAGTGTTTCTCCTAACTTTCGCCAAGAAACTGAAAACTTGCGACAGCAGAAAACAAACTATCGAACCGCCGTCCGAGCTCTTTCAGGCGATCTGATGAGCATACGATCTACGTTATTGTTGTGAAAAAAAAATTATAAAAAATTATCGTTACCTCCTCACTTTCGTTAAGAATCGTGAGACAGCGAGGAAACGAGACGTTCGGAAGTATTCATGGAATACAACTGAATTTCGTCTACGACCGGCGGTCGGGCTCATTCAATGTTTTCTTCACACTTTCGTTATAAAAAAAAATGCAATTTTCTACTTCCGTCAAGACATTGAACGACATTTGCGACAACAGAAAAACCAACTATCGAATAGTAGATTAATCCTTACTACGATCGCGTTAAGTTTTAACTTTTTATCCTAACTTTCGTTATTTCAGCATCAACGATTTTTGTTTTTTTTAATTGTGATATTATTGCAAATGATATATTCCTTTATTTTTGAAAAAAAAATCTTTGTTAAAATAAAAAAAATCGGTCTCCTTACTTTCGTTAAGAAATTTTAATCTTGCTATTATGACATGAAAACGAACGACGGAACCGCCACATAAGCCTTTTCCACCGATCCGTAGAGCGTACGGTCCATGATCGCGTTAGTTTCAATGTTTCTCCTCACTTTCGTTATTTAAGTGGCATAAATTTTAATTTCAATCTTCATTTTAACGGAAAGTCTTCTTTATAAAAATTTTCAATTTATGGAAAAAAATTGGACAATTTATCGTTTTCTCCGTACTTTCGTTAAGAATCGTGAGGACGGATTCATCGAGCGATCATTGCAACCGCATTCTGCCTCCTACGGCTGGCGATCGCGCTCGTTGAATGCTTTCTCCACACTTTCGTTAAATTTAGTATCACATATTTTGGACCAAATTACGAATTTAATGTTACGTCGCAGTGATGTGTTATTCTTGATTTTTGTTTAAAAAAAATCTTTGTATGAAATTAAAAAAAAATCGTTTCTCCTTACTTTCGCCAAGAAATTTACATCTTGCCATTATAACATGGAGACGAACGACGGAACCGCCCCATAAGCTTTTCCACCGATCCGTAGAGCGTACGGTCCAAGATCGCCCAAGGTTCAAATCATTCTCCTTACTTTCGTTATTGAAGTGGCATAAATTCAAGTTTAAATCTTGATTTTATTGGAAAGTCGCATTAATGCGGTATTCTTTTTGGAATTTTTTAATTTATGAAAAAAATAGGACAATTTATCGTTTTCTCCGTACTTTCGATAAGAATCGTGAGACAGTGAGGAGACGACCGATCGGAAGGATTCATCGAGCGATCATTGCAACCGCATTCTGCCTCCTACGGCTGGCGATCGCGCTCGTTGAATGCTTTCTCCACACTTTCGTTAAATTTAGTATCACATATTTTGGACCAAATTACGAATTTAATGTTACGTCGCAGTGATGTGTTATTCTTGATTTTTGTTTAAAAAAAAATCTTTGTATGAAATTAAAAAAAATCGTTTCTCCTTACTTTCGCCAAGAAATTTACATCTTGCCATTATAACATGAAAACGAACGACGGAACCGCCCCATAAGCTTTTCCACCGATCCGTAGAGCGTACGGTCCAAGATCGCCCAAGGTTCAAATCATTCTCCTTACTTTCGTTATTGAAGTGGCATAAATTCAAGTTTAAATCTTGATTTTATCGGAAAGTCGCATTAATGCGGTTTTCTTTTTAGAATTTTTTTAATTTATGAAAAAAATAGGACAATTTATCGTTTTCTCCGTACTTTCGATAAGAATCGTGAGACAGTGAGGAGACGACCGATCGGAAGGATTCATCGAGCGATCATTGCAACCGCATTCTGCCTCCTACGGCTGGCGATCGCGCTCGTTGAATGCTTTCTCCACACTTTCGTTAAATTTAGTATCACATATTTTGGACCAAATTACGAATTTAATGTTACGTCGCAGTGATGTGTTATTCTTGATTTTTGTTTAAAAAAAAATCTTTGTATGAAATTAAAAAAAATCGTTTCTCCTTACTTTCGCCAAGAAATTTACATCTTGCCATTATAACATGAAAACGAACGACGGAACCGCCCCATAAGCTTTTCCACCGATCCGTAGAGCGTACGGTCCAAGATCGCCCAAGGTTCAAATCATTCTCCTTACTTTCGTTATTGAAGTGGCATAAATTCAAGTTTAAATCTTGATTTTATCGGAAAGTCGCATTAATGCGGTTTTCTTTTTAGAATTTTTTTAATTTATGAAAAAAATAGGACAATTTATCGTTTCTCCGTACTTTCGATAAGAATCGTGAGACAGTGAGGAGACGACCGATCGGAAGGATTCATCGAGCGATCATTGCAACCGCATTCTGCCTCCTACGGCTGGCGATCGCGCTCGTTCAATGCTTTCTCCACACTTTCGTTATATTTAGTATCACATATTTTAGACCAAATTACGAATTTAATGTTACGTCGCATTTATTTCTTATTCATGATTTTTTGTTTTTAAAAAATCTTTGTTAAAAATAAAAAAAATCGTTTCTCCTTACTTTCGCCAAGAAATTTACATCTTGCCATTATAACATGAAAACGAACGACGGAACCGCCCCATAAGCTTTTCCACCGATCCGTAGAGCGTACGGTCCAAGATCGCGCAAGGGTCAAATCATTCTCCTTACTTTCTTTATTCAAGTGGCATAAATTCAAGTTTAAATCTTGATTTTGGAGGAAAGTCGCATTAATGCGGTACTCTTAATGGAATTTTTCCAATTTATGAAAAAAAATTGGACAATTTATCGTTTCTCCGTACTTTCGTTAAGAATCGTGAGGAAACGACCGATCGGAAGGATTCATCGAGCGATCATTGCAACCGCATTCTGCCTCCTACGGCTGGCGATCGCGCTCGTTCAATGCTTTCTCCACACTTTCGTTATATTAAGTATCACATATTTTAGACCAATTTACGAATTTAATGTTACGTCGCATTTATTTCTTATTCATGATTTTTTGTTTTTAAAAAATCTTTGTTAAAAATAAAAAAAAATCGTTTCCCCTTACTTTCGCAAAGAAATTTAAATCTTGCTATTATTATATGAAAACGAACGACGGAACCGCCTCATAAGCTTTTTCCACCGATCCGTAGAGCGTACGGTCCAAGATCGCGCAAGGGTCAAATCATTCTCCTTACTTTCGTTACTGAAGTGGCATAAATTCAAGTTTAAATCTTGATTTTATCGGAAAGTCGCATTAATGCGGTACTCTTAATGGAATTTTTCCAATTTATGGAAAAAAATTGGACAATTTATCGTTTTCTCCGTACTTTCGTTAAGAATCGTGAGACCGCTAGGACGGATTCATCGAGCGATCATTGCAGCCGCATTCTGCCTCCTACGGCTGGCGATCGCGCTCGTCCAATGCTTACTCCACACTTTTGGAATTGGAAATAAATCAATTCTCCTTACTTTCATCATCAAATACAATATCCGAACGACAATTTTAGGATTCGGAGAATAAGATGAATGGGTGATTATAATTTATTAAATTCGTCGACGAAACTTTGTTTACGGTCGGCGATCGTGCTCGTTTAACGTTTTCTCCCAACTTTCGTTAATTTAATTTTGTTGTTTTTTTTTTCCTCTATTTTTCGTCGATTTCATTATCTATCATTCTGGATTTTTTTTTTGATTAACTTTTCGTTGTCCCAAAACTTTCAATGTACAGTCCACATTCGCTTCGTCGTTGCTAACACTTTTCTCTACACTTTCTTAAACAAAACCGTTTAATCAATTTCCATAATTACGACGCTTATTTAAAAAACTTTAAGAGGAAATCGGTAATTTGATGCACATTTTTGAAAATAACCCAACAAAAAAATGTCATAGTAAAAAACCACGCAGCCGCTTATTTTCTTGGTAATAGAAATGCGCCATTGGTGTACGTAAGTATATGGCTTGCTCCCAGGATACTTGCCGATATATGTGAGGAGGCGACACGACAGCTACTGGTCTGGCTACAAGGCTGTCTGGTGTTGTCGGCGTTCATCTCTTCGCACCGTGGCCACCAAACCGACGTACGATGTCGTTTAGTTATTCACGTAACTTATCCGATATCGTATTGTGTTTTTTTCGGAGTAGACTTATACTTTTCTACGGTTACGACGTTAATATGTGTGTATTTCAAGTACCTGTGTGGTGCGTTCAAATGTGTGTATATATACGTGTAATCGAAACGGTACAAAAGAGAAATATAATATAATTTTCTTCGCCGTTTTGGTTTATATACGAAAATATGCGCGCTCGAACGCGTTTCAAGTATAAATATACCGTATTCTTGTTAAACCCCCGTAGATAGTACGTATAAGGGCAGCTTTATGTCGTCACGGTTTTTTCTACATGTCACAGCGAGATCGCGGATTAAGCGAACGTTTAACGTGAAGCCATCCATATGCGATCAACCAAATTATATTTTCGTGACTCCGTCATGAAAAATTTAATTTTGCGACAACTCTCCTCTTTCCGAGCGAGAATTTATTATTTATAATAAACGAAACGATTCTTTCGAAGACACCGTGTCGCTTTCAATCTAGCGAAGGGTCGAGAGAATGTCGAATTTTTTTGCCGGTCGGCGGAAATATGTGTAGACACAGATACGTCGCCGTCGTGTATACGGTATAATTTCTCGAAAATTTTCCGTTACATACACAGGCGCATGTACTACTATACATATAAAATCGTCGGCCCGGAAGTTTTTAGTGTGATAATATTACACAGAGAAAAATAAACACGCGCAAATCGCTGTAAATATTATACTCTCTGTTATATATATATCATAAATACTTTTTTTTTCGTAACGCGTGGCGTTTGGGAAGTTTATCTTTCGTAAAACGCACTTAAAAAACACGCACGATAGAAAGACATTATGATAGAGATGTTATATATATAAATAGTAATCTGTCTCGTGTCTCTGGAATATTTTTTTTTGCGTTTACTCGTAAAAATAATATATATAAACTGGAGGAGACTGATGTTTTAATAAATATCTCTATTATTCTCTTTCGAATATTAGAAAATTTTTAAACAACAGCTCCCTGGTTGATCCTGCCAGTAGTCATATGCTTGTCTCAAAGATTAAGCCATGCATGTCTCAGTACAAGCCAAATTAAGGTGAAACCGCGAAAGGCTCATTAAATCAGTTATGGTTCCTTAGATCGTACCCACATTTACTTGGATAACTGTGGTAATTCTAGAGCTAATACATGCAAACAGAGCTCCGACCGGAGACGGAAGGAGCGCTTTTATTAGATCAAAACCAATCGGTGGCGGGCTTGCTCGTCATCGTAATACTTGGTGACTCTGAATAACTTTACGCTGATCGCACGGTCTCGCACCGGCGACGCATCTTTCAAATGTCTGCCTTATCAACTGTCGATGGTAGGTTCTGCGCCTACCATGGTTGTAACGGGTAACGGGGAATCAGGGTTCGATTCCGGAGAGGGAGCCTGAGAAACGGCTACCACATCCAAGGAAGGCAGCAGGCGCGCAAATTACCCACTCCCGGCACGGGGAGGTAGTGACGAAAAATAACGATACGGGACTCATCCGAGGCCCCGTAATCGGAATGAGTACACTCTAAACCCTTTAACGAGGATCAATTGGAGGGCAAGTCTGGTGCCAGCAGCCGCGGTAATTCCAGCTCCAATAGCGTATATTAAAGTTGTTGCGGTTAAAAAGCTCGTAGTCGAATCTGTGTCCCGCGCCGCTGGTTCATCGTACGCGGTGTCAACTGGCGTGCCGCGGGACGTCCTGCCGGTGGGCTTAGCCCGCAAGGGCGGCCCAACTCAATCCCGCCGCGGTGCTCTTCATTGAGTGTCGAGGTGGGCCGGCACGTTTACTTTGAACAAATTAGAGTGCTTAAAGCAGGCTAAAACTTCGCCTGAATACTGTGTGCATGGAATAATGGAATAGGACCTCGGTTCTATTTTGTTGGTTTTCGGAACCCCGAGGTAATGATTAATAGGAACGGATGGGGGCATTCGTATTGCGACGTTAGAGGTGAAATTCTTGGATCGTCGCAAGACGGACAGAAGCGAAAGCATTTGCCAAAAACGCTTTCATTGATCAAGAACGAAAGTTAGAGGTTCGAAGGCGATCAGATACCGCCCTAGTTCTAACCATAAACGATGCCAGCTAGCGATCCGCCGACGTTCCTCCGATGACTCGGCGGGCAGCTTCCGGGAAACCAAAGCTTTTGGGTTCCGGGGGAAGTATGGTTGCAAAGCTGAAACTTAAAGGAATTGACGGAAGGGCACCACCAGGAGTGGAGCCTGCGGCTTAATTTGACTCAACACGGGAAACCTCACCAGGCCCGGACACCGGAAGGATTGACAGATTGAGAGCTCTTTCTTGATTCGGTGGGTGGTGGTGCATGGCCGTTCTTAGTTGGTGGAGCGATTTGTCTGGTTAATTCCGATAACGAACGAGACTCTAGCCTGCTAACTAGGCGTATTTCGTCATCCCAAAGGCCCGCCGGTAGTGAGTTTCGGCTCCTGCCGCGCGCGGTTTTTACTGACGGCGTACAAACATTCTTCTTAGAGGGACAGGCGGCTTTTAGCCGCACGAGATTGAGCAATAATAGGTCTGTGATGCCCTTAGATGTTCTGGGCCGCACGCGCGCTACACTGAAGGAATCAGCGTGTCCTCCCTGGCCGAGCGGCCCGGGTAACCCGCTGAACCTCCTTCGTGCTAGGGATTGGGGCTTGCAATTGTTCCCCATGAACGAGGAATTCCCAGTAAGCGCGAGTCATAAGCTCGCGTTGATTACGTCCCTGCCCTTTGTACACACCGCCCGTCGCTACTACCGATTGAATGATTTAGTGAGGTCTTCGGACTGAGCGCGGTGGCGTTTCGGCGTCGTCGATGCTTCGGAAAGATGACCAAACTTGATCATTTAGAGGAAGTAAAAGTCGTAACAAGGTTTCCGTAGGTGAACCTGCGGAAGGATCATTACAGTGTTTGTTTTTATAACAAGTCTGTTTTATACACTTCTCTTGTGTGTGTGTGTGTGTGTATCATCGGACTCGAACGCGCGATCGTTTTAAAATAAAAAACGAACGCGCTTGAGTATTATCGATATATATATATACATATACACACTAATCGAACGAATTGTCTATATAGAGTCTTTCGCGTCGTATTGGAAAAATCTTTTATTTAAAAAGCATTTTCAAATTAACATCCGAAAGGCGTATAGACGAATATTATCTCGAATCGTATTTCATGGCGCACGCAAACAGACGAGACATTTCGTTAAGACTATATTTATTTAATGTAGTCGCGCGTGTAGTCGTCTTGCGTGCGTGCGTACGATTTCGCTGATATCTTTGAACGTTTATTTGTTTTCGTCGACGTACGTGTTGCTATTTTAAAATCTTGACGTGGTCAGCCTTTTCGTTAAGGTATATGATTATAATATCCTGGGTACCTAGAAGAGAGTTTAAAAATTTGAAATATTACGGTGTGTAAACGAACGACACACGATGGATGACGTTTAAAAATACGCCGTAAAATTTTTTTTTCTCTTCTAAGGAATAAAAAATTGGCATCTTTTCTCTTAATCGTAAAAGAAAGTCCAATATATTATTCCGACGGTGTTAAAAGAAATTCGCCCGGCCGTCAAGATATATAGCGTACACGCGCGCGTATCTTCGAAGACGAAACGAAAAAGAAAATCGTGCGCTTTATCGTCTCTAAGCACACCTCGTTTGTTAACATGTGTCGTGCGCATATATTTATAAAAAATATGAAAGAGATGTACATAGAGTCAAGTACGAATTTTTTTTCGTATTTTTTTTTTTTATACACTTGCCACATGAATTATCGAGACGTAAAGTTCTATTCTACTGATTTTATTATCGGTATTGAGAGCACGTCTAATGTATAAATGATTACCCTGAACGGTGAATCACTTGGCTCGTGGGTCGATGAAGAACGCAGCTAATTGCGCGTCAACTTGTGAACTGCAGGACACATGAACATCGACATTTCGAACGCACATTGCGGTCCTCGGATACTCGTTCCCGGACCACTCCTGGCTGAGGGTCGTATCAATTTCAAAGACTGCTCGGTTTTTCTGCTGCTACTAAAAATGGCGGCGGAAAAATGTTCGGAGCGTGTTGGATGTTAACGCGCGTATCGTTTATTCGATATATGCGACATCTTAAAATGCGAAAGCGACGTATTAATCCATATAATTTTATTATTTGGATTTACGTGTTTTGCACACAACGTATCGTACGTGCGTAAATTCTCGTTGCATATATATTATTTTTTATTAAAATGAAATATGCACGCATCGAGCAAAGACTTAGCAAATTAATTCTAATTTTACGTTCACACGGTCGTCGTGTCCGAGAAAACTTTTCAAAGACGACGTCTGATCAGTGTGTGTTTAATAGATATAAAATTTGCGTTCGACAGTCTTAGAGTTCGTATTTTGCGAGAGAATTTGATAACGCATCGATTTTAACGTTGTGAGCGTATAAACGTATATTTTCGTTTATCGACCTCAGAGCAGGTGAGACTACCCGCTGAATTTAAGCATATTACTAAGCGGAGGAAAAGAAACTAACTAGGATTCCCTCAGTAGCTGCGAGCGAACAGGGATAAGCCCAGCACCGAATCCCGTGGCCGAGATCGACCACCGGGAAATGTGGTGTTAGGGAGGATTCATTATCCCGAGATTGTGCGGCGCGTCCAAGTCCTT
>CAUJLB010000167.1:25000-147500 GCA_963243735.1 Neocrepidodera transversa | reverse complement strand
GACGAAATTTGGGGTATACGTTCGTTGATGAAGTGTAAGGTCGGTGGGGGGGTAGTACCCCCCCTACGAGGCGTTTAAATTTGTTAAAAAAATCGTTTTTTTTTCGGTTTTTTGTCGATTTCTCGGTTATTTATGAACGGATCTGTTCGGTATTTATACCGAGCGTAGGTGGGGTCAGGGTACATTTGTTAAAAATACAACGACCCCCCCCAAAGTTTTTCAAAAGGGGGTTCAAGTATAAAGTCGATATGCGAATTAAGGAACGAAACTCGGGCGGTATTATGAGCCGTCAATTCTAAGATTTTTCAGCTATATGTCGATTTTCTAAAATCAATATGAAAATTCCTCAGGTATAACCACCCACGGGGAACATGAGCTCGGTATTTTTAATCGAAAAATCGAACTTTATTTATACCGTTGTAAAGAGGATGAAAAAATAAGACTTTTTTAATATTTGAAATTTTTTACCCCCCCTTGATTTTTCTCTCCCCCCCTTTTATGTTTGTCGTTATTTATGAAAAAAAAAATTTTTTTTTTTTACCGTTTCGAACCTCGGAACGGATATAACGTTTCGTTCTCTGAATGCTATGTCATTTTTCCACTTTTTATAATTTTTTTTAACGGAACAAAAAAAAAAAATGATCGAGATCATAGTCATGAGACTGGTCAAATTAGAGGTCTTTTTTCGTCGTTTTGTGTTCCCTGCTGGCTGAAACGTATGAAAAAATGTTTTTTTTTTTTTTTTGAATTTTTTTTTTTTTTTTTTCTCGGTTTTAGTTTTTCGCCGATATCTCGGTTAATTTTCAACATATCGGTTCGGTATTTATACCGAACGTAGGTGTGGTCCGGGCATATTTGTTAAAAATACAACGACCCCCCCCAAAGTTTTTCAAAAGGGGGTTCAAGTATAAAGTCGATATGCGAATTAAGGAACGAAACTCGGGCGGTATTATGAGCCGTCATTTTTAAGATTTTTCAGCTATATGTCGATTTTTTAAAATCAATTTGAAATTCCCCCAAGTATAACCACCTACGGGGAACATGAGCCCGGTTTTTTTATTTGAAAAATCAAACTTTATTTATACCGTTGTAAAGAGAATGAAAAAATAAGACTTTTTTAATACTCGCAAATTTTTACTCCCCCTTGATTTTTCTCCCCCCCCCTTTTATGTTTGTCGTTATTTATGAAAAAAAAATTTTTTTTTTTTTACCGTTTCGAAGCTCGGAACGGATATAACGTTTCGTTCTCTGAATGCTATGTCATTTTTCCACTTTTTATAATTTTTTTCAACGGAACAAAAAAAAAAAATGATCGAGATCATAGTCATGAGACTGGTCAAATTAGAGGTCTTTTTTCGTCGTTTTGTGTTCCCTGCTGGCTGAAACGTATGAAAAAATGTTTTTTTTTTTTTTTTTTGAAATTTTTTTTTTTTTTTTCTCGGTTTTAGTTTTTCGCCGATATCTCGGTTAATTTTCAACATATCGGTTCGGTATTTATACCGAATGTAGGTGTGGTCCGGGCATATTTGTTAAAAATACAACGACCCCCCCCAAAGTTTTTCAAAAGGGGGTTCAAGTATAAAGTCGATATGCGAATTAAGGAACGAAACTCGGGCGGTATTATGAGCCGTCATTTCTAAGATTTATCCGCTATATGTCGATTTTTTAAAATCAATTTGAAATTCCCCCAAGTATAACCACCTACGGGGAACATGAGCCCGGTTTTTTTATTTGAAAAATCAAACTTTATTTATACCGTTGTAAAGAGAATGAAAAAATAAGACTTTTTTAATACTCGCAAATTTTTACCCCCCCTTGATTTTTCTCCCCCCCCCTTTTATGTTTGTCGTTATTTATGAAAAAAAAATTTTTTTTTTTTTACCGTTTCGAAGCTCGAAACGGATATAACGTTTCGTTCTCTGAATGCCATGCCATTTTTCCACTTTTTATAATTTTTTTTAACGGAACAAAAAAAAAAAAAGCTCGAGATCATAGTCATATGCTTGGTCAGATTAGAGGTCTTTTTTCGTCGTTTTGTGTTCCCTGCTGGCTGAAACGTATGGAAAAATGTTTTTTTTTTTTTTTTGAATTTTTTTTTTTTTTTTTTTCTCGGTTTTAGTTTTTCGCCGATATCTCGGTTATTTATCAACGGATCGATTTAATATTTGTACCGAGAGTGCGGACGGATGGGGGACGTCGGGCAAAAATATAACGAGCGTACCTGAATTTTTTCAAAAGGGGTATTAAATATAAATGTCACTTGCGAATTAAGAGACGAAATTTCGGTGGTAGCTTCGTAGTTGGTAGACTGACGATTTGACATTATTTTTACTTTCGCGCTATCTTTTTGAAAATGACTCAGGAGTGGATCGATATTTAATATATCGGCGCCAAAATCGGATCGTATTATGAGCGACGACTTTTAAGATTTTTCAACTGAGAATCGATTTTTTTGAATCGATTCGATATCGAGCCCGGATCAATGTAGTATGTCGGGAAAAATCCGAGGACCACTTTTTTTTTTTTTTTGCGTATTTCGATCTGAAACGCATGAAAAAACTTTTTTTTTTTTTTTTTGAGAGGGTTTTTTTTTTTTTTTTTTTTTAATCGTTTTTTGACTATATCTCGGTAATCTATCGACATATCGGTTTGGTATTTATACCGAGTATAGGCAGGGTCGTGGCACATTAGATAAAACTATAACGGCCCGCCCTTAATTTTTTCTAAAGGGGTTTTAAATATAAATTTGTTTTGCGAATTGAACGACGAAACTCGGGGGTTATGTTCATTACGGATGGGTAAGGTCAGGGGGGGGACAATCACCCCCCTCCGTTGCGTTTGAGTTTTTGGAAAAAATCGATTTTTTTTTCGATTTTTTTGCGATTTTTCGGTTAATTATTAAGATATCGCTTTGGTATTTATACCGAGTATAGGTGGGGTGCGGGCACATTTGATAAGAATATAAGTACCCCCCCCCGAATTTTTTAAAAGTCCCTCAGGTACGGATTCGTTTTGGGAATTAAGCGACGAAACTTGGGGTATACGTTCGTTGATGAAGTGTAAGGTCGGTGGGGGGGTAGTACCCCCCCTACGATGCGTTTGAATTTGTTAAAAAAATCGTTTTTTTTTCGGTTTTTTGTCGATTTCTCGGTTATTTATGAACGGATCGGTTCGGTATTTATACCGAGCGTAGGTGGGGTCAGGGTACATTTGTTAAAAATACAACGACCCCCCCCAAAGTTTCCTAAAAGGGGGTTCAAGTATAAAGTCGATATGCGAATTAAGGAACAAAACTCGGGCGGTATTATGAGCCGTCATTTCTAAGATTTTTCAGCTATATGTCGATTTTCTAAAATCAATATGAAATTTCCTCAGGTATAACCACCCACGGGGAACATGAGCTCGGTTTATTTATTCGAAAAATCGAACTTTATTTATACCGTTGTAAAGAGGATAAAAAAATAAGACTTTTTTAATACTTGAAATTTTTTACCCCCCCTTGATTTTTCTCCCCCCCCCTTTTATGTTTGTCGTTATTTATGAAATTTTTTTTTTTTTTTTTTTACCGTTTTAAAGCTTGGAACGGATATAACGTTTCGTTCTCTGAATGCTATGTCATTTTTCCACTTTTTATAATTTTTTTTAACGGAACAAAAAAAAAAAAAAAGCTCGAGATCATAGTCATATGCTTGGTCAGATTAGAGGTCTTTTTTCGTTGTTTTGTGTTCCCTGCTGGCTGAAACGTATGAAAAAATGTTTTTTTTTTTTTTTTGAATTTTTTTTTTTTTTTTTCTCGGTTTTAGTTTTTCGCCGATATCTCGGTTAATTTTCAACATATCCGTTCGGTATTTATACCGAACGTAGGTGTGGTCCGGGCATATTTGTTAAAAATGCAACGACCCCCCCCAAAGTTTTTCAAAAGGGGGTTCAAGTATAAAGTCGATATGCGAATTAAGGAACGAAACTCGGGCGGTATTATGAGCCGTCAATTCTAAGATTTTTCAGCTATATGTCGATTTTTTAAAATCAATATGAAAATTCCTCAGGTATAACCACCCACGGGGAACATGAGCTCGGTTTTTTTATTCGAAAAATCAAACTTTATTTATACCGTTGTAAAGAGGATGAAAAAATAAGACTTTTTTAATACTTGAAATTTTTTACCCCCCCTTAATTTTTCTCCCCCCCCTCTTTTATGTTTGTCGTTATTTATGAAAAAAATTTTTTTTTTTTTTTACCGTTTCGAAGCTCGGAACGGATATAACGTTTCGTTCTCTGAATGCTATGCCATTTTTCCACTTTTTATAATTTTTTTTAACGGAACAAAAAAAAAAAAAAGCTCGAGATCATAGTCATATGTTTGGTCAGATTAGAGGTCTTTTTTCGTCGTTTTGTGTTCCCTGCTGGCTGAAACGTATGGAAAAATGTTTTTTTTTTTTTTTGAATTTTTTTTTTTTTTTTTTCTCTGTTTTAGTTTTTCGCCGATATCTCGGTTAATTTTCAACATATCGGTTCGGTATTTATACCGAACGTAGGTGTGGTCCGGGCATATTTGTCAAAAATTCAACGACCCCCCCCAAAGTTTTTCAAAAGGGGGTTCAAGTATAAAGTCGATATGCGAATTAAGGAACGAAACTCGGGCGGTATTATGAGCCGTCAATTCTAAGATTTTTCAGCTATATGTCGATTTTTTAAAATCAATATGAAAGTTCCTCAGGTATAACCACCCACGGGGAACATGAGCTCGGTTTTTTTATTCGAAAAATCGAACTTTATTTATACCGTTGTAAAGAGGATGAAAAAATAAGACTTTTTTAATACTTGAAATTTTTTACCCCCCCTTGATTTTTCTCCCCCCCCTCTTTTATGTTTGTCGTTATTTATGAAAAAAAATTTTTTTTTTTTTTAACGTTTCGAAGCTCGGAACGGATATAACGTTTCGTTCTCTGAATGCTATGCCATTTTTCTACTTTTTATAATTTTTTTTAACGGAACAAAAAAAAAAAAAAGCTCGAGATCATAGTCATATGTTTGGTCAGATTAGAGGTCTTTTTTCGTCGTTTTGTGTTCCCTGCTGGCTGAAACGTATGGAAAAATGTTTTTTTTTTTTTTTTGAATTTTTTTTTTTTTTTTTCTCTGTTTTAGTTTTTCGCCGATATCTCGGTTAATTTTCAACATATCGGTTCGGTATTTATACCGAACGTAGGTGTGGTCCGGGCATATTTGTCAAAAATTCAACGACCCCCCCCAAAATTTTTCAAAAGGGGGTTCAAGTATAAAGTCGATATGCGAATTAAGGAACGAAACTCTGGTGGTATTATGAGCCGTCATTTCTAAGATTTTTCAGCTATATGTCGATTTTCTAAAATCAATATGAAATTTCCTCAGGTATAATCACCCACGGGGAACATGAGCTCGGTTTATTTATTCGAAAAATCAAACTTTTTTTATACTGTTGTAAAGAGGATAAAAAAATAAGACTTTTTTAATACTTGAAATTTTTTACCCCTCTTTGATTTTTTTCCTCCCCCCCTTTTATGTTTGTCGTTATTTATAAAAAAAAAAAAATTATTTTTTTACCGTTTTGGAGCTTGGAACGGATATAACGTTTCGTTCTCTGAAAGGTATGTCATTTTTCTACTTTTTATAATTTTATTTAACGAAAAAAAAAAAAAAAAAGCTCGAGATCATAGTCATACGATTGGTGAAATTAGAGGTTTTTTTTCGTCATTTTTTGTTCCCTGCTGGTTGAAACGTATGAAAAAGTTTTTTTTTTTTTTTTTTTTTTAATTTTTTTTTTTTCTTTGTGTTAGGTTTCTGTCGATATTTCGGTTATTTATTAATATATCGGTTCGGTATTTATACCAAACGTAGGTGGGGTCCGGGCGCATTTTTTAAAAATACAATGACCCCCCCCAAAGTTTTTCAAAAGGGGGTTCAAGTATAAAGTCGATATGCGAATTAAGGGACGAAATTCGGGGGGTATTATGGTATGCATATTACATTTCTTTTGCGGTAATTTTTTTTTTCTTTTATTCATTCATATACTTTTTTTTACGACATTAAAAAATTAATTTTTTTTTTTTTAAATTTTCAAGGGTAAATTTTAATATTAAAATTTTAAAAAAAATACCATTAAATTTGTGATAAAAAGTTTTATATGTGTGATTTTTTTTACATTTTTTTTCCCAAAATTGCTGAAATTGTCAAAAAATGGTTCAAAATCATTTGAAATTTTACGCGTTTTTAAAGAAAATTTAATATCTCGGAAAATATTAAAGATATCGAAATCAAATTTATACCATTCGAAAGAGATTAAAAAACTCTAAATTTACGATATATTTTCATTTCTTAGTTTTCATATTTGAAAATGTTATAGTGAAAAAAAAGAAATGTTTTTTATTTTTTTTATATTTTTTTTTCTCAAAAACCGTTAGAGTAAAAAAAAATTTAACTACGTCATTCGAAAGAGATCATAAAGTACTATACGTATGAATTATTTCAAATTTTTAAAATCATATTTGCAGAAGTTATAGCCAAAAATGTAAATTTTGAAAAAAATTCAAAGGGGTTGACCTATAATTTTTTTTTAAAATTTTTTATTTTTTTTAATTTTTTTAAATAAACTTTTATAATGTATTTTGATCCAAAAAATCAAAAAAAACAGTCAGTTTCTCATTTCCGTTTCATTTCAACGAAATATTAAATATTTAAAAGTTAAAAAACGGGTTTTTATTTTTTTTCGTGGATAAAAATTATTATTAAAAATTTTTAAAAAATACCATTAAATTTGTTATAAAAAGTTTTATACGTATGATTTTTTTCAAATTTTTTTTCCCAAAATTGCTGAAATTGTCAAAAAATGGTTCAAAATCATTTGAAATTTTACGCGTTTTTAAAGAAAATTTAATATCTCGGAAACTATTAAAGATATCAAAATCAACTTTATACCATTCGAAAGAGATTAAAAAACTCTAAATTTACGATATATTTTCATTTCTTAGTTTTCATATTTGAAAATGTTATAGTGAAAAAAAAGAAATTTTTTTAATTTTTTTTATATTTTTTTTTCTCCAAAACTATTATAGCAAAAAAAAATTTAACTACGTCATTCGAAAGAGATTAAAAAGTACTATCCGCATGAATTATTTCATATTTTTAAAATCATATTTGCAAAAGTTATAGCTAAAAATGTAAATTTGAAAAAAAATTCAAAGGGGTTGACCTATAATTTTTTTTTAAAAAATTTTTTTTTTTTTTAATTTTTTTAAATGAACTTTTATAATGTATTTTGATCCAAAAAATCCAAAAAAACAGTCAGTTTCTCATTTCCGTTTCATTTCAACGAAATATTAAATATTTAAAAGTTAAAAAACGGATTTGAATTTTTTTCCATGGTAAATATTATTATTAAAATTTTAAAAAAAATACCATTAAATTTGTGCTAAAAAGTTTTATATGTGTGATTTTTTTCAAATTTTTTTTCCCAAAATTGCTGAAATTGCCAAAAAATGGTTTAAAATCATTTGAAATTTTACGTGTTTTTAAAGAAAATTTAATATCTCGGAAACTGTTAAAGATATCAAAATCAAATTTATACCATTTGAAAGAGATTAAAAAACTCTAAATTTACGATATATTTTCATTTCTTAGTTTTCATATTTGAAAATGTTATAGTGAAAAAAAAGAAATTTTTTTAATTTTTTTTATATTTTTTTTTCTCCAAAACTATTATAGCAAAAAAAAATTTAACTACGTCATTCGAAAGAGATTAAAAAGTACTATCCGCATGAATTATTTCATATTTTTAAAATCATATTTGCAAAAGTTATAGCTAAAAATGTAAATTTGAAAAAAAATTCAAAGGGGTTGACCTATAATTTTTTTTTAAAAATTTTTTTTTTTTTTTAATTTTTTTAAATGAACTTTTATAATGTATTTTGATCCAAAAAATCCAAAAAAACAGTCAGTTTCTCATTTCCGTTTCATTTCAACGAAATATTAAATATTTAAAAGTTAAAAAACGGATTTGAATTTTTTTCCATGGTAAATATTATTATTAAAATTTTAAAAAAAATACCATTAAATTTGTGCTAAAAAGTTTTATATGTGTGATTTTTTTCAAATTTTTTTTCCCAAAATTGCTGAAATTGCCAAAAAATGGTTCAAAATCATTTGAAATTTTACGTGTTTTTAAAGAAAATTTAATATCTCGGAAACTGTTAAAGATATCAAAATCAAATTTATACCATTTGAAAGAGATTAAAAAACTCTAAATTTACGATATATTTTCATTTCTTAGTTTTCATATTTGAAAATGTTATAGTGAAAAAAAAGAAATTTTTTTAATTTTTTTTATATTTTTTTTTCTCCAAAACTATTATAGCAAAAAAAAATTTAACTACGTCATTCGAAAGAGATTAAAAAGTACTATCCGCATGAATTATTTCATATTTTTAAAATCATATTTGCAAAAGTTATAGCTAAAAATGTAAATTTGGAAAAAAATTCAAAGGGGTTGACCTATAATTTTTTTTTAAAAAATTTTTTTTTTTTTTAATTTTTTTAAATGAACTTTTATAATGTATTTTGATCCAAAAAATCCAAAAAAACAGTCAGTTTCTCATTTCCGTTTCATTTCAACGAAATATTAAATATTTAAAAGTTAAAAAACGGATTTGAATTTTTTTCCATGGTAAATATTATTATTAAAATTTTAAAAAAAATACCATTAAATTTGTGCTAAAAAGTTTTATATGTGTGATTTTTTTCAAATTTTTTTTCCCAAAATTGCTGAAATTGCCAAAAAATGGTTCAAAATCATTTGAAATTTTACGTGTTTTTAAAGAAAATTTAATATCTCGGAAACTGTTAAAGATATCAAAATCAAATTTATACCATTTGAAAGAGATTAAAAAACTCTAAATTTACGATATATTTTCATTTCTTAGTTTTCATATTTGAAAATGTTATAGCGAAAAAAAAGAAATTTTTTTAATTTTTTTTACATTTTTTTTTCTCAAAAACCGTTACAGCAAAAAAAAATTTAACTACGTCATTCGAAAGAGATCAAAAAGTACTATCCGCATGAATTATTTCATATTTTTAAAATCATACTTCCAGAAGTTATAGCCAAAAATGTAAATTTTGAAAAAAATTCAAAGGGGTTGACCTATAATTTTTTTTTTAAAAATTTTTATTTTTTTTAATTTTTTTAAATAAACTTTTATAATGTATTTTGATCCAAAAAATCCAAAAAAACAGTCAGTTTCTCATTTCCGTTTCATTTCAATGAAATATTAAATATTTAATAGTTAAAAAACGGATTTGAATTTTTTTCCATGCTAAATATTAATACTAAAATTTAAAAAAAAATACTATTAAATTTGTGATAAAAAGTTTTATATGTGTGATTTTTTTCACATTTTTTTTTCGAAAATTGTTGAAATTTTCAAAAAATGGTTCAAAATCATTTGAAATTTTATGCGTTCTTAAAGAAAATTTAATATCTCGGAAACTATTAAAGATATCAAAATCAAATTTATACCATTCGAAAGAGATTAAAAAACTCTAAATTTACGATATATTTTCATTTCTTAGTTTTCATATTTGAAAATGTTATAGTGAAAAAAAAGAAATGTTTTTTATTTTTTTTATATTTTTTTTTCTCAAAAACCGTTAGAGTAAAAAAAAATTTAACTACGTCATTCGAAAGAGATCATAAAGTACTATACGTATGAATTATTTCAAATTTTTAAAATCATATTTGCAGAAGTTATAGCCAAAAATGTAAATTTTGAAAAAAATTCAAAGGGGTTGACCTATAATTTTTTTTTAAAATTTTTTATTTTTTTTAATTTTTTTAAATAAACTTTTATGATGTATTTTGATCCAAAAAATCCAAAAAAACAGTCAGTTTCTCATTTCCGTTTCATTTCAACGAAATATTAAATATTTAAAAGTTAAAAAACGGGTTTTTATTTTTTTTCATAGATAAAAATTATTATTAAAAATTTTTAAAAAATACCATTAAATTTGTTATAAAAAGTTTTATACGTATGATTTTTTTCAAATTTTTTTTCCCAAAATTGCTGAAATTGTCAAAAAATGGTTCAAAATCATTTGAAATTTTACGCGTTTTTAAAGAAAATTTAATATCTCGGAAACTATTAAAGATATTAAAATCAAATTTATATCATTCGAAAGAGATTAAAAAACTCTAAATTTACGATATATTTTCATTTCTTAGTTTTCATATTTGAAAATGTTATAGTGAAAAAAAAGAAATGTTTTTTATTTTTTTTATATTTTTTTTTCTCAAAAACCGTTAGAGTAAAAAAAAATTTAACTACGTCATTCGAAAGAGATCATAAAGTACTATACGTATGAATTATTTCAAATTTTTAAAATCATATTTGCAGAAGTTATAGCCAAAAATGTAAATTTTGAAAAAAATTCAAAGGGGTTGACCTATAATTTTTTTTTAAAATTTTTTATTTTTTTTAATTTTTTTAAATAAACTTTTATGATGTATTTTGATCCAAAAAATCCAAAAAAACAGTCAGTTTCTCATTTCCGTTTCATTTCAACGAAATATTAAATATTTAAAAGTTAAAAAACGGGTTTTTATTTTTTTTCATAGATAAAAATTATTATTAAAAATTTTTAAAAAATACCATTAAATTTGTTATAAAAAGTTTTATACGTATGATTTTTTTCAAATTTTTTTTCCCAAAATTGCTGAAATTGTCAAAAAATGGTTCAAAATCATTTGAAATTTTACGCGTTTTTAAAGAAAATTTAATATCTCGGAAACTATTAAAGATATCAAAATCAACTTTATACCATTCGAAAGAGATTAAAAAACTCTAAATTTACGATATATTTTCATTTCTTAGTTTTCATATTTGAAAATGTTATAGTGAAAAAAAAGAAATTTTTTTAATTTTTTTTATATTTTTTTTTCTCCAAAATTATTATAGCAAAAAAAAATTTAACTACGTCATTCGAAAGAGATTAAAAAGTACTATCCGCATGAATTATTTCATATTTTTAAAATCATATTTGCAAAAGTTATAGCTAAAAATGTAAATTTGAAAAAAAATTCAAAGGGGTTGACCTATAATTTTTTTTTAAAAATTTTTTTTTTTTTTTAATTTTTTTAAATGAACTTTTATAATGTATTTTGATCCAAAAAATCCAAAAAAACAGTCAGTTTCTCATTTCCGTTTCATTTCAACGAAATATTAAATATTTAAAAGTTAAAAAACGGATTTGAATTTTTTTCCATGGTAAATATTATTATTAAAATTTTAAAAAAAATACCATTAAATTTGTGCTAAAAAGTTTTATATGTGTGATTTTTTTCAAATTTTTTTTCCCAAAATTGCTGAAATTGCCAAAAAATGGTTCAAAATCATTTGAAATTTTACGTGTTTTTAAAGAAAATTTAATATCTCGGAAACTGTTAAAGATATCAAAATCAAATTTATACCATTTGAAAGAGATTAAAAAACTCTAAATTTACGATATATTTTCATTTCTTAGTTTTCATATTTGAAAATGTTATAGTGAAAAAAAAGAAATTTTTTTAATTTTTTTTATATTTTTTTTTCTCCAAAACTATTATAGCAAAAAAAAATTTAACTACGTCATTCGAAAGAGATTAAAAAGTACTATCCGCATGAATTATTTCATATTTTTAAAATCATATTTGCAAAAGTTATAGCTAAAAATGTAAATTTGGAAAAAAATTCAAAGGGGTTGACCTATAATTTTTTTTTAAAAAATTTTTATTTTTTTTAATTTTTTTAAATAAACTTTTATAATGTATTTTGATCCAAAAAATCCAAAAAAACAGTCAGTTTCTCATTTCCGTTTCATTTCAACGAAATATTAAATATTTAATAGTTAAAAAACGGGTTTTTATTTTTTTTCGTGGATAAAAATTATTATTAAAAAATTTAAAAAAAATCTGATGTGGCCAGCACATGACCTCTCGCCATTTTTGAATCAAAAATTTACAGGTTGACACAAAAAAGTATGAAAAAAAATTATTTTTTTGTAAATCTGGCAACAATGGCAAAAGTTTAGAAAATTTTAATGAGATGAAAATAAACTATAGGGTATACAAAATATATGTGTAAAACTTTATTGCCGTTTTGTATAATAATGGCGTCATCACCCATAGCAACTGCCACTTCCGGTTGTGCGATTGGCACCAAAATCTAATCAGATCTAATCTAGGGTATTAGAATCCTGTATGCAAAATTTCAAATTTTTTTATTCAGTAGTTTTTGAGTTATCGTTACTACAACATCCATCCAAACACACACACACACACACACACACTAACACACTAACACACACACACACACACTAACACACACACACACAGACATCATCGCGAAAATATTAAAATCGTATTCTAGGGACCCCAAAACGTGTTTATCAATTGAAAACTCACTACCCAATTTTTAGCATGATTCCTATACCTCTCTTATCTGAAGGGCGAGAGGTAAAAAACTATAAAATTTGTTATAAAAAGTTTTATACGTATGATTTTTTTCAAATTTTTTTTCCCAAAATTGCTGAAATTGTCAAAAAATGGTTCAAAATCATTTGAAATTTTATGTGTTTTTACAGAAAATTGAATATCTCGGAAATTATTAAAGATATCGAAATTAAATTTATACCATTCGAAAGAGATTAAAAAACTCTAAATTTACGATATATTTTGATTTCTTAGTTTTCATATTTGAAAATGTTATAGTGAAAAAAAAGAAATTTTTTTAATTTTTTTTATATTTTTTTTTCTCGAAAACTATTACAGCAAAAAAAAAATTAACTACGTCATTCGAAAGAGATTAAAAAGTACTATCCGCATGAATTATTTCATATTTTTAAAATCATATTTGCAAAAGTTATAGCTAAAAATGTAAATTTGGAAAAAAATTCAAAGGGGTTGACCTATAATTTTTTTTTTAAAAATTTTTATTTTTTTTAATTTTTTTAAATAAACTTTTATAATGTATTTTGATCCAAAAAATCCAAAAAAACAGTCAGTTTCTCATTTCCGTTTCATTTAAACGAAATATTAAATATTTAAAAGTTAAAAAACGGGTTTTTATTTTTTTTCATAGATAAAAATTATTATTAAAAATTTTTAAAAAATACCATTAAATTTGTGATAAAAAGTTTTATATGTGTGATTTTTTTCAAATTTTTTTTTCCAAAATTGCTGAAATTGTCAAAAAATGGTTCAAAATCATTTGAAATTTTACGCGTTTTTAAAGAAAATTTAATATCTCGGAAACTATTAAAGATATTAAAATCAAATTTATATCATTCGAAAGAGATTAAAAAACTCTAAATTTACGATATATTTTGATTTCTTTGTTTTTAAATTTGAAAATGTTATAGTGGAAAAAAACAAATTTTTTTAATTTTTTTACATATTTTTTTTTCTCAAAAACCGTTACAGCAAAAAAAAATTTAATAATATCATTCGAAAGAGGTCAAAAAGTATCATTCGTATGAATTATTTCATATTTTTAAAATTAAATTTGTAGAAGTTATAGCTAAAAAATGTAAATTTTGAAAAAAAAACCAATGTTTTGCGCAGAAATAAAGTAGATTAGAGTGTAGTATTATTTAATATTAATTAGAAAATAGTAAAATGAAATTTTTACATCTATTTTATTATATTATCAAGCATGTTTTCATTGAATAATTTTTTAATCGACGAATACTAAAGTCATGTGGTGTGTGTGGGCCTCTTAATAAAATTATTAATTTTCAAATTGGCATCAGCGTCATCTATTTTATATTAGCCAAACCGTTTTATTTCATTTACGACAAACTGTAAAACTTAAAATTATTTGTAAACTTTAAATTATATTATACATAAAGATATACTTAAACTGAACGAATTGTTATTGTTTACAATTATAAATAATTTAAATTAAACAACCAAAAATGAAGATTCATTGAAAAATATTACAAATATTTCAAAGAAAAAGTACTTACCATATAATTTTCTTTTATTTATCCCACATTATCTTCGAGCCGAGCGTAGCGAGGTTCGAAGCAATAAATAACATTAATTAAATAACTCTAAATGAAGAATCATTGAAGAAAATAACAAATTTCTATTTTATAATTTTCAAATTGGCTTTAGCGCCATCTCTTTTATGTTAACGAAACCGTTCTTTGTTTCATTAAAGAGAAACTGTAAAAACTTAAAATTGTTTGTTAATTTTAAATTGAACTATATATAAAGATTTACTTAAACCAAACGAATTGTTATTGTTTATAATTATAAACAACTTAAATTAAACAACTATAAATGAAGAATTATTGAAACAAATTGCAAATTTCTATTTTATAATTTTCAAATTGGCTTCAGCGCCATCTCTTTTATATTAACCAAATCGTTCTCTGTTACATTAAAAACAAACTGTAAAAACTTATAATTGTTTGTTAATTTAAAATTGAACTATACATAAAGATTTACTTAAATTAAACGAATTGTTATTGTTTATAATTATAAATAACTTAAATGAAACAACTATAAATAAAGAATTATTGAAAAAAATTACAAATTTTTATTTTATAATTTTCAAATTGGCTTCAGCGCCATCTGTTTCATATTAACGAAATCGTTCTCTGTTCATTAAAGACAAACTGTAAAAATTTATAATTGTTTGTTAATTTTAAATTAAAACTTTGCATAAAGATCTGTTTAAACTAAACGAATTGTTATTGTTTATAATTATAAAAAATTTGAATGATTTAAATTTAATTTAATTTTATTATCTTGTATGTTTTCGTGTTTCGGTATGGAATGTTTGTTGATTTTTTACATTTGGCAACGTTGGAACATAAATTGGTTGACGCGTATCTTTCCCTTATAACGTGACTTGTAGCGACAAATTCTATTGGATGAATAGAATTCGGATTCCATTAGAAACAGAGAAGACACCGTTTTATCTTTTTTTATTAGAGGCGTTCATTAATTTTTAAAATTGAAATTTTTCGGTGTTTGTGTGAATTGCTGTGTTTTTGGATTCGTAAAAATGGTTAAATGAAATTCAATTTCAGCTGTGATTAATGTAAGTGCTTTATTATCTTTCTTTTTGTTAAAATTGAAGTGTTTTCCTTTAAGAAGTATAAATTTAATTGGCAATATAATATTGTCATCTTATGTGTGTGTGTGTGGTATCCATTTTGAAAAATGGCGGTTATTGTATAAAAAAGATGCTATTCGAATTTTTACCGTTTAAAATTTATTTGACAAAAAATTTTATACAAGAAAAAAGGTTAAAAATTAAATAAATTTTCTTATAATAATAAAATTTCATCAAAAATAAAACCAGCAGCAGCAGCAGTTATCAAGAAATGTGGATGTAATAAACGGTGGTCATCTATTTATTTATGAGTTTTAAGAGATATAAAAGAAAATAATTGAATTTTCTCTTTTTCCTCTTCTCAATCTGTTTTCCTATTCTATATAGATGCGATTTGTACGAAAAAGAACAGGAAATTTTAAATTTTAAAAGTTGAGTATATTTTTACGATAATAACAACATTTTTTATTCTAATATTAATAATATATGCCTATATATTTTCTAAATGAATTATTATTTTTTTTTAGATATTATTTTTGTTATTAGTATAAACATGTGAAAATATTTAAGGATTCCAGTAATCGTCGAAGGATACAGAAAAATCATCATTTCCTTTCGTGTATGAATACTTGAAATTTTACTTATCCATAAAAAAGAAAAGAAAAAGAAGAAGACATTTTATTCTATAAAAGTTGAGTGAATATTTACAATAATAATTTCAAAAGAAATATAAAACAATTTTATCAATTTTAATCTTTAGTTTTTGTAAGAAATTTTTATTATTTTTGAAATTGTTAATTATATTTAAATTTATTTGTCAAAATGCAAAATTACTTATCTTTTTTTTTCTGTCTTAGAGAAAACGAAATTAAAATTGAAGGAAATTTCATCAAAAACATAACAGCGGCAGCAGCAGTTATCAAGAAATGTGGATATGATAAACGGTGGTCATCTATTTATTTGTGAGTTTCAAGAGATATAAAAGAAAACAATTGAATCTTTTCTTCTTCCTCTTCTCTCTCTCTCTCTCAACCTACTCTCCTACTCTATATAGATGCGATATGTACGAAGAAGAAGAAAAGGAAACTTTAAATTTTAAAAGTTGAGTATATTTACACGATAACAATAATTATTCATAATTTTTATGACGTACTTCAATGATATAAAATATTTTTGTTGTTATTTTAGGAATGGAATTCTTGGACAAATATCTTTCGAATAAAAAGGGATTAGAAGATTTATAGATGAATAGAAGAAATTTTGAAAATAACAAAAATTTGATAACGAAGAAAAATTGCAGTACAAAAATAATTTATATACATTTTTTAAATTTTATTCCATTTCGTATATTGAATTATTTTAATTTTTTCTATTTTCCTTTTCAAATTTATAATATATTTTCGTTGTTATTGTAGGAACGAGAAAGAGATCTTCACAGATATTTCATCTAATCACACATATTATGGTAACGATGACAACATATAAAGAAAAATTCAACAAAAAGAAATTACAATAATGACTGAAAAATATATTTAAAAATTATTTCATCATTTCTAAAAAGAAAAAGGAAAAAACAAATCAAAGGTATGAAAAATAATCTGTAAATTAATTTTTCTTCATAAATTTTATACATATTTTTCAACAATTTCCTTATCGAATATGTTGACGAATTTTTAAAATGATTGAAAATTTAATTTTAAAATTATTTTTATATTTATACATAAGTTTTAAATTCGAAATTGTTTCAAAAATGTTTCATTTGTAGATCATTTCTGTCAATTTTGTCCTTTTATTATTAAATTTTACGTAAAAAGTGTTGATACTTTTGAATTATTTAAAAAAATAAAATGAATTTCATTTCTTACATTCACTTTTACATTTTCAAACAAATTTTCTATTAAAAAAATTCAAAAATGTTTCATTTGTAGATCATTTCTATCAATTTTGTCCTTTTTTTGTCAAATTTCATATAAAAAGTATTGATATTTTTAAAATGTTTAAAAAAATAAAATGAATTTCATTTCTTACATTCACTTTTACATTTGCAAACAAATTTTACATTAAAAAAATTTAAAAATGTTTCATTTGTATGTCATTTTTGTCAATTTTGTCCTTTTTTTGTTAAATTTCATATAAAAAGTGTTGATACTTTTAAATTATTTAAAAAAATTAAATGAATTTCATTTCTTACATTCATTTTTACATTTTCAAACAAATTTTACATTAAAAAAATTCAAAAATGTTCCATTTGTAGATCATTTCTGTCAATTTTGTCCTTTTTTTGTCAAATTTCACATAAAAAGTGTTGATACTTTTAAATTATTTAAAAAAATTAAATGAATTTCATTTCTTACATTCATTTTTACATTTTCAAACAAATTTTACATTAAAAAAATTCAAAAATGTTTCATTTGTAGATCATTTCTGTCAATTTTCTCCTTTTTTTGTTAAATTTCATATAAAAAGTGTTGATACTTTTAAATTATTTAAAAAAATAAAATGAATTTCATTTCTTACATTCAATTTTATATTTACAAACAAATTTTACATTCAAAAAAATTCAAAAATGTGTCATTTGTAGATCATTTCTGTCAATTTTGTCCTTTTTTTGTCAAATTTCATATAAAAAGTGCTGACATTTTTAAATTATTTAAAAAAATTAAATGAATTTCATTTCTTACAATCAATTTTACATTTTCAAACAAATTTTACATTAAAAAAATTCAAAAATGTCTCATTTGTAGATCATTTCTGTCAATTTTGTCCTTTTTTTGTCAAATTTCAAATAAAAAGTGTTGATACTTTTAAATTATTTAAAAAAATTAAATGAATTTCATTTCTTACATTCATTTTTACATTTTCAAACAAATTTTACATTCAAAAAATTCAAAAATGTGTCATTTGTAGATCATTTCTGTCAATTTTGTCCTTTTTTTGTTAAATTTCATATCAAAAATGTTTCTGCATTGAAATTATTTAATAAAATTATTGATCATTATATTCTTTACAATTATTTTTTTTATAAAAAAAAGTTTGAAACATAAATAATGAAAAATAACATTTAAATTAAGTATTAATTTATATATATGCAACCAGTAATACATGTATATGTACATGTATTGTTGGTTGTATAAATATTAGATTTGAAAAATACATTAATTAATTTGAATTATGTTATGAAAATAACTGAAACCCATTTTTACATTCATTTTTATATTTACAAACAAATTTTACATTAAAAAAATTCAAAAATGTTTCATTTGTAGATCATTTCTGTCAATTTTGTCCTTTTTTTGTCAAATTTCATATAAAAAGTGTTGATACTTTTAAATTATTTAAAAAAATTAAATGAATTTCATTTCTTACATTCATTTTTACATTTTCAAACAAATTTTACATTAAAAAAATTCAAAAGTGTTTCATTTGTAGATCATTTCTGTCAATTTTGTCCTTTTTTTGTCAAATTTCATATAAAAAGTGTTGATACTTTTAAATTATTTAAAAAAATTAAATAAATTTCATTTGTTACATTCATTTTTACATTTTCAAACAAATTTTACATTAAAAAAATTCAAAAATGTTTCATTTGTAGATCATTTCTGTCAATTTTGTCCTTTTTTTGTCAAATTTCATATAAAAAGGGTTGATACTTTTAAATTATTTAAAAAAATTAAATGAATTTCATTTCTTACATTCATTTTTACATTTTCAAACAAATTTTACATTAAAAAAATTCAAAAGTGTTTCATTTGTAGATCATTTCTGTCAATTTTGTCCTTTTTTTGTCAAATTTCATATAAAAAGTGTTGATACTTTTAAATTATTTAAAAAAATTAAATAAATTTCATTTGTTACATTCATTTTTACATTTTCAAACAAATTTTACATTAAAAAAATTCAAAAATGTTTCATTTGTAGATCATTTCTGTCAATTTTGTCCTTTTTTTGTCAAATTTCATATAAAAAGGGTTGATACTTTTAAATTATTTAAAAAAATTAAATGAATTTCATTTCTTACATTCATTTTTACATTTTCAAACAAATTTTACATTCAAAAAATTCAAAAATGTCTCATTTGTAGATCATTTCTGTCAATTTTTTCCTTTTTTTGTCAAATTTCATATAAAAAGTGTTGATACTTTTAAATTATTTAAAAAAATTAAATGAATTTCATTTCTTACATTCAATTTTACATTTTCAAACAAATTTTACATTCAAAAAATTCAAAAATGTGTCATTTGTAGATCATTTCTGTCAATTTTGTCCTTTTTTTGTTAAATTTCAAATCAAAAATGTTTTTACATTGAAATTATGTAATAAAATTATTAATCATTACATTCTTTACAATTATTTTTTTTATAAAAAAAAGTTTGAAATATAAATAATGAAAAATAACATTTAAATTAAGTATTAATTTATATATATGCAACCAGTAATACATGTATATGTACATGTATTGTTGGTTGTATAAATATTAGATTTGAAAAATACATTAATTAATTTGAATTATGTTATGAAAATAACTGAATTCCATTTTTACATTCATTTTTATATTTACAAACAAATTTTACATTAAAAAAATTCAAAAATGTTTCATTTGTAGATCATTTCTGTCAATTTTGTCATTTTCTTTGTCAAATTTCATATAAAAGGTGTTGATACTTTTGAATTATTTAAAAAAAATTAAATGAATTTCATTTCTTACATTCAATTTTACATTTACAAACAAATTTTATATTAAAAAAATTCAAAAATGTTTCATTTGTAGATCATTTCTGTCAATTTTGTCCTTTTTTTGTCAAATTTCAAATAAAAAGTGTTGATATTTTTAAATTATTTAAAAAAAAAAAAAGAATTTCATTTCTTACATTCACTTTTACATTTTCAAACAAATTTTGCATTAAGAAAATTCAAAAATGTTTCATTTGTAGATCATTTCTGTCAATTTTGTCCTTTTTTTGTTACATTTCATATCAAAAATGTTTCTACATTTAAATTATTTAATAAAATTATTGATCATTACATTTTTTACAATTATTTTTTTTATAAAAAAAGTTTGAAACATAAATAATGAAAAATAACATTTAAATTAATTTTTAATTTATATATATGCAACCAGTAATACATGTATATGTACATGTTTTGTTGGTTGTATAAATATTAGTTTTGAAAAATACATTAATTAACTTGAATTATGTTATGAAAATAACTGAATCCCATTTTTACATTCATTTTTCCATTTATTAATAAGTTTTACATTAAAAAAATTCAAAAATGTTTCATTTGTAGATCATTTGTTTCAATTTTGTCCTTTTTTTGTCAAATTTCACATAAAAAGTGTTGATACTTTTGAATTATTTAAAAAAATAAAATGAATTTCAGTTCTTACATTCACTTTTACATTTTCAAACAAATTTTACATTAAAAAAATTCAAAAATGTTTCATTTGTAGATCATTTCTGTCAATTTTGTCCTTTTTTTGTTAAATTTTATATAAAAAGTGTTGATACTTTTAAATTATTTAAAAAAATAAAATGAATTTCATTTCTTACATTCACTTTTACATTTACAAACAAATTTTACATTAAAAAAATTCAAAAATGTTTCATTTGTAGATCATTTCTGTCAATTTTGTTCCTTTTTTGTTAAATTTTATATAAAAAGTGTTGATACTTTTAAATTATTTAAAAAAATAAAATGAATTTCATTTCTTACATTCATTTTTACATTTTCAAACAAATTTTATTTTAAAAAAAATTCAAAAATGTTTCATTTGTAGATCATTTCTGTCAATTTTGTTCCTTTTTTTTCAAATTTTATATAAAAATGTTGATACTTTCAAATTATTTTAAAAAAAAAATGAATTTCATTTTTTACATTCAATTTTACATTTATAAACAAATTTTACATTAAAAAAATTCAAAAATGTTTCATTTGTAGATCATTTCTATCAATTTTGTCCTTTTTTTTTTGTTAAATTTTATGTCAAAAATGTTTCTACATTGAAATTATTTAATAAAATTATTGCTCATTATATTTTTTACAATTATTTTTTTTATACAAAAAAGTTTTAAACATAAATAATGAACAATAACATTTAAATTAATTATTAATTTAAATGTATGCAACCAGTAATACATGTACATGTATTATTGGTTGTATAAATTTTATTTTTTAAAAATACATCAATTAATTTGAATTATTATATGAAAATAACTGAATTTCATTTTTTACGTTTATTAATAAGTTTTACATTAAAAAAATTCAATAATGTTTCATTTCTAGATCATTTCCATTAATTTTGTCCTTTTTTTGTTATTTTTTACGTTAAAAGTGTTGACACCTTTTTTAATTAATTTAAAAAACAAAATGAATTTTATTTTTTACATTAAAATTCAAATGAAATTACCTAAAATTTTTGTATTACGTAAAAAAAAAGTAGAATAGAAAGTAGATCATATTATTTAACATTAACCGGAAAATGTTAGAAATAAATTTTTACATTTATTTTATTCAAGTATTAAAGTACATTTTCATTGGGTAATTCTTTAACCGACGAACCCGAAAGTCGCGTGGTTTGTGGATTTTTTAATAATATTATAAATTTCTATTTTATAATTTTCAAATTGGCTTCAGCGCCATTTGTTTCATATTAACGGAACCGTTCTCTGTTCATTAAAGACAAACTGTAAAAACTGAAAATTGTTAATTTTAAATTAAAACTATGCATAATGATTTGTTTAAACTAAACGAATTGTTATTGTTTATAATTATAAAAAATTTAAATGATTTAAATTTAATTTTATTATCTTGTATGTTTTCGTGTTTCGGTATGGAATGTTTGTTGATTTTTTACATTTGGCAACGTTGGAATATAAATTGGTTGACGCGCATCTTTCACTTATAACGTGACTTGTAGCGACAAATTCTATTGGATGAATAGAATTCGGAATCCGTTAGAAACAATAGAGAAGACAACGTTTTATCCTCTTTCCTCGGCGTTCATTAATTTTTAAAATCGAAAGTCGTTTAGATTATAAAATTTTTCGGTGTTTGTGTGGATTGCAGTGTTTTTAGATTCGTAAAAATGGTTAAATGAAATTCAATTTCAGCTGTGATTAATGTAAGTGCTTTATGATCTTTCTTTTTGTTGAAATTGAAGTGTTTTCCTTTAAGAAGTATAAATTTAATTGGCTATATAATATCGTCATCTTATGTGTGTGTGGTATCCATTTTGAAAAATGCCGGTTATTGTATAAAAAAAGATGCTATTCGAATTTTTATCGTTTAAAATTTATTTTACAAAAAATTTTATACAAGAAAAAAGGTTAAAAATTAAATAAATTTTCTGATAATAACAAAATTTTATCAAAAACAAAAACAGCGGCAACAGCAGTTATCAAGAAATGTGGATGTGATAAACGGTGGTCATCTATTTATTTATGAGTTTTAAGAGATATAAAAGAAAATAATTGAATTTTCTCTTTTTCCTTTTCTTAATCTGTTTCCCTATTCTATATAGATGCGATTTGTACGAAAAAGAACAGGAAATTTTAAATTTTAAAAGTTGAGTATATTTTTACGATAATAACAACATTTTTTATTCTAATATTAATAATATATGCCTATATATTTTCTAAATGAATTATTATTTTTTTTTAGATATTATTTTTGTTATTAGGATAAACATATAAAAGTTTTTAAGGATTCCAGTAATTGTCGAAGGATACAGAAAAATCATCATTTCCTTTCGTGTACGAATACTTGAAATTTTATTTATCCATAAAAAAGAAAAGAAAAAGAAGAAGACATTTTATTCTATAAAAGTTGAGTGAATATTTACAATAATAATTTCAAAAGAAATATAAAACAATTTTATCAATTTTAATTTTTAGTTTTTGTAAGAAATTTTTATTATTTTTGAAATTGTTAATTATATTTAAATTTATTTGTCAAAATGCAAAATTACTTATCTTTTTTTTTCTGTCTTAGAGAAAACGAAATTAAAATTGAAGGAGATTTTATCAAAAACAAAACAGCAGCAGCAGCAGTTATCAAGAAATGTGGATGCGATAAACGGTGGTCATCTATTTATTTGTGATTTTCAAGAGATATAAAAGAAAACAATTGAATCTTTTCTTCTTTATCTTCTCTCTCTCAACCTGCTCTCCTATTCTATATAGATGCGATATGTACGAAGAAGAAGAAAAGGAAACTTTAAATTTTAAAAGTTGAGTATATTTACACGATAACAATAATTATTCATAATTTTTATGACCTACTTCAATGATATAAAATATTTTTGTTATTATTTTAGGAATGGAATTCTTGGACAAATATCTTTCGAATAAAAAGGGATTAGAAGATTTATAGATGAATAGAAGAAATTTTGAAAATCACAAAAACTTGATAACGATGAAACATTGCAGTACAAAAATAATTTATATACATTTTTTAAATTTTATTCCATTTCGTATATTGAATTATTTTAATTTTTTCTATTTTCCTTTTCAGATTTATAATATATTTTCGTTGTTATTGTAGGAACGAGAGAGAGATCTTCACAGATATTTCATCTAATCGCACATATTATGGTAACGATGACAACATATAAAGAAAAATTCAACAAAAAGAAACTACAATAATGGCTGAAAGATATATTTAAAAATTATTTCTAAAAAGAAAAAACAAATCAAAGGTATGAAAAATAATCTGTAAATTAATTTTTCTTTATAAATTTTACACATATTTTTCAACAATTTCCTTATCGAATATGTTGACGAATTTTTAAAATGATTGAAAATTTAATTTTAAAATTATTTTTATATTTATACATAAGTTTTAAATTCGAAATTGTTTCAAAAATGTTTCATTTGTAGATCATTTTTGTCAATTTTGTCCTTTTTTGTCAAATTTCATATAAAAAGTGTTGATACTTTTAAATTATTTAAAAAATTAAATTGAATTTCATTTCTTACATTCACTTTTACATTTACAAACAAATTTTACATTCAAAAAATTTAAAAATGTCTCATTTGTAGATCATTTCTGTTAATTTTGTCCTTTTTTTGTCAAATTTCATATAAAAAGTGTTGATACTTTTAAATTATTTAAAAAAATTAAATAAATTTCATTTGTTACATTCATTTTTACATTTTCAAACAAATTTTACATTAAAAAAATTCAAAAATGTTTCATTTGTAGATCATTTCTGTCAATTTTGTCCTTTTTTTGTCAAATTTCATATAAAAAGGGTTGATACTTTTAAATTATTTAAAAAAATTAAATGAATTTCATTTCTTACATTCATTTTTACATTTTCAAACAAATTTTACATTCAAAAAATTCAAAAATGTCTCATTTGTAGATCATTTCTGTCAATTTTGTCCTTTTTTTGTTAAATTTCATATAAAAAGTGTTGATACTTTTAAATTATTTAAAAAAATTAAATAAATTTCATTTGTTACATTCATTTTTACATTTTCAAACAAATTTTACATTAAAAAAATTCAAAAATGTTTCATTTGTAGATCATTTCTGTCAATTTTGTCCTTTTTTTGTCAAATTTCATATAAAAAGGGTTGATACTTTTAAATTATTTAAAAAAATTAAATGAATTTCATTTCTTACATTCATTTTTACATTTTCAAACAAATTTTACATTCAAAAAATTCAAAAATGTCTCATTTGTAGATCATTTCTGTCAATTTTGTCTTTTTTTTGTTAAATTTCATATCAAAAATGTTTCTGCATTGAAATTATTTAATAAAATTATTGATCATTACATTCTTTACAATTACTTTTTTTATAAAAAAAAGTTTGAAACATAAATAATGAAAAATAACATTTAAATTAAGTATTAATTTATATATATGCAACCAGTAATACATGTATATGTACATGTATTGTTGGTTGTATAAATATTAGATTTGAAAAATACATTAATTAATTTGAATTATGTTATGAAAATAACTGAATCCCATTTTTACATTCATTTTTATATTTACAAACAAATTTTACATTCAAAAAATTCAAAAATGTTTCATTTGTAGATCATTTCTGTCAATTTTGTCCTTTTTTTGTCAAATTTCATATAAAAAGTGTTGATACTTTTAAATTATTTAAAAAAAATTAAATGAATTTCATTTCTTACATTCGATTTTACATTTACAAACAAATTTTACATTCAAAAAATTCAAAAATGTCTCATTTGTAGATCATTTCTGTCAATTTTTTCCTTTTTTTGTCAAATTTCATATAAAAAGTGTTGATACTTTTAAATTATTTAAAAAAATTAAATGAATTTCATTTCTTACATTCAATTTTACATTTTCAAACAAATTTTACATTAAAAAAATTCAAAAATGTTCCATTTGTAGATCATTTCTGTCAATTTTGTCCTTTTTTTGTCAAATTTCATATAAAAAGTGTTGATACTTTTAAATTATTTAAAAAAATTAAATGAATTTCATTTCTTACATTCGATTTTACATTTACAAACAAATTTTAAATTCAAAAAATTCAAAAGTGTTTCATTTGTAGATCATTTCTGTCAATTTTGTCCTTTTTTTGTCAAATTTCATATAAAAAGTGTTGATACTTTTAAATTATTTAAAAAAATTAAATGAATTTCATTTCTTACATTCATTTTTACATTTTCAAACAAATTTTACATTCAAAAAATTCAAAAATGTCTCATTTGTAGATCATTTCTGTCAATTTTGTCCTTTTTTTGTCAAATTTCAAATAAATAGTGTTGATACTTTTAAATTATTTAAAAAAATAAAATGAATTTCATTTCTTACATTCACTTTTACATTTTCAAACAAATTTTATTATAAAAAAAAATTTAAAATGTTTCATTTGTAGATTATTTCCGTCAATTTTGTCCTTTTTTTGTCAAATTTCAAATAAAAAGTGTTGATACTTTTAAATTATTTAAAAAAATAAGATGAATTTCATTTCTTACATTCACTTTTACATTTTCAAACTAATTTTACATAAAAAAAATTTAAAAATGTTTCATTTGTAGATCATTTCTGTCAATTTTGTCCTTTTTTTTGTCAAATTTCATATAAAAAGTGTTGATACTTTTAAATTATTTAAAAAAATTAAATGAATTTCATTTCTTACATTCGATTTTACATTTACAAACAAATTTTACATTAAAAAAATTTAAAAATGTTTCATTTGTAGATCATTTCTGTCAATTTTGTCCTTTTTTTGTCAAATTTCATATAAAAAGGGTTGATACTTTTAAATTATTTAAAAAAATTAAATGAATTTCATTTCTTACATTCATTTTTACATTTTCAAACAAATTTTACATTCAAAAAATTCAAAAATGTCTCATTTGTAGATCATTTCTGTCAATTTTTTCCTTTTTTTGTCAAATTTCATATAAAAAGTGTTGATACTTTTAAATTATTTAAAAAAATTAAATGAATTTCATTTCTTACATTCAATTTTACATTTTCAAACAAATTTTACATTCAAAAAATTCAAAAATGTCTCATTTGTAGATCATTTCTGTCAATTTTTTCCTTTTTTTGTCAAATTTCATATAAAAAGTGTTGATACTTTTAAATTATTTAAAAAAATTAAATGAATTTCATTTCTTACATTCGATTTTACATTTACAAACAAATTTTACATTAAAAAAATTTAAAAATGTTTCATTTGTAGATCATTTCTGTCAATTTTGTCCTTTTTTTGTCAAATTTCATATAAAAAGTGCTGACATTTTTAAATTATTTAAAAAAATAAAATGAATTTCATTTCTTACATTCACTTTTACATTTTCAAATAAATTTTACTTTAAAAAAAATTTAAAAATGTTTCATTTGGAGATCATTTCTGTCAATTTTGTCCTTTTTTTTTCAAATTTTATATAAAAATGTTGATACTTTTGAATTATTTAAAAAAATTAAATGAATTTCATTTCTTACAATCAATTTTACATTTACAAACAAATTTTGCATTAAAAAAATTCAAAAATGTTTCATTTGTAGATCATTTCTGTCAATTTTGTCCTTTTTTTGTCAAATTTCATATAAAAAGTGCTGACATTTTTAAATTATTTAAAAAAATAAAATGAATTTCATTTCTTACATTCACTTTTACATTTTCAAACAAATTTTACTTTAAAAAAAATTCAAAAATGTTTCATTTGTAGATCATTTCTGTCAATTTTGTCCTTTTTTTGTCAAATTTCATATAAAAAGTGCTGACATTTTTAAATTATTTAAAAAAATTAAATGAATTTCATTTCTTACAATCAATTTTACATTTTCAAACAAATTTTACATTAAAAAAATTCAAAAATGTCTCATTTGTAGATCATTTCTGTCAATTTTGTCCTTTTTTTGTCAAATTTCAAATAAAAAGTGTTGATACTTTTAAATTATTTAAAAAAATTAAATGAATTTCATTTCTTACATTCATTTTTACATTTTCAAACAAATTTTACATTCAAAAAATTCAAAAATGTTTCATTTGTAGATCATTTCTGTCAATTTTCTCCTTTTTTTGTTAAATTTCATATAAAAAGTGTTGATACTTTTAAATTATTTAAAAAAATTAAATGAATTTCATTTCTTACATTCATTTTTACATTTTCAAACAAATTTTACATTCAAAAAATTCAAAAATGTTTCATTTGTAGATCATTTCTGTCAATTTTGTCCTTTTTTTGTCAAATTTCAAATAAAAAGTGTTGATACTTTTAAATTATTTAAAAAAATTAAATGAATTTCATTTCTTACATTCATTTTTACATTTTCAAACAAATTTTACATTCAAAAAATTCAAAAATGTTTCATTTGTAGATCATTTCTGTCAATTTTCTCCTTTTTTTGTTAAATTTCATATAAAAAGTGTTGATACTTTTAAATTATTTAAAAAAATTAAATGAATTTCATTTCTTACATTCATTTTTACATTTTCAAACAAATTTTACATTCAAAAAATTCAAAAATGTTTCATTTGTAGATCATTTCTGTCAATTTTGTCCTTTTTTTGTCAAATTTCATATAAAAAGTGTTGATACTTTTAAATTATTTAAAAAAATTAAATGAATTTCATTTCTTATATTTACTTTTACATTTACAAACAAATTTTATATTCAAAAAATTCAAAAATGTATCATTTGTAGATTATTTCTGTCAATTTTCTCCTTTTTTTTTAAATTTCACATAAAAAGTGTTGATACTTTTGAATTATTTAAAAAAATAAAATGAATTTCATTTCTTACATTCGATTTTACATTTACAAACAAATTTTACATTCAAAAAATTCAAAAATGTCTCATTTGTAGATCATTTCTGTCAATTTTCTCCTTTTTTTGTTAAATTTCATATAAAAAGTGTTGATACTTTTAAATTATTTAAAAAAATTAAATGAATTTCATTTCTTACATTCAATTTTACATTTATAAACAAATTTTACATTCAAAAAATTCAAAAATGTTTCATTTGTAGATCATTTCTATTAATTTTGTCCTTTTTTGTGTTAAATTTCATGTCAAAAATGTTTCTACATTGAAATTATTCAACAAAATTATTGCTCATTATATTTTTTACAATTATTTTTTTTATACAAAAAAGTTTTAAACATAAATAATGAACAATAACATTTAAATTAATTATTAATTTAAATGTATGCAACCAGTAATACATGTACATGTATTATTGGTTGTATAAATTTTATTTCTTAAAAATACATCAATTAATTTGAATTATTATATGAAAATTACTGAATTTCATTTTTTACATTTATTAATAAATTTTACATTAAAAAAATTCAACAATGTTTCATTTCTAGATTATTTCCATTAATTTTGTCCTTTTTTTGATATTTTTTACGTCAAAAGTGTTGATACCTTTAAATTAATTTAAAAAATAAAATGATTTTTATTTTTTACATTAAAATTCAAATGAAATTACCTAAAATTTTTGTATTACGCAGAAATAAATTTTTACGTTTATATTATTCAAGTATTAAAGTACATTTTCATTGGGTAATTCTTTAACCGGCGAACTCAAAAATCGTGTAGTTTGTGGATTTCTTAATAAAATTATTAATTTCTATTTTATAATTTTCAAATTGGTATTACCAACATTTGTTTTATATTAGTCAAAATGTTCTGTTGTCGTTTCATTAACGACAAAGTGTAAAAATTTAAAATTCTTTGTTAATTTTAAATTATACAATTAATTATATTCCAAAAATATTGTAAATTTTAATTATTTTTTTTCAACTTTCCACTTTCTATTTTAAATTTAATTTTATTTTATTATCTTGTATGTTTTCGTGTTTCGGTATGGAATGTTTGTTGATTTTTTACATTTGGCAACGTTGGATGATAAATTGGTTGACGCGCATCTTTCACTTATAACGTGACTTGTAGCAAGCAATTTTATTGGACGAACGGAATTTGGAGTTCATTAGAAGGACAATAGACATCGTTTTGTCTTTTTTTATTAGCGGCGTTCATTAATTTTTAAGATTGAAAGTCGTTTAGATTATAAAATTTTTCGGTGTTTGTGTGGATTGCAGTGTTTTTGGATTCGTAAAAATGGTCAAATAAAGTTCAATTTCAACTGTGATTAATGTAAGTGCTTTATTATCTTTCTTTTTATTGAAATTGAAGTGTTTTTCTTTAAAAAGGATAAATTTAATTGGCAATATAATATCGTCATCTTATGTGTGTGTGTGGTATCCATTTTGAAAAATGCCGGTTATTGTATAAAAAAGATGCTATTCGAATTTTTATCGTTTAATATTTATTTTACAAAAAATTTTATATAAGAAAAAAGATTAAAAATTAAATACATTTTCTTATAATAAAAAATTTTTTTCCAAAAATATATAGATGATATGAGAAAAAGTTATTTTCATTTCATTATCGGCAAATTTGTGTAGTTATTTTATTAAAAGTGCATTTCAAATTTTTACCTTTTACAGTTTGTTATAAAAAAAAATTATAAATCGATCAAGTTTTATAATAACAAATTTTTTTTATTTGCAAAATATAGTAGTCGATATAAAAAAAAAACCTATTTTTGTAAAATATATATTTACTAATTTCGCGGTTTTTTATATTATAAAAAATGCTTTATCAATTTTGACCTTTTTAAATTTATTTTAGAAAAAAATTTATGGAACGAAAAAGAACAAAAATTAAATAAATTTTATGATAATAAAAAAAATTTACAGTTAATATGAAAAAAATAAATTTTTATATGTTAAAATATCTCAATTCGCGCCATTATTTTATGCAATAAATGATAAATTGGTTGACGCGCATCTTTCACTTATAACGTGACTTGTAGCGAGCAATTTTATTGGACGAACGGAATTTGGAGTTCATTAGAAGGACAATAGATATCGTTTTGTCTTTTTTTATTAGCGGCGTTCATTAATTTTTAAGATCGAAAGTCGTTTAGACTATAAAATTTTTCGGTGTTTGTGTGGATTGCAGTGTTTTTGGATTCGTAAAAATGGTCAAATAAAGTTCAATTTCAACTGTGATTAATGTAAGTGCTTTATTATCTTTCTTTTTATTGAAATTGAAGTGTTTTTCTTTAAAAAGGATAAATTTAATTGGCAATATAATATCGTCATCTTATGTGTGTGTGTGGTATCCATTTTGAAAAATGCCGGTTATTGTATAAAAAAGATGCTATTCGAATTTTTATCGTTTAAAATTTATTTTACAAAAAATTTTATATAAGAAAAAAAATTAAAAATTAAATACATTTTCTTATAATAAAAAAATTTTTTCCAAAAATATATAGGTGATATGAGAAAAAGTTATTTTTATTTCATTATCGGCAAGTTTGTGTAGTTATTTTATTAAAAGTGCATTTCAAATTTTTACCTTTTACAGTTTGTTATAAAAAAAAATTATAAATCGACCAAGTTTTATAATAACAAATTTTTTTTATTTGCAAAATATAGTAGTCGATATAAAAAAAAAAAACCTATTTTTGTAAAATATATATTTACTAATTTCGCGGTTTTTTATATTATAAAAAATGCTTTATCAATTTTGACCTTTTTAAATTTATTTTAGAAAAAAATTTATGGAACGAAAAAGAACAAAAATTAAATAAATTTTATGATAATAAAAAAAAAATTCCAAAAATTTACAGTTAATATGAAAAAAATAAATTTTTATATGTTAAAATATCTCAATTCGCGCCATTAGTTTATGCAATAAGAAAAAAGTTTAAAATTTTCATCTTTTATAGTTTATTTTACAAACAAATTTCGTACATTGATTAAGTTTGTTAATAACAATTTTTTTTCTTTGAAAATGTTATAGTTAATATGAAGAAAAAACGTATTTTAGTATAATAGGTATATATATATAAATATTTACTGATTTTGTGGTTTTTTTTTTAATTATAGATGTTTTCCAATTTTTCGCCTTTTTAAATTGATTTTCCAGGATATTTTATTGAACAATAACATTTATAAATTGATTAAATTTTATTATGGTGTTTTTTCTTTACAGGTGGTATATAAAAAAAGTATTTTTATATGACAGAACAGTTTAAAAGTTAATAATGAAAGTTTAAAAAATGAGTTTTTTATTTTTTTCCTTATGTTAATATTGATATTAAAATTTTCTAAAACAATTTTTTTTAATTTGATATATAACATTTTATTATATGTGATTTTTTTCAATTTTTTTTTTTTGACAATTGTTAAAATTAATCAAAAAATGATTCGAAAAGATTTGAAACTTTACGCGATTTTAAAAAAAATTAAATAACTCTTAAACTATTGAAGATATCAAAAATATCAAAAATCTATTTTGATTCAAAAATTTCAAAAAAAAAACTCAATTTCTCATTTCCATTTTATTTGAACGAAATATTAAATAGTTAAAAGTTAGAAAATAAATTTCGATTTTTCCCATGGTAAATATTATTATTCAAATTTTAAAAAAAGTACCATTAAATTTATTATAAAGAATTTAATATGTGTGATTTTTGTTAATTTTTTTTTTCGAAAATTACTAAAATTATTAGAAAATAATTCAAAATGATTTGAAATTTTTCGCGATTTTAAAGAAAATTAAATAACTCTAAAACTATTAAAAATATCAAAATGCAATTTATATCATTCGAAAGAGACTAAAAAGCTTTTAATTTACAACATATTTTCATTTCTTAGTTTTCATATTTCAAAATGTTATAATGAAAAAATAGAAAATTTTTAATTTTTTTTTACATTTTTTTTTTTTCAAAAACTATTAAATTAAAAAAAAATTTAATTACGTCATTTCAAAGAGATCATAAAGTACTAAACGTATGAATTATTTCATATTTTGAAAATTATATTTGTAGAAGTTATAGATAAAAATGTAAATTTTATAAAAAAATTCAAACTAATTTGACTTAAAAATTTTTGAAAAAAATTTTTTAATTTTTTTAAATAAACTTTTTATAATGTATTTTGATTCAAAAAATTCAAAAAGAAAGTCAATTTCTCATTTCCATTTTATTTGAACGAAATATTAAATATTCAAAAGTTAAAAAAATAGATTTCAATTTTCGTCCCATGGTAAATATTATTATCCAAGTTTTAAAAAAAAAGTACCATTAAATTTGTTATAAAGAATTTAATTACATGTGATTTTTGTTAAATTTTTTTTTTTTTCGAAAATTGCTAAAATTATAAAAAAATAATTTGAAATTTTACGCGATTTTAAAGAAAATTAAATAATTCTAAAATTATTAAAAATATCAAAATAAAATTTATATCATTCGAAAGAGACTTAAAAACTTTAAATTTACAATATATTTTCATTTCTTAGTTTTCATATTTTAAAATGTTATAATGAAAAAATCGAAATTGTTTTAACGAAAATTTTATATATTTTTTTTTTCACAAATTATTACATCAAAATAAAAATTGATTACATCATTTGATACAGATTAAAAAGTTTTATATGTATGAATTATTTTATAACTTAAAAATAATATTTGTCAAAGTTATAACCAAAAATGGTAAAATAAAAAAAAATTTATGAATGAATATGGTTATAAATTAAATACATTTTATTATAGTAAAAAAAACATTTTTTCTATAATACATATAGGTGATATGAAAAAAATTATAATATATAGAAATTTGTAGTTATATACAGAAATTTGCGGTTATTTTATAAAGACAAAAAAAAACATTTTAAATTTTTTATTTTTGCAGTTTATTTTATTAAAAAAAAAATTATAAAACGCAAAAAATTATAAATTACCCAAATTTCATTAAGTTCTTTTTTAATGAAAATATGATAATCGATATACGAAAAAACAGGTATTTTTGTATGAGATGTACATTTATTGGATAATGGTGTTTTTTATAATGGATATTTTTCAATTTTTACTTTTTCGAATTTATTTTACAGGGGATATTTCATTGAGGTATTTTTTTTTTGCAGGTGATATGAAAAATTTATATATATACATATATTTTTTTCTTGAATTTATGGTTATTTTATGATAGATATTTTTTAAATTTATACTTCTTAAAGATTTCTTTTTTAAACATGTTTTATAGGAAACAGAAAAGTTTTTATATGTGTGATTTTTTTTCAAATTTTTTCTCCGAAAATTGTTGAAATGGTCATAAAAAGATTAACAACATAAAATTTATAACATTCGAATGAGACCAAAATGCTTTAAGTGTTCGATGTATTTTCATTTTTTAATTTTCATATTTCAAAATGTTATAGTTACATTTTTTTTTTTTAAAATTATCGAATCGAAAAAAAAATAATTACATCATTCCAAAGAGATCAAAAAGTACTAAACGTATGAATTATTTCATATTTTAAAAATTATATTTCTAGATGTTATAACCAAAAATGTAAATTTTGAAAAACAATCTAAAGAATTTATTTAAATTTTTTCAAAAAAAAACTTTTTAATTTATTTTAATTTTTTTAAATAAACTTTTATAATGTATTTTGATCCAAAAAATCTAAAAAAAAAATTAGTTTCTCATTTTCGCGTTTTATTTGAATGAAATATTAAATATTTAAAAGTTAAAAAATAAATTTCGATTTTTCCTATAATGAATATTATTATTAAAATTTTAAAGAAAGTACCATTAAATTTATTACAAAAAGTTTAATACGTGTGATTTTTATTAATTTTTTTTTTTTTCGAAAATTGCTAAAATTATTAAAATACGATTTGAAATTTTACGCATTTTTAAAGAAAATTTAATATCTCAGAAACTATTAAAGATATCAAAATCAAATTTATACCATCCGAAAAAGACTAAAAAACTTTAAATTTACGATATATTTTCATTTCTTAGTTTTCAAATTTCAAAATGTTATAATGAAAAAAAAGTAAACTTTTTACTTTTTTTTCACATTTTTTTTCTCAAAAATTATCAAATTAAAAAAAAAATTAATTACGTCATTTCAAAGAAATCAAAAAGTACTAAACGTATGAATTATTTCATATTTTAAAAATTATATTTGTAGAAGTTATAGATAAAAATGTAAATTTTATAAAAAAATTCAAACTAATTTGACTTAAAAATTTTTGAAAAATTTTTTTTAATTTTTTTAAATAAACTTTTATAATGTATTTTGATTAAAAAAATTTAAAAAAAAAAGTCAATTTCTCATTTTCATTTTATTTGAACGAAATATTAAATATTCAAAAGTTAAAAAATAAATTTCGATTTTTCCCATGTTAAATATTATTATTTAAATTTTAAAAAAAGTACCATTAAATTTATTATAAAGAGTTTAATATGTGTGATTTTTGTTAATTTTTTTTTCGAAAATTACTAAAATGATTAGAAAATAATTCAAAATAATTTGAAATTTTACGTGATTTTAAAGAAAATTAAATAACTCTAAAACTATTAAAAATATCAAAATGCAATTTATATTATTCGTAAGTGACTAAAAAACTTTAAATTTATAATATATTTTTATTTCTTAGTTTTCATATTTCGAAATGTTATAGTGAAAAAACAGAAAATTTTTTACTTTTTTTTATATTTTTTTTTGTTTCAAAAACTATCAAATTAAAAAAAAATTTAATTACGTCATTTCAAAGAGATCATAAAGTACTAAAAGTATGAATTATTTCATATTTTGAAAATTATATTTGTAAAAGTTATAGATAAAAATGTAAATTTTATAAAAAAAATCAAAGGAATTTGACTTAAAATTTTTTAAAAAAAATTTTTCATTTTTTTTAATATTTTTAAATGAACTTTTACAATCCATTTTGATTCAAAAAATTCAAAAAAAACTCAATTTCTCATTTCCATTTTATTTGAACGATATATTAAATAGTTAAAAGTTACAAAAATAAATTTCGATTTTTCTCATGGTAAATATTATTATTTAAGTTTTAAAAAAAGTACCATTAAATTTGTTATACAGAGTTTAATACATGTGATTTTTGTTAATTTTTTTATTCGAAAATTGCTAAAATTATTAAAAAATAATTTTAAATTTTACGCGATTTTAAAGAAAATTAAATAATTCTAAAATTATTAGAAATATCAAAATAAAATTTATATCATTCGAAAGAGATTAAAAAACTTTAAATTTACAATATATTTTCATTTCTTAGTTTTCAAATTTCAAAATGTTATAATGAAAAAAAAGTAAACTTTTTACTTTTTTTTCACATTTTTTTTCTCAAAAATTATCAAATTAAAAAAAAATTTAATTACGTCATTTCAAAGAAATCATAAAGTACTAAACGTATGAATTATTTCATATTTTGAAAATTATATTTGTAAAAGTTATTGATAAAAATGTAAATTTTATAAAAAAAATTCAAAAGAATTTGACTTAAAATTTTTTAAAAAAAAATTTTTATTTTTTTTAATTTTTTTAAATAAACTTTTATAATGTATTTTGATTCAAAAAATTCAAAAAGAAAGTCAATTTCTCATTTCCATTTTATTTGAACGAAATATTAAATATTCAAAAGTTAAAAAATAGATTTCGATTTTTCCCATGGTAAATATTATTATCCAAGTTTTAAAAAAAAAGTACCATTAAATTTGTTATAAAGAATTTAATTACATGTGTTTTTTGTTAAAATTTTTTTTTTTCGAAAATTACTAAAATTATTAGAAAATAATTCAAAATGATTTGAAATTTTTCGCGATTTTAAAAAAAATTAAATAACTCTAAAATTATTAAAAATATCAAAATGCAATTTATATCATTCGAAAGAGACTAAAAAGCTTTTAATTTACAACATATTTTCATTTCTTAGTTTTCATATTTCAAAATGTTATAATGAAAAAATAGAAAATTTTTTATTTTTTTTTACATTTTTTTTTTTTCAAAAACTATTAAATTAAAAAAAAATTTAATTATGTCATTTCAAAGAGATCATAAAATACTAAACGTATGTATTATTTCATATTTTGAAAATTATATTTGTAGAAGTTATAGATAAAAATGTAAATTTTATAAAAAAATTCAAACTAATTTGACTTAAAATTTTTTGAAAAAATTTTTTTAATTTTTTTAAATAAACTTTTTATAATGTATTTTGATTCAAAAAATTCAAAAAGAAAGTCAATTTCTCATTTCCATTTTATTTGAACGAAATATTAAATATTCAAAAGTTAAAAAGTAGATTTCAATTTTCGTCCCATGGTAAATATTATTATCCAAGTTTTAAAAAAAAGTACCATTAAATTTGTTATAAAGAATTTAATTACATGTGATTTTTGTTAAATTTTTTTTTTTCGAAAATTGCTAAAATTATAAAAAAATAATTTGAAATTTTACGCGATTTTAAAGAAAATTAAATAATTCTAAAATTATTAAAAATATCAAAATAAAATTTATATCATTCGAAAGAGACTAAAAAACTTTAAATTTACAATATATTTTCATTTCTTAGTTTTTATATTTTAAAATGTTATAGTGAAAAAATCGAAATTGTTTTAACGAAAATTTTATATATTTTTTTTTCACAAATTATTACATCAAAATAAAAATTGATTACATCATTTGATACAGATTAAAAAGTTTTATATGTATGAATTATTTTATAACTTAAAAATAATATTTGTCAAAGTTATAACCAAAAATGGTAAAATAAAAAAAAATTTATGAATGAATATGGTTATAAATTAAATACATTTTATTATAGTAAAAAAAACATTTTTTCTATAATACATATAGGTGATATGAAAAAAATTATAATATACAGAAATTTGCGGTTATTTTATAAAGACAAAAAAAAACATTTTAAATTTTTTATTTTTGCAGTTTATTTTATTAAAAAAAAAATTATAAAACGCAAAAAATTATAAATTACCCAAATTTCATTAAGATCTTTTTTAATGAAAATGTGATAATCGATATACGAAAGAAAACAGGTATTTTTGTATGAGACGTACATTTATTGGATAATGGTGTTTTTTATAACGGATATTTTTCAATTTTTACTTTTTCGAATTTATCTTACAGGGGATATTTCATTGAGGTATTTTTTTTTTGCAGGTGATATGAAAAATTTATATATATACATATATTTTTTTCTTGAATTTATGGTTATTTTATGATAGACATTTTTTAAATTTATACTTCTTAAAGATTTCTTTTTTAAACATGTTTTATAGGAAACAGAAAAGTTTTTATATGTGTGATTTTTTTTCAAATTTTTTCTCCGAAAATTGTTGAAATGGTCATAAAAAGATTAACAACATAAAATTTATAACATTCGAATGAGACTAAAATGTTTTAAGTGTTCGATGTATTTTCATTTTTTAATTTTCATATTTCAAAATGTTATAGTTACATTTTTTTTCTTAAAAATTATCGAATCGAAAAAAAAATAATTACATCATTCCAAAGAAATCAAAAAGTACTAAATGTATGAATTATTTCATATTTTAAAAATTATATTTCTAGATGTTATAGCTAAAAATGTAAATTTTATAAAAAAATTCAAAGAAATTTGACTTAAAATTGTTTACAAAATAATTTTTTTATTTTTTTTAATTTTTTTAAATAAACTTTCATAATATATTTTGATTCAAAAAATTCAAAAAGAAAGTCAATTTTTCATTTTCATTTTATTTGAACGAAATATTAAATATTCAAAAGTTAAAAAATTGATTTCGATTTTCGTCCCATGGTAAATATTATTATTAAAATTTAAAAAAAAAATACCATTAAATTTATTATAAAGTGTTTAATTTGTGTGATTTTTGTTAATTTTTTTTTTTCGAAAATTACTTAAATTATTAGAAAATAATTTAAAATGATTTGAAATTTTACGCGATTTTAAAGAAAATTAAATAAATCTAAAATTATTAAAAATATCAAAATGCAATTTATATCATTCGAAAGTGTGACTAAAAAACTTTAAATTTACAATATATTTTTATTTCTTAGTTTTCATATTTCGAAATGTTATAGTGAAAAAACAGAAAATTTTTTACTTTTTTTTACATTTTTTTTTTCTCAAAAATTATCAAATTAAAAAAAAATTTAATTACGTCATTTCAACGAGATCATAAAATATTAAACGTATGAATTATTTCATATTTTGAAAATTATATTTGTAGAAGTTATAGATAGAAATGTAAATTTTATAAAAAAAATTCAAAGGAATTTGACTTAAAAAAATTTTTAAGAAAAATTTTTCATTTTTTTCAATTTTTTTTTAAATGAACTTTTATATTCTATTTTGATTCAAACAATTCAAAAAAAAACTCAATTTCTCATTTCCATTTTATTTTATCGAAATATTAAAAATATTAAATATTCAAAAAGTTAGAAAATAAATTTGAATTTTTTCCATGGTAAATATTATTATTCAAATTTAAAAAAAAAAATACCATTAAATTAATTATAAAGAGTTTAATATGTGTGATTTTTGTTAATTTTTTTTTTCGAAAATTACTAAAATTATTAGAAAATAATTCAAAATGATTTGAAATTTTTCGCAATTTTAAAGAAAATTAAATAACTCTAAAACTATTGAAAATATCAAAATGCAATTTATATCATTCGAAAGTGCGACTAAAAAGCTTTTAATTTACAATATATTTTCATTTCTTAGTTTTCATATTTCGAAATGTTATAATGAAAAAACAGAAAATTTTTTACTTTTTTTTACATTTTTTTTTTCAAAAACTATCAAATTAAAAAAAAATTTAATTACGTCATTTCAAATAGATCATAAAGTACTAAACGTATGAATTATTTCATATTTTGAAAATTATATTTGTAGAAGTTATAGATAAAAATGTAAATTTTATAAAAAAAATTCAAAGGAATTTGACTTAAAAATTTTTAAAAAAAAAATTTTCATTTTTTTCAATTTTTTTTTAAATGAACTTTTATAATCTATTTTGATTCAAACAATTCAAAACAAAACTCAATTTCTTATTTCTATTTTATTTGAACGAAATATTAAATATTCAAAAAGTTAGAAAATAAATTTCAATTTCTTCCATGGTAAATATTATTATTCAAATTTTAAAAAAAAAGTACCATTAAATTAATTATAAAGAGTTTAATATGTGTGATTTTTGTTAATTTTTTTTTTCGAAAATTACTAAAATTATTAGAAAATAATTCAAAATGATTTGAAATTTTTCGCGATTTTAAAAAAAATTAAATAACTCTAAAACTATTAAAAATATCAAAATGCAATTTATATCATTCGAAAGTGTGACTAAAAAGCTTTTAATTTACAACATATTTTCATTTCTTATTTTTCATATTTCGAAATGTTATAATGAAAAAATAGAAAATTTTTTACTTTTTTTAACTTTTTTTTTTTCAAAAACTATTAAATTAAAAAAAAAATTAATTACGTCATTTCAAAGAGATCATAAAGTACTAAACGTATGAATTATTTCATATTTTAAAAATTATATTTGTAAAAGTTATAGATAAAAATGTAAATTTTATAAAAAAAATTCAAAGGAATTTGACTTAAAAATTTTTATTTTTTTCAATTTTATTAAATGAAATTTTATAATCTATTTTGATTCAAACAATTCAAAAAAAAACTCAATTTATCATTTCCATTTTATTTGAACGAAATATTAAATATTCAAAAAGTTAGAAAATAAATTTCAATTTTTTCCATGGTAAATATTATTATTCAAATTTAAAAAAAAAGTACCATTAAATTAATTATAAAGAGTTTAATATGTATGATTTTTGTTAATTTTTTTTTTTCGAAAATTAGTAAAATTATTAGAAAATAATTCAAAATCATTTGAAATTTTTCGCGATTTTAAAGAAAATTAAATAACTCTAAAGCTATTAAAAATATCAAAATGCAATTTATATCATTCGAAAGTGTGACTAAAAAACTTTAAATTTACAATATATTTTTATTTCTTAGTTTTCATATTTCGAAACGTTATAGTGAAAAAACAGAAAATTTTTTACTTTTTTTTACATTTTTTTTTTCTCAAAAATTATCAAATTAAAAAAAAATTTAATTACGTCATTTCAACGAGATCATAAAATATTAAACGTATGAATTATTTCATATTTTGAAAATTATATTTGTAGAAGTTATAGATAAAAATGTAAATTTTATAAAAAAAATTCAAAGGAATTTGACTTAAAAATTTTTAAAAAAAAATTTTTCATTTTTTTCAATTTTTTTTTAAATGAACTTTTATAATCTATTTTGATTCAAACAATTCAAAACAAAACTCAATTTCTCATTTCCATTTTATTTGAACGAAATATTAAATATTCAAAAAGTTAGAAAATAAATTTCAATTTTTTCCATGGTAAATATTATTATTCAAATTTTAAAAAAAAAGTACCATTAATTTAATTATAAAGAGTTTAATATGTGTGATTTTTGTTAATTTTTTTTTTCGAAAATTACTAAAATTATTAGAAAATAATTCAAAATGATTTGAAATTTTTCGCGATTTAAAAAAAAATTAAATAACTCTAAAACTATTAAAAATATCAAAATGCAATTTATATCATTCGAAAGTGTGACTAAAAAGCTTTTAATTTACAACATATTTTCATTTCTTATTTTTCATATTTCGAAATGTTATAATGAAAAAATAGAAAATTTTTTACTTTTTTTAACATTTTTTTTTTTTCAAAAACTATTAAATTAAAAAAAAAAATAATTACGTCATTTCAAAGGGATCATAAAGTACTAAACGTATGAATTATTTCATATTTTGAAAATTATATTTGTAAAAGTTATAGATAAAAATGTAAATTTTATAAAAAAAATTCAAAGGAATTTGACTTAAAAATTTTTATTTTTTTCAATTTTTTTAAATGAAATTTTATAATCTATTTTGATTCAAACAATTCAAAAAAAAAACTCAATTTTTCATTTCCATTTTATTTGAACGAAATATTAAATATTCAAAAAGTTAGAAAATAAATTTCAATTTTTTCCATGGTAAATATTATTATTCAAATTTAAAAAAAAGTACCATTAAATTAATTATAAAGAGTTTAATATGTATGATTTTTGTTAATTTTTTTTTTCAAAAATTAGTAAAATTATTAGAAAATAATTCAAAATGATTTGAAATTTTTCGCGATATTAAAGAAAATTAAATAACACTAAAACTATTGAAAATATCAAAATGCAATTTATATCAGTCGAAAGTGTGACTAAAAAATTTTTTACTTTTTTTTACATTTTTTTTTTCAAAAACTATCAAATTAAAAAAAATTTAATTACGTCATTTCAAATAGATCATAAAGTACTAAACGTATGAATTATTTCATATTTTGAAAATTATATTTGTAGAAGTTATAGATAAAAATGTAAATTGTATAAAAAAATTCAAACTAATTTGATTTAAAAATTTTTAAAAAAAAATTTTTATTTTTTTTAATTTTTTTAAATAAATTTTTTATAATGTATTTTGATTCAAAAAATTCAAAAAGAAAGTCAATTTCTCATTTCCATTTTATTTGAACGAAATATTAAATATTCAAAAGTTAAAAAATAGATTTCAATTTTCATCCCACGGTAAATATTATTATTCAAGTTTTTAAAAAAAAGTACCAATAAATTTATTATAAAGAATTTAATTACATGTGATTTTTGTTAAATTTTTTTTTTTCGAAAATTGCTAAAATTATAAAAAAAAAATTTGAAATTTTACGCGATTTTAAAGAAAATTAAATAATTCTAAAATTATTAAAAATATCAAAAAAAAATTTATATCATTCGAAAGAGAGACTAAAAAAAACTTTAAATTTACAATATATTTTCATTTCTTAGTTTTCATATTTTAAAATGTTGTTATAGTGAAAAAACAGAAATTTTTTTAACGAAAATTTTATATATTTTTTTTTTCTGAGAAACTATTATATCAAAATACAAATTTATTACAACATGTGATAAAGATTAAAAAGTTTTATATGTATAAATTATTTTATAACTTAAAAATAATATTTGTCAAAGTTATAACTAAAAATGATTAAAAAAAACAAAATGTATGAATGAATATCATTATAAATTAAATACATTTTATTGTAGTAAAAAAAATATTTTTTCTATAATACACATAAATGATATGGAAAAAAATTATAATATATAAAAATTTGTGGTTATATACAGGAATTTGTGGTTATTTTATTAAAAAAACAATTAATAAAACGCAAAAAATTATAAATTACCCAAATTTCATTAAGTTCTTTTTTAATGAAAATATGATAATCGATATACGACAAAAAAAACAGGTAATTTTATATGAGTTGTACATTTATTGGATAATGATGTTTTTTATAACGGATATTTTTCAATTTTTATTTTTTCGAATTTATTTTACAGGGGATATTTCATTAAGGTATTTTTTTTTTGCAGGTGATATGAAAAATTTATATATATACATATATTTTTTTCTTGAATTTATGGTTATTTTATGATAAACATTTTTTAAATTTATACTTCTTAAAGATTTCTTTTTTAAATATGTTTTTTATAGGAGACAGAGAAAAGTTTTATATGTGTGATTTTTTTTCAAATTTTTCCGCCGAAAATTATTGAAATGATAATAAAAAGATTAACAACATAAAATTTATAACATTCGAATGAGATTCTAAAATGCTTTAAGTGGTGTACGATGTATTTTCATTTTTTAATTTTCATATTTCAAAATGTTATAGTTACATTTTTTTTCTTAAAAATTATCGAATCGAAAAAAAAATAATTACATCATTCCAAAGAGATCGAAAAGTACTAAACGTATGAATTATTTCATATTTTAAAAATTATATTTCTAGATGTTATAGCTAAAAATGTAAATTTCATAAATCAATTCAAAGGAATTTGACTTGAAATTTTTTACAAAAAAAATTTTTTATTTTTTTTAATTTTTTTAAATAAACTTTTATAATGTATTTTGATTCAAAAAATTCAAAAAGAAAGTCAATTTCTCATTTCCATTTTATTTGAACGAAATATTAAATATTCAAAAAGTTAAAAAATAGATTTCGATTTTCGTCCCATGGTAAATATTATTATTTAAATTTTAAAAAAAATACCATTAAATTTATTATAAAGCGTTTAATATGTGTGATTTTTGTTAATTTTTTTTTTCTAAAATTACTTAAATTATTAGAAAATAATTCAAAATGATTTGAAATTTTACGCGATTTTAAAGAAAATTAAATATCTCTAAAATTATTAAAAATATCAAAATGCAATTTTTATCATTCGAAAGTGTGACTAAAAAACTTTAAAAATTTACAATATATTTTTACCTCTCGCCCTTCAGATAAGAGAGGTATAGGAATCATGCTAAAAATTGGGTAGTGAGTTTTCAATTGATAAACACGTTTTGGGGTCCCTAGAATACGATTTTAATATTTTCGCGATGATGTCTGTGTGTGTGTGTGTTAGTGTGTGTGTGTGTTAGTGTGTGTGTGTGTTAGTGTGTGTGTGTGTGTGTTTGGATGGATGTTGTAGTAACGATAACTCAAAAACTACTGAATAAAAAAATTTGAAATTTTGCATACAGGATTCTGATACCCCAGATTAGATCTGATTAGATTTTGGTGCCAATCGCACAACCGGAAGTGGCAGTTGCTATGGGTGATGACGCCATTATTATACAAAACGGCAATTAAGTTTTACACATATATTTTGTATACCCTATAGTTTATTTTCATCTCATTAAAATTTTCTAAACTTTTGCCATTGTTGCCAGATTTACAAAAATATAATTTTTTTTCATACTTTTTTGTGTCAACCTGTAAATTTTTGATTCAAAAATGGCGAGAGGTCATGTGTTGGCCACATCAGATTTTTATTTCTTAGTTTTCATATTTCGAAATGTTATAGTGAAAAAACAGAAAATTTTTTACATTTTTTTTTAAATTCAAAAAAAAATTAATTACGTCATTTCAAAGAGATTATAAAATACTAAACGTATGAATTATTTCATATTTTGAAAATTATATTTGTAAAAGTTATAGATAAAAATGTAAATTTTATAAAAAAATTCAAAGGAATTTAACTTGAAATTTTTTGAAAAAAAATTTTTTATTTTTTTTTAATTATTTTAAATAAACTTTTATAATGTATTTTGATTTAAACAATTCAAAATAAAAGTCAATTTCTCATTTTCATTTTATTTGAACGAAATATTAAATATTCAAAAAGTTAAAAAATAGATTTCGATTTTCGTCTCATGGTAAATATTATTATTTAAATTTTAAAAAAAATACCATTAAATTTATTATAAAGCGTTTAATATGTGTGATTTTTGTTAATTTTTTTTTTTTCGAAAAATACTTAAATTATTAGAAAATAATTCAAAATGATTTGAAATTTTACGCGATTTTAAAAAAAATTAAATAACTCTAAAACTATTAAAAATACCAAAATGAAATTTATATCATTCGGAAGTGTGACTAAAAAACTTTAAATTTACAATATATTTTTATTTCTTAATTTTCATATTTCGAAATGTTATAGTGAAAAAACAGAAAAATTTTTTACTTTTTTTTACATTTTTTTTTGTTCAAAGACTATCAAATTTAAAAAAAAATTTAATTACGTCATTTCAAAGAGATCGTAAAATATTAAACGTATGAATTATTTGATATTTTGAAAATTATATTTGTAAAAGTTATAGCTAAAAATGTAAATTTTATAAAAAAATTCAAAGGAATTTGACTTAAAATTGTTTATAAAAAAAAAATTTTTTATTTTTTTTTATTTTTTTAAATAAACTTTCATAATGTATTTTAATTCAAAAAATTCAAAAAGAAAGTCAATTTCTCATTTCCATTTTATTTGAACGAAATATTAAATATTTACAATTTAAACGACATATTTTTAATTTTGTTCGAAAATAAATATTAATAATTGTAAAATGAAGTGGTAAAAAATTTTCAAACATGCGCAATGGAAAATGTAATTTTTTTCTTGTGTCTCTATTAGACAGTTAAATTCTTTTAATCCATGCCAGTTATAAATTGACCGTTATTACTATACAAAATTTTTTTAATATTAGATTTCAACGAAAATGTTTTTTTACAAATTAAAAGGGTTATAGTTTCCAATTTAATTTTTCGATTTTTTTTGTTTTACATTATTCTATCGACTGAAGGTTCTTTTCCATTCGAAAAAATTTTTGTCTTGACAGTATATGTTTTATTATGATAAATCGCCATTTTTAATTCAATTTGTCGATTTTGTTTAACTACATTATTCTATCGACTGAAGGTTCTTTTCTATTCGAAAAAATTTTTGTCTTGACTGTATATGTTTTATTATGATAAATCGCCATTTTTAATTCAATTTGTCGGATTTCGTTTAACTACATTATTCTATCGACTAAAGGTTCTTTTCTATTCGAAAAAATTTTTTTCTTGACAGTATATGTTTTATTATGATAAATCGCCATTTTTAATTCAATTTGTCGATTTCGTTTAACTACATTATTCTATCGACTGAAGGTTCTTTTCTATTCGCAAAAAATTTTTGTCTTGACTGTATATGTTTTATTATGATAAATCGCCATTTTTAATTCAATTTGTCGAATTTCGTTTAACTACATTATTCTATCGACTGAAGGTTCTTTTCTATTCGAAAAAATTTTTGTCTTGACAGTATATGTTTTATTATGATAAATCGCCATTTTTAATTCAATTTGTCGATTTCGTTTAACTACATTATTCTATCGACTGAAGGTTCTTTTCTATTCGAAAAAATTTTTGTCTTGACTGTATATGTTTTATTATGATAAATCGCCATTTTTAATTCAATTTGTCGGATTTCGTTTAACTACATTATTCTATCGACTGAAGGTTCTTTTCTATTCGAAAAAATTTTTGTCTTGACTGTATATGTTTTATTATGATAAATCGCCATTTTTAATTCAATTTGTCGGATTTCGTTTAACTACATTATTCTATCGACTGAAGGTTCTTTTCTATTCGAAAAAATTTTTGTCTTGACAGTATATGTTTTATTATGATAAATCGCCATTTTTAATTCAATTTGTCGATTTCGTTTAACTACATTATTCTATCGACTGAAGGTTCTTTTCTATTCGAAAAATTTTTGTCTTGACAGTATATGTTTTATTATGATAAATCGCCATTTTTAATTCAATTTGTCGATTTCGTTTAACTACATTATTCTATCGACTGAAGGTTCTTTTCTATTCGAAAAAATTTTTGTCTTGACTGTATATGTTTTATTATGATAAATCGCCATTTTTAATTCAATTTGTCGGATTTCGTTTAACTACATTATTCTATCGACTGAAGGTTCTTTTCTATTCGAAAAAATTTTTGTCTTGACAGTATATGTTTTATTATGATAAATCGCCATTTTTAATTCAATTTGTCGATTTCGTTTAACTACATTATTCTATCGACTGAAGGTTCTTTTCTATTCGAAAAAATTTTTGTCTTGACTGTATATGTTTTATTATGATAAATCGCCATTTTTAATTCAATTTGTCGGATTTCGTTTAACTACATTATTCTATCGACTGAAGGTTCTTTTCTATTCGAAAAAATTTTTGTCTTGACTGTATATGTTTTATTATGATAAATCGCCATTTTTAATTCAATTTGTCGGATTTCGTTTAACTACATTATTCTATCGACTGAAGGTTCTTTTCTATTCGAAAAAATTTTTGTCTTGACAGTATATGTTTTATTATGATAAATCGCCATTTTTAATTCAATTTGTCGATTTCGTTTAACTACATTATTCTATCGACTGAAGGTTCTTTTCTATTCGAAAAATTTTTGTCTTGACAGTATATGTTTTATTATGATAAATCGCCATTTTTAATTCAATTTGTCGATTTCGTTTAACTACATTATTCTATCGACTGAAGGTTCTTTTCTATTCGAAAAAATTTTTGTCTTGAGAGTATATATTTTATTATGATAAATCGTCGTTTTTAATTCAACTTGTCATCGTCGTTCTTTGTATATCTCTTACATTTAATTTGTTTTGAATTCGGATATATTTTGATGGGTATTAGAAATTTTAAACATTCATTGCATTTATAGTTTTCGAGAAAGTTTTTACTTTTTTTATTTTTCTTTTACTTTACGCGAGGTTTCTGTCCTCGCTGAGTTGGTCTTAGGATATCTGTGTTATTATTCTTTGACAGATATACCTTCCCAGTCAAACTCCCTGCCTGGTAGTGTCCTTGAATCGAATTAGGCTAGAGTCAGTCTCAATAGGGTCTTCTTTTCCCGTTAATTTTTCCAAGCCCGTTCCCTTGGGTAGTGGTTTCGCTAGATAGTGGAAATTCTGCGTTATTCTTTGACAGATGTACCGCCCCAGTCAAACTCCCCGCCTGGTAGTGTTCATTGCATTTATAGTTTTTAAGAAAGTTTTTACTTTTTTTATTTTTCTTTTACTTTACGCGAGGTTTCTGTCCTCGCTGAGTTGGTCTTAGGATATCTGTGTTATTATTCTTTTACAGATGTACCTTCCCAGTCAAACTCCCCGCCTGGTAGTGTCCTTGCATCGAATTAGACTAGAGTCAATCTTAATAAGGTCTTCTTTCCCCGTTAATTTTTCCAAGCCCGTTCCCTTGGGTAGTGGTTTCACTAGATAGTGGAAATTCTGCGTTATTCTTTGACAAATGTACCGCCCCAGTCAAACTCCCCGCCTGGTAGTGTCCTTGAATCGAATTAGGCTAGAGTCAGTCTCAATAGGGTCTTCTTTTCCCGTTAATTTTTCCAAACCCATTCCCTTGGGTAGTGGTTTCGCTCGATAGTGGAAATTCTGCGTTATTCTTTGACAGATGTACCTTCCCAGTCAAACTCCCCGCCTGGTAGTGTCCTTGCATCGAATTAGGCTAGAGTCAATCTCAATAGGGTCTTCTTTCCCCGTTAATTTTTCCAAGCCCGTTCCCTTGGGTAGTGGTTTCGCTAGATAGTGGGTAGCAGAGACAATGGGAATTTCGTTAATCCATTCATGCGCGTCATTAATAATTATTATTATTATTTAAGACCATTTTTATTTGTTTTACAACATGAGTTAATGCATGTCTTGTAAGAACGAATTTATAAGCAAATGCTTTCCTGCAAATCACATTACGTCTCTTTTTCTTTTACTCTACACAAGATTTCTGTCCTCGCTGAGTTGGTCTTAGGATATCTGTGTTATTATTCTTTGACAGATGTACCTTCCCAGTCAAAGTCCCCGCCTGGTAGTGTCCTTGCATCGAATTAGGCTAGAGTCAGTCTCAATAGGGTCTTCTTTTCCCGTTAATTTTTCCAAGCCCGTTCCCTTGGGTAGTGGTTTCGTTAGATAGTGGAAATTCTACGTTATTCTTTGACAGATGTACCGCCCCAGTCAAACTCCTCGCCTGGTAGTGTTCATTGCATTTATAGTTTTTAAGAAAGTTTTTACTTTTTTATTTTTCTTTTACTCTACGCGAGGTTTCTGTCCTCGCTGAGTTGGTCTTAGGATATCTGTGTTATTATTCTTTGACAGATATACCTTCCCAGTCAAACTCCCCGCCTGGCAGTGTTCTGGAATCGAATTGGGCTAGAGTCGAGCTCAACAGGGTCTTCTTTCCTCGCTAATTTTTCCAAACCCGTTCCCTTGGTAGTGGTTTCGTTAGATAGTGGGTAGTAGAGACAATGGGAATTTCGTTAATCCATTTATGCGCATCACTAATAATTATTATTATTATTTAAGACCATTTTTATTTGTTTTACAACATGAGTTAATGCATGTCTTGTAAGAACGAATTTATAAACAAATGCTTTCCTGCAAATCACATTACGTCAACATTCGTTGGGTTATTGTAATGTTTTGTCTTTTTTAGACAGTCAGATTCTCTTAATCCGTGCCAGTTGTGAGCTGACCGTTATTACAAAAAAAATGTTTTTTAAGGTTTGATTTGTATAAAAATAATTTTGTACAAATTAAAAGGGTTATAGTTATTTCTATTTTATACCTTTATTTGCTTAAATTTTTTCACTTTGCCATTCAGAGTAATAGGGAAAAATCACATTGGGTCATTGTAATGCTTTGTCTTTTTTGTATTTTCGTTTTCTTGAATTTTTTCATTTTCCATTCAAAGTAATATACATTATATATTATTTAATAAACAAACATATTACATATAATTATTATTGTTTAAAACCATTTTTATTTGTTTTACAACATGAGTTAATGCATGTCTTGTAAGAACGAATTTATAAACAAATGCTTTCCTGCAAATCACATTACGTCTCTTTTTCTTTTACTCTACACGAGGTTTCTGTCCTCACTGAGCTGGCCTCGGGACATTTGCGTTATTCTTTGATAAATGTACCGTCCCAGTCAAACTCCCCACCTGGCAGTGTTCTTGAATCGAATTAGGCTAGAGTCAGTCTCAATAGGGTCTTCTTTTCCCGTTAATTTTTCCAAGCCCGTTCCCTTGGGTAGTGGTTTCGCTAGATAGTGGAAATTCTGCGTTATTCTTTGACAGATGTACCTTCCCAGTCAAACTCCCCGCCTGGTAGTGTCCTTGCATCGAATTAGGCTAGAGTCAATCTCAATAGGGTCTTCTTTCCCCGTTAATTTTTCCAAGCCCTTTCCCTTGGGTAGTGGTTTCGCTAGATAGTGGAAATTCTGCGTTATTCTTTGACAGATGTACCGCCCCAGTCAAACTCCCCGCCTGGTAGTGTTCATTGCATTTATAGTTTTTAAGAAAGTTTTTACTTTTTTTATTTTTCTTTTACTTTACGCGAGGTTTCTGTCCTCGCTGAGTTGGTCTTAGGATATCTGTGTTATTATTCTTTGACAGATATACCTTCCCAGTCAAACTCCCCGCCTGGTAGTGTCCTTGCATCGAATTAGGCTAGAGTCAATCTCAATAGGATCTTCTTTCCCCGTTAATTTTTCCAAGCCCGTTCCCTTGGGTAGTGGTTTCACTAGATAGTGGAAAATTCGTTCTTTGTATATCTCTTACATTTAATTTGTTTTGAATTCGGATATATTTTGATGGGTATTAGAAATTTTAAACATTCATTGCATTTATAGTTTTCGAGAAAGTTTTTACTTTTTTTATTTTTCTTTTACTTTACGCGAGGTTTCTGTCCTCGCTGAGTTGGTCTTAGGATATCTGTGTTATTATTCTTTGACAGATATACCTTCCCAGTCAAACTCCCCGCCTGGTAGTGTCCTTGCATCGAATTAGGCTAGAGTCAATCTCAATAGGATCTTCTTTCCCCGTTAATTTTTCCAAGCCCGTTCCCTTGGGTAGTGGTTTCACTAGATAGTGGAAAATTCGTTCTTTGTATATCTCTTACATTTAATTTGTTTTGAATTCGGATATATTTTGATGGGTATTAGAAATTTTAAACATTCATTGCATTTATAGTTTTCGAGAAAGTTTTTACTTTTTTTATTTTTCTTTTACTTTACGCGAGGTTTCTGTCCTCGCTGAGTTGGTCTTAGGATATCTGTGTTATTATTCTTTGACAGATATACCTTCCCAGTCAAACTCCCCGCCTGGTAGTGTCCTTGCATCGAATTAGGCTAGAGTCAATCTCAATAGGATCTTCTTTCCCCGTTAATTTTTCCAAGCCCGTTCCCTTGGGTAGTGGTTTAATTAGATAGTGGAAAATTCGTTCTTTGTATATCTCTTACATTTAATTTGTTTTGAATTCGGATATATTTTGATGGGTATTAGAAATTTTAAACATTCATTGCATTTATAGTTTTAGAGAAAGTTTTTACTTTTTTTATTTTTCTTTTACTTTACGTGAGGTTTCTGTCCTTGCTGAGTTGGTCTTAGGATATCTGTGTTATTATTCTTGGACAGATATACCTTCCCAGTCAAACTCCCTGCCTGGTAGTGTCCTTGAATCGAATTAGGCTAGAGTCAGTCTCAATAGGGTCTTCTTTTCCCGTTAATTTTTCCAAGCCCGTTCCCTTGGGTAGTGGTTTCACTAGATAGTGGAAATTCTGCGTTATTCTTTGACAGATGTACCGCCCCAGTCAAACTTCCCGCCTGGTAGTGTTCATTGCATTTATAGTTTTTAAGAAAGTTTTTACTTTTTTTATTTTTCTTTTACTTTACGCGAGGTTTCTGTCCTCGCTGAGTTGGTCTTAGGATATCTGTGTTATTATTCTTTGACAGATATACCTTCCCAGTCAAACTCCCCGCCTGGTAGTGTCCTTGCATCGAATTAGGCTAGAGTCAATCTCAATAGGGTCTTCTTTCCCCGTTAATTTTTCCAAACCCGTTTCCTTGGGTAGTGGTTTCACTAGATAGTGGATAGGGACAGTGGAAATTCTGCGTTATTCTTTGACAGATGTACCGCCCCAGTCAAACTCCCCGCCTGGTAGTGTTCATTGCATTTATAGTTTTTAAGAAAGTTTTTACTTTTTTTATTTTTCTTTTACTCTACGCGAAGTTTCTGTCCTCGCTGAGTTGGTCTTAGGATATCTGTGTTATTATTCTTTGACAGATATACTTTCCCAGTCAAACTCCCCGCCTGGTAGTGTCCTTGAATCGAATTGGGCTAGAGTCGAGCTTGACAGGGTCTTCTTTCCCCGTTAATTTTTCCAAGCCCGTTCCCTTGGTAGTGGTTTCGCTAGATAGTGGGTAGTAGAGACAATGGGAATTTCGTTAATCCATTTATGCGCGTCACTAATAATTATTATTATTATTTAAGAACATTTTTATTTGTTTTACAACATGAGTTAATGCATGTTTTGTCAGAACGAATTTATAAAGAAATGCTTTTCTGCAAATCACATTACGTCAACATTCGTTGGGTTATTGTAATGTTTTGTCTTTTTTAGACAGTCAGATTTTCTTAATCCGTGCCAGTTGTGAGCTGATCGTTATTACAAAAAAAATGTTTTTTAAGGTTTGATTTGTATAAAAATAATTTTGTACAAATTAAAAGGGTTATAGTTATTTCTATTTTATACCTTTATTTGCTTAAATTTTTTCACTTTGCCATTCAGAGTAATAGGGAAAAATCACATTGGGTCATTGTAATGCTTTGTCTTTTTTGTATTTTCGTTTTCTTGAATTTTTTCATTTTTCCATTCAAAATAATGGAGAAAAATTACATTGGCCGTCAACATTCGTTGGGTCATTGTAATGCTTTGTCTTTTTTGTACTTTTGTTTTCCTGAATTTTTTCATTTTTCCATTCAAAGTAATGGGGAAAAATTACATTGCGCGTCAACACTCGCTGCGGGATCATTGTAATAGATTACATGTTTTTGGTATATTTCAATCCTCTCCGGTTTCATCCTTTTTGATCTAATTAAAAAAAGTTTGAAACAAATTAATTTTATACTAATTAAAATAACAAAAAAAGTTTTTTTAAACTGTTTCAATTTTTTTTGGAAAATAGCGAAGTTATGAATTTTTTGAAATTTTATCCTCCTCCAGTTCCATCATCTCCTTATGTCCAATTAAAAAAACTTTCCGTTAAATTAATTTCGTAATAATTTCATTGTATAGAAAAAGTCGCATGGTCTTTTTTAATATTTTCAAAAATAGCAGAAATTTGATTTTTTTAAGATTTCAATTCCCTGCAATTTTCACTGTCCTTACGTATCCAATTTGTGTCGATTTTCCTTACTTACGATATTATTTTATCAACTAAAGAGGTTTTTTTCTATTGAATTTTATTTATTTCCTTTAAACTTTGTTTAAAATATGGTGAATGATCCATATATATTTTAAAAATATGGTGCATGATCCACATGTATTTTAAAAATATGGTGCATGGGCTATACATGTGTTTTAAAAATATGGTGCATGATCCTCCATATATATATACACCATTTTTATTATAATGGTAAAAAAATTAAATATGAAATATTTTTTATTCATAATATATTTTTAAATATATAAAAAACAAAAATATAGTATAGTATTTTTCATTTTCAAATTTTTCTTTACCGTGATAAGCGAAATAGTCGGATTAAATTTATTAAATCTATTAATAGATAATTTTTTAGACAAATTGCTTTTTCCATTTCTATACTTTTAGTTATATTCAAAAAAAAAAATTTTAATTTTTATTTCATAATCGTGACAATTTTATCTATTCAAATTTTTTTTCATAATTAAACTGTATTAAGTACTAAAAATTAATCGAAATCTTGCTTTAAAAATCGATGAATCTATTTACGAAATATTTTTCAATCGATAGATTAAAAGAGAATAGACTAAAAGTCTGAAAATTAAAATAATTTGTTTTAAAATAAAACCACAAATCATATAAAGACTTGGAGATGATCTATTTTATCGTTATATATTTCTTTTTTTAATTTCTTATGTTATTAAAATTTTAAAAAAAATAATTAAATTATAACTTGAACATTTCATGTGTGAAAAATGAATTATTACTATTTCCTGTTCGATACGATTTTCGTAAGGGGGCTAGGTATATACGGTAAATGTGTATGGAGTGAGTAATCTGGTATATAAAATTCAAATTTGTTTCTCAAAAATATAAATATATGCTCTGGCTTTTTTTTTCTTCATCTTATTTAAGTAAGTGCGGGGCGTATAATGTAGTAAATTTAAAAATTTTATTCAAAAAATTGTTCGAGTTTTGGAATCAGTAAAAAACTATGTGCCAGTATATATAATAATTTTTTTTACCAAATGGAAAATTTTTATTGAAATCAAAAAAACGTGTTACATGATTTTCTGGTAATATATATATATATATTATATACGGTTAAGAACGATTTATCCTAAATGTGTCCGCATTTTAAACCTTTTCCTTTATAATATTTTCACTGCCTGCTGATCTTCATAAATTAGGTGATGGACGATTTAATAATATTATTAATTACGCGTGAATAATTTATGTTTTTATTTCACCCACAGTTCATACGAACAGTATAAATATATATAGATATTTGAGATTTAAAGTGGTTCTTGTAGTTACTTAACAAATGATTAGATAATTTGGGTTTTAGTATATTATTACACACAAAAAAAAAATAGTCTCGGTGTGTTTCACTCAAAACAGACTGAACACATCGAAAACTATTAAGATAGGGGTGGTAATTGTACTATCCCATTTATCAACAATGTTAAGTATTTAGGTGTATATTGTGTGAACCAGTTATATTAAGAGTATACGAAACGAAAAAATGTGTATATGTGAAAAAGATGGTATCAATCTTCGTGTAGTCTCCAGACAGAATTGGGACATGGATACCACCTATATGTGTTTCGTTACTTTTTTTTATAAATCTTATATATATAATATGTTCAATTCTGGACTATTGGTGTATTTTTTATGCGGTATACGTTATCGAAAATAAATTTTTAAAAAAAATGTCTAGATGTAAAATGACACTTCTTCACATATCACTACATCATCTAATATGACAATTTTAGCAGAATCCCGAAAACCTCCGTTATATTTTTTACAAAAAAAAAATATTTATTTAAAAAACTATTGATAAAACATTAAAAACATTTAACACGACAATGATTGATATTGAAAATTTTGTAATATAAGAGTACTATAAATCTTATTTTACATTATAAGTGAATAAAAAATTTACTTTCTTTGGCACAAATTTTTTCTGAAACAAATCTCTGCACATAATAAATCACTTATATAGTAATCGATTGCCTATATATATATATCAATATAATTATAATATATTGATATACAAATCAAAAATTGTTTTTCCTCTTACACTGCGATATCTAGCCTAAACGATATACTCTTACAATCCATATATTGAACAAGATGAGTGTGTTGTTAAAATTTCTTAAACATTTATACGAATGATGCAAGTATAAATATATCGATAGAATAGAATCCGTTTTTTTTTTTTGGATATGTGTGTTTTACGTTCAAAAATTCAATATTTTTATAGTAACAATTTCAGCGCAATTAAAAATGTATTAGAAAGCGGTATTTAATATAAATCCAGTTCGCAAAAATATTAATATTTTCGACTTTATCCAAATTAATCACAAATATAATACTTTTAAATTATTGTCGTTTACAAATGAACATATTCTACCTTTAAATTGGCGCGTGTGGTGCGGCGAGAATTGCAAGAAATTGAAATCTTAAAAATTTTAAAACTCCATCACTTTTAAAAATATTAAAAATATCTTATTCAGACTTGCAAAAATTTTTTTTTTAACTTATAATAAAACGGTAAAATAATTATTTAAAAAATCGATTATATCTTTTTTATAATAATGTATGTTTATAAAAATGTATTTTTTAAAAATGCGTTTCAACGTACAGCGAGCGAGTAGCGCAGAGACGACATATTATAGAAAAAACGTTAAAGAAAAATTTATCGATACCGAAAAATTTTTAATATTTTTTTTCTCTATTATTTACAGTTTAAAAATCCCCTAATCCAGTTGTTTGTTGTTCCTTTTTCCTCTAATTTTATTTTATTGTGCGTCTTTATACGTATTTATAAATACGTATATTGTACGGCAATAAAATAATAAATCATCGCAGAGTGTGTTGAAGTGTGCGTAAGTTTTTTTTTTATAATAATATTTAATTTAATTTTTTTTCAGATTTCTTACGTATACTTTTTTTTAAATTTTTAATATACAAAAGAAATATTAAAAATTTAAATTATAGTTTCGTGTATTTTTTTTGTTGTTGTTTACATTTTTTAATTTACATTTAGATTCGATTAATATTTTTAACGAATTAATTTCACATTTATTTCAATTTTTATTTAAAAGTAATTGTGCGTGTTTGTTTTCAAACATTTTTTTATTTACATATTTTTACATTTACACATGTCATAATACGATTATTTTCATATATATATAAATATTTATTTTAGAATGGGTTCATTTCGAAAAAAATGCATAAAAAAAAATACACGTCGTAAATTAAATAAATTCAATATCGAAACGAATCGCTATTTGAACGTATCTTTAATACGTTTAATCACAGATAAAAAAAATAATACCATGGTTTCTTCTTCGAATAGAATTAATTTAACGAATAAAAATTTAAAGTCACCACCATTAATTTCGCCTTTACCTTTTTCTTTATCTTCCCAATCCTCAACACATTCACTATCAAAAACACAATTTAAAAATAAACGACCATCACTAATTTCGCCTTTACCTTCTTTTTTATCTTCACAATCCTCAACACATTCACTATTAAAAACACAATTTAAAAATAAACGACCACCACTAATTTCGCCTTTACCTTCTTCTTTATCTTCACAATCTTCAACACATTCAATATTAAAAACACAATTTAAAAATAAACGACCACCACTAATTTCGCCTTTACCTTCTTATTTATCTTCACAATCTTCAACACATTCACTATTAAAAACACAATTTAAAAATAAACGACCACCACTAATTTCGCCTTTACCTTCTTCTTTATCTTCACAATCCTCAACACGTTCACTATCAGAAACACAATTTAAAAATAAACGACCACCACTAATTGCACCTTTACCTTCTTCTTTTTCTTCACAATATTCAACACGTTCATTATCAAAAACACAATTTAAAAATAAACGACCACCACTAATTTCGCCTTTACCTTCTTCTTTATCTTCACAATCCTCAACACGTTCACTTTCAGAAACACAATTTAAAAATAAACGACCACCACTAATTGCACCTTTACCTTCTTCTTTTTCTTCACAATATTCAACACGTTCATTATCAAAAACACAATTTAAAAATAAACGACCACCACTAATTTCGCCTTTACCTTCTTCTTTATCTTCACAATCCTCAACACGTTCACTTTCAGAAACACAATTTAAAAATAAACGACCACCACTAATTGCACCTTTACCTTCTTCTTTTTCTTCACAATATTCAACACGTTCATTATCAAAAACACAATTTAAAAATAAACGACCACCACTAATTTCGCCTTTACCTTCTTCTTTATCTTCACAATCCTCAACACGTTCACTTTCAGAAACACAATTTAAAAATAAACGACCACCACTAATTGCACCTTTACCTTCTTCTTTTTCTTCACAATATTCAACACGTTCATTATCAAAAACACAATTTAAAAATAAACGACCACCACTAATTTCGCCTTTACCTTCTTCTTTATCTTCACAATCCTCAACACGTTCACTTTCAGAAACACAATTTAAAAATAAACGACCACCACTAATTGCACCTTTACCTTCTTCTTTATCTTCACAATCTTCAACACATTCACTATTAAAAACACAATTTAAAAATAAACGACCACCACTAATTTCGCCTTTACCTTCTTCTTTATCTTCACAATCCTCAACACGTTCACTATCAGAAACACAATTTAAAAATAAACGACCACCATTAATTGCACCTTTACCTTCTTCTTTTTCTTCACAATATTCAACACGTTCATTATCAAAAACACAATTTAAAAATAAACGACCACCACTAATTTCGCCTTTACCTTCTTCTTTTTCTTTATCTTCACAATCTTCAACGCGTTCACTATCGAAAATAACACATAAAAGATTTTCAAATGTAACTGATCATCATTTGACTGTACTATTAAATCGTTTATTCACAAATTTAAGAGATAATACCATGGTTCCTTTTCGACGACGACAACAACAATCGACAACAGTATCTTTAGATATAGTTGATGTTGAAAGAAAACATGGTAATATTTCTAAAAAAATTTCACCAATTTTATTTCAACGTCAATTAGTAATTAAATTAATTAAAATGTTTACGGATTTACCGAATAATAAATTAGTTCCTTTTGTTCAAAGTACACGTGATAATGTTTATTCGTTACAAGCGACATCTTCTATTACACGACACATAACACGTTCAATAACACGTTCATTTTCTTCATCTTTGTCTATTACTACATCAACACCATTAGAAATACAAACAGAAATAATAACATCACCATTACCACACGTAATATTATCACAGTTATCACCATCACAAACTTTATCACTATTACAATCACCATCACTATTACCACCACTACCACCACCACCTCCACCAATTGTCGAATCACCACCGCCACGTCGATTTATAACAAATCCCGTAAACAATAATAATAATAATAATGATAATAATAATGCGCGCAATCGTCGTCGCAGACATGCCGAAATTCCACGGCGAGTTACTCATCGATTGGCTATTTCGATTACTGTTGAAAATTTAGAATTACTTGCTGATAATGCTTTTAACGTAGGAAATCTTACAGATTTTTGTGCTCATTGCGGAGCACTTTTTTTCACTAAAGAATTTAAAAATAGGTCAAATGTTCGTTTAATTTGTTGTCAAGACGGGGCCTTTTCGTTGCCACCCTTGAGTCAATGGTCAAATGAAATTAAAAATTTATATTTAGATGATGCCAATTTTCGACGAGAAATTCGCTCGATCAACAGTATGTTTGCGATGGCTTCTTTCAAAACGAGTCAACCTACTGTCGATCGACGTGGTGGTGGTCAGGGTCATTGGTGTTTTTCCGTTTCGGGGCAAATTTATCACATGTTGGGAGGCATACCCAACGAAAATCACTTAAGAAATCCGGTTTTAAATCACTATTATTTTTTAGATATAGAAGATGCCTTAGAAAAACGTAACGTAGTATTAGAAAATAGAGTTAGCCCCGAAATTTTAGAAATAATTGAAAGGTCCCTCAGACGAGAAAATAGATATATCAGAGCTTATAAAACTGTTGCGGAAATGTTGCAAGAAGAAAGGGTTCGTTTAAATTTAGAACCGAACGAAACCATCGATAATATTGTGGTGGGTTTCGTTAGTCACGGAAACATTAACCGGTCTCGGAGAAATTTAGATTTGCCAGACAGTCGTAGCGAAATTGCGGCTATTTTTCCAGGAAATGAACTTCCGGAACGAATGGACCTAATTTTATATCCTCATAATCCTAACGCTTCTCAAGCTCATATGAGGCATCATGAATTAAAAAATTTATCACCATTAGCGGATCCATTCGTTTATCCTTTATTATTTCCCAGAGGAGATAACGGCTATTCCATCGATTTGAATTATACCGATCGACGAATGAATCGTAATAATAGAGTAAAAACGGTAACCATGAACGAATTTTACAAATACAGACTACAAATTAGAAGGGGATATTCGACATTGCATAATGGGGGAAAATTATTTCAACAATATATCGTGGATAGTTGGTGTAAAATCGAAGCTAATAAATTATGGTATTTGAAACAAAATCAAGAAAAATTCAGGGTAGCTAGTGAAACGGCATTACGTCGAATTAATGCCAACAGACAACAATTAAGACAAAATACTGACGTTACAAATGACATGAGTCACATTGGGAAATCCATAATTATATTACCTTCGTCGTTTCAGGGTGGAGAGAGAAATTTGCAGCGCAGGTATTTGGACGCCATGACAATTATAGCCAAGCACGGTAAACCAGATTTATTTATAACGATGACTTGTAATCCAAAGTGGCCGGAAATTCAGACAAATTTACGCGAAAGGCAAAAATGGGACAATAGGCCTGATTTAGTTTGTAGAGTTTTTCATACGAAATTATTAGAATTAATGGACGATCTCGTCAACAAACAAATTTTAGGTGTCGTTAAAAATTATCATTACGTTATTGAATTCCAAAAGAGAGGCTTACCACACGCCCATATTGTTTTAACGATGTACCACATGGATAAAATATTGGATGTTGATGCGGTCGACCGTATAATATCCGCTCAAATTCCCAATCCTGAAATTCAACCGTTCTTATATAATTTAGTTAAAGAATTTCATGTTCATGCCCCGTGTGGCAAAAAATTTCCAGACGCCGTTTGTATGCGCAACGGTAAATGTAAAAAATTTTATCCGAAATCTTTCAAGGAGTACACGTCATTGTATATTGGTGATAATAAAAGACCCGAATATAAGCGGCCGGTCGATAATAGGACCATTTATTTAGAAAGTCATCATTCGTCGGTCGATAATAGGAGAATCGTGCCGTTCAATTCATATTTATTATCTAAATTCCAATGTCATATTAATGTAGAAGCGGTGGGATCGTTATATACGATGAAATATTTGCACAAGTATATTGAAAAAGGGTCAGATTCAATAACTTTACGCGTTAATAATCCTGAGCGGCAGCAACCGCCAACGGCAAATGAAAATGACCATAATCAAAATAATATTAATAATAGCGCAACAGTAGTAGTCAATAATGCCGCTGCCGTTCCTCCTTCAGAGACTTTTGTGATTGACGAAATTAAACAATACCAGGAATTTAGATATGTAGGCGCTATGGAAGCGTATTGGAGGATCGCGAATTTTTTAATGCACGATAGGTCACATTCGGTATTGGTGTTACCAGTGCACTTGCCAAATGAAAGACAAATTTTATACGATGAATTAGATGATGCCGATAATATTCAACAACGTTTAGAATCGCGCTCAAAATTAGAATCATGGTTTAAGTTGAATAGAGAATCGGCCGAAGCGCGTCAATTTTTATACTCCGAAATTCCGGAGCATTATACGTGGGAAAATAAAGACGCAACGTGGCAACCACGTAAAAAAATCAGCAAACAAGTGGGTTGTATGATTGATATAGTACCATCAATATTACAAATGGACTATTTTTTCGTTCGTCTTTTATTGACTGTCGTCAATGGTGCTACCAGTTTTGAGGATCTACGTAAAGGGATTAATGGGGAAGTGTATCCTACATTTTTAGAGGCATGTAGAGCACGTAATTTAATTAGTGATAGGCAAGAATTCGAGCGAGCCATGAGGGAGGCCGCATTAAAACGACATCCGCGTAAATTGAGAATTTTTTTTGCTTTATATTGTTGTGTCACTTTCGATGAAGGTTTTGCAAATTTTAATGACATCTGGCGACTATTTTATAAACAATTGATGGACGATTATGTAGTTGTTGATCGTCTATCTTTAAAAAGGGCAGAAATTAAAGCAGTACGTTTTATAGACGAAATAATTTCAAGAAATAGACCGGGCTATTCTTTAAGTATGTTTGGCGTTAAATTTATACATTCTACTGACAATGACGATGATATCATTAACGAGCGTTATAACGACGATAATTATGACGATGACGATAACGACGACGACGACGACGATTTAAATGAAAGACGAAATATTTATAATGACGAACGATACGACGAAGACTTACCATTTAATTTAAGAAAAAATCCAATTAACGATAATAATGAAAATGTTCATATTGATGCAGAATACGATCCGATAAAATTAAATCCAGATCAAAAAAGAATTTTCTTAAAAATTTTCAAAATTATAGCGCATAATATTAATGTAGCTTTACCTCCAAATTTATTATTAAAATTAGGCGACGTAGTTTCGATCGAAGACATTCAGGATCCGATCGATATTAACCAGACCATTTTTTACGTAGACGGACCTGGAGGAACCGGTAAAACTTTTTTGTATAATTCATTGATATGGTCGGTTAATCATTATTTTCAAAAAGAAACGATAGCCGTAGCATGGACAGGAATTGCTGCTACCCTATTAATTGGCGGCAAAACGGTACACCGCACTTTTCGATTACCGATGCATTTAACGGAAAGTACCGTATCTGGATGGTCCATAGATTCCAACGAAAGTCAAAATATACTAAATAACGTCAGTTTAATTATTTGGGACGAAGCTCCTATGACTCCGAAATTAGCCGTGGAAGTTGTCGATCGTTATTTGCGAGATTTAACGAAACGTCCCGTTCCGATGGGAGGTTTTTGTTGTTTATTCGGCGGTGATTTTCGACAAATTTTACCGATAGTTATTGGAGGTCATAAGCGCGACGTAATAAACGCATGTCTTAAGTCTAGCTTTTTATGGCAGTCTTTGGGAATATTTCATTTAAATTTCAATATGAGGGCGAAAAACGATACAAATAAATATACTAATTTAAACGATAAAATTTATTCACAATGGTTATTAGATTTAGGTGACGGACTTCTTCCTTATGTCACATTGCATCAAAAGTCAACAATTTCCGGCGTTTTTCCTAAAGATCTCATAGAAATTCCTTCCATGTTTTGCGTATCGACTTTAACTTCTTTAATTCAATTCGTATATGAAAATGATTTTACCGGGACAGTGAATAGTAGTCGAGCTATTTTATGTCCCACTAATGTTGCAGTGGAACAAATTAATAATTTAATTTTAGATAAAATGGAAGATATCATTACTAAAACTTATATAAGCGTCGATAGTTATTCTAAAGGAACGGACGATGATTTTCATGTGCCCGTAGATTTATTAAATTCAATAAATTCACCATCATTAGCTCCACATATTTTAACGTTAAAAGTAGGTGCCATTGTGATGTTGTTGAGAAATATCGATCTGGAAATGGGGTTGTGTAACGGAACTAGATTGCGAATCGTTTCATTGGGCGAGCATATTATCGAAAGTGAACTTTTAAGTGGGATTAATATGGGAAGAAAAATTATTTTAACTAAAATTAAGATGTATGCGCGCGATACCATGTTACCCAAAGAAATGATTCGTCTTCAATTTCCGATTCGGCTCGCTTATGGCATCACCATAAACAAGTCACAAGGACAATCGTTGTCACGTGCAGGAATCTATTTGCCAAATCCATGTTTCGCCCATGGACAATTATATGTTGCTTTTTCAAGGGTGGGAGACGCTAATAATATTCGAATTTTTATGGCAGAAAATGATAATCACGGTTCATTTAAATTCAGGGGTAGACGTTTTTTTACTAGAAATCCAGTATATTTTGACATTCTGGATTCTAATAATTCCTTATTAAATTTAAATAATAATAATAATAAAAATAATAGTAATGAAAATCGTATTCTGATAGATTTAGATTTAGTTTCAAATTGTGATAATTTTAATGACGACGAAAACCATAACGATAACAATATCAATAATAATAATATTAACAATTTTATGGTCGACGATGATGATAATTTAATTAATAACCATTTCGATCCTGTAGATTCAGATAACGATAGTAATTTTGATATTTTAAACGATTTAAATTCATTTTCACAGGATCAACTTTTTTTAAATATTGATTTAGATAATTTGCCCATTGATGATTATTCACCTTCATATGTCGTTTCTTCCACTTCCGTTATAAAAAAACCAACAACAACAACAACAACGATAACATCAGTTACTCCATCAACGATAATAACGAGAAGTAAAAATAAAAAAATAAACATCATTTCAGATATTAGAATAGATAATAATAATAAATTTTCCTCAACAACAAAAACCACGACGACAACGTCACATTTAACTTCTCCGAAAATTTTACCCGGGAATGGCAAAAAGCCAGAAACTAATTCATCATTTCAATTAAAATCATTAACTTCCGCCGTAGTAGATAAAAAGGGAAAAGGAAAACAAAAAATGCCTTTAATTAATTTACCACCTCCAGCGCAAGAACCGACGAAAAAAGTCATTTCCATTAGATTAGAGTCAGGGGAAATTTTTAAAACGGATAATTTAAAATTGCAGAAAAAAATTCACGAAGCCGGTAATGATTTAAATAAAGTTTCAAATTTAATTAAAGGATTTAGATTAAAGCAACAGTTAAAAGAAGGCAGACGTAATCGATTCATTCCGATTAAGTCAAAAATAGAAATTTTCAAAAATATATCAACTATTAATAAAGAGGGAACTGCGGGATTATGTAAAAATTATTATTCAAGTAGCGATTCGTCTTCTGATTCTGATTAGTGAATTTTTCTTTGTCAATTTTATTTTAAAATTTTTTTTTAACATTTGATTTATATTCGGTCATTTTTATATAACTTTTATATTTTTTTGTATATATCTTAAGTTAGATTTATAACGTTTAATATTTTAACTATTGAAATGAAATTAATTTTTACTCCTCTTTCTCTTATTTATAACGTGTCATTTTTAAATTTTGTCGTTTTTTAAAAGGTTTATTAAATTTAATGAAAATTATGAATTTTGATCAAATTTTTTCTATATTGTGCATTTTTTATTAAAAATAAAAATCAGTTAAAGTATTAATCGTTTAATAATTTTAAAATTTCAAATTCTATCAAATATTTTTATCGTAACATTTTTATACATTTTTTCCTTTTTTTATTTTTCAAGAATAACGCGCGCGAATAATTAAAAACAACAATTTGAAATTTTGAAATGGCAGTTTTTGTGTAATCAAAAACTGTCCGTTATTATTTTATTTTTATCAAAATAAAAGTATATAACGCTGATGAGATCAAATAAGATCGAAACAGTTATTGACTATTGAACACACACATACACACACACAAAGTTTGGATATTTAATAATTTTTAACTAAAACATTCAAAGTGACCAACATACTTTTTTGTAAATTTAACAATAATGTCAAAAGTTTTAAACATTTTAATAATACAAAAATAAATGTGTAAAACTTTATGATCGTTTTATATAATAATGACTCCTTTATTTATAACAACTACCATGATATACACATACACACACTCACACAAAAACATTATCAGAAAAATATCACAAAATCGTATTCTATAAACTTTAAAACGTATTTATGTCCATTAAAAATTTATTACCCAATTTTTAGCATGATTCCTATACTTCTTTTAACTAAAGTGCGTTGAGAGGTAAAAATTGTCCAAAAATCTACCCACTTTTACTGTATTATATACTATTATTATATAATCGAAGGAAGGTCGTTTGCCGTCGCCGTGTTGCCAAATTATTCATTTTGTTATTCGTTATTTTGTAATTTTAAAGAAAAGAAGCAAATTTCGATTTTACAACAAAAAAAAAGATTATTTCAGGAAATAGTTTTCAAAGAAAAAACAATTAAGAAATTTCTTTCTCTTTTTTTTTCAATTTTATTTAAAAAACCAAAAACTTTGATTTTAATTTTTTTCCATTTAACTATACGATTAAATCGAAAAAAATTTCAAACAAATTAGTTTTATAATAACGATTTTAGAATAATTTTAAAAAATCCAACAAACAAACGATACGAAATTCTTTCAAAAACAAAAATTTATTACTTTTTGTCGATCTTATTAATTTTTAACGCAATAATCGATTAAAAATTATTTAAACAAATACACATTGTAACGGTTAATTTAAATTTTATCATCATAATGTTATACACGTTATATTTTAATTATTCCATATATTTTCTTATTTTTCTCGAATCGTTTGGATTTTTTTTACATTTGACAACGTCGCATAACCAACTATTTGTTGTGTCGTATCTTTGGTATTTCCGACAACGTGATAGTTATCGAGAATTCTTATTGGACCAAAATTTAAATGACAGCCCCTTTTTTTAGATTAGTTCGTTTCTCGTCTCGTCTCATCTCGTCTCTTTCGAGATCATGATTGTTTACTTTCGAATTTGTAGCGGCATTTTTAAATTAAAATTTATTATATATGTTTTGTTGTTGTTGTTGGAGTTAAAAATAAGATTATTGAATAATGCAATATTAAAAAGAAAATTAAACAATTTTAAAATTATTAAAGATATCATAATGAAATTTGTGCTATTCAATAAAAAATTATCGAAAAAATAAAAGATATGTTAAACAATAGATGTGTGTGTGTGTGTGTGTGTGTATATGAACTATTTTATAATTTTCATTTTGCATAAAGGCTTATTAATTGTTAAAATTTTTCAATTAAATTAATTTTATTAAACAATTTTGAATGTTTTTATTACAATTTACCTATTTACATAATAATTCTAGAAAAAATCCAAATCTAACATATATTTTTCGCATTTTTTATTTTATTAAAAAGATATTTACCTATTATTCGTTATTTGAACTATTTAGTAAAAAAATATATAAATTTTCATTTTCCAAAATTAGTGTGTCTTTTATTATTTCACGAAAAAAAAATTAATCAATTATTTTTTAGATCCTTAAAAATCACTTAATTCGAATTTTTCCTTTCAATTTTTTCCACACATATCTATTCACATTTTCATTTTTTGCTATATGTTTGTTTATTTACAGAAAATTATGTATCCATTTTTTATTTTTAATAACATCATTTAATCCAAAAATGTTTCCTTTCGGTACCTATCTACCAGAAAAAATCTCAAAATTGAATAGTGTGTTTGTTTTTTTTATATTTAAACCTTATCATTCTAACTGTTTTGTGTTTTTTGATAAAAAGTGTTTCTCATGTATGTGTGTGTGTGTGTGTGTGTGTATAAATAAAACATTTTATATTTTTGACCATTTGTCATTGTTGTACTTTTAGTTGCTTTTTTTCATTTATTTTTCAATTTTTTATTTAAATTTTTATACAGAAATGGATGTTACACATCTTTTTAATAAAGTCATGACTGAAATAAATTATTATTATTTTGATTATAATAAAGTTAATATCGTTAAATTCAATTTATTTCATTTAAATTCCAAATATTCTTTGGCATACTGTGTAGCCAAAGATTTATTTATGAGTCATGGCATTGCCGTAGAATTTTGAAATCGATTCGGTCGAATCGATGAACTTAGACAGCAACAAAGACAAATCGGAGATGTCGCAATTTTAAATGTAGAAAATAAATTCATTTATTATTTAATTACCAAGAATAGGTCGTTTGAAAAACCGACCTATTTTTCAGTTTGGCAATCGTTAAACAAACTGAAAAATCACGTTGTAATTCATGGAATATTTCATTTAGGTATTCCTAAAATTGCTTGTGGATTGGATAGGCTTGATTGGCATATAATTAAGCAAATGTTAAAATACATCTTTTATGATGTAAATATTGAAATTATATGTTGTATCATATAAAATGATAATTATTTTTCTTCTTTTTTTTTTAAATTATCTATATTTTTATTATTATTATTATCTTTATACGACGTGATTTTTCAATTATATGTATTATAAAATGTTCTCTGCCAACAATTTAATAAATATTAATTGTATTATTACTGTATAATAACTATTTATATAAATTTATTGTAACATTTTTTTCAATGACATGTTTATAAGTCATATTGTATATTGACATTGTATTATTATTGTTATTATTATTATTATATACAATGAAATATTTAAGTATTTATATTATCTACAAATTTTTACAACGACGTTTTGTAATTACAAAATAAAATTAAAAATAATCTCTTAAAATGATATATTACGATTAGAATTTTTTCATTATACATATATTTTTTCTATATTTTCTTTAAATTTTAATTTTATTTTGTAAATATTATTTTAAAATTTCAAATGATAAAGCGCGCAGATAATTTTTAAAAAAAATTTTTTTCATTTCAAATTTTAATAATTCGATAAAAATTATTTGAAATTTTAAAATGACAGTGTTTGTTATATAATCCAAAACTGTCCGTTATTGTTTTATTTTTGTCAAAATAAAACTATATAACGCTGATGAGATCAAATGAGATCGAAACAGTTAATTAATTTTAATTCTTTCTTTTTTAATTTTTTTGGACAAAAACCATAGTTGAATTAAATTCTTTTATTTTTTTGGAATACATATCTATATATTTTCTAAATGAATTATTATTTTTTTTCAAAATATTATTTTTGTTATTAGGATAAACATGTGAACGTCGTCTTTGAGGATTCCACAAATCATCGAAGGATACAGAAAAATCATCACTTCCTTTCGTGTACGAATACTTGAAATTTTCTTTATCTATACAAAAAAAAAACAGAAGAAGAAAAAGAAGAAGAAGACATTTTATTCTATAAAAGTTGAGTGAATATTTACAATAATAATTTCAAAAGAATTATAAAACAATTTTATCAGTTTTAATCTTTATCTTTTGTACGAAATTTTTATCATTTTTAAAATTGTTAATTACATTTAAATTTATTTATCAAAATACAAAATTACTTATCTTTTTTTTTCTGTCTTAGAGAAAACGAAATTAAAATTGAAGGAGATTTTATCAAAAACAAAACAGCAGCAGTAGCAGTTATCAAGAAATGTGGATGTGATAAACGGTGATCATCTATTTATTTATGACTTTCAAGAGATATAAAAGAAAACAATTGAATCTTCTCTTCTTCCTCTTCTTTCTCTCTCAACCTGCTCTCCTATTCTATGTAGATGCGATATGTACGAAGAAGAAGAAAAGGAAACTTTAAATTTTAAAAGTTGAGTATATTTACACGATAACAATAATTATTCATAATTTTTATGACGTACTTCAATGATATAAAATATTTTTGTTGTTATTTTAGGAATGGAATTCTTGGACAAATATCTTTCCAATAAACAGAGATTAGAAGATTTATGGATGAATAGAAGAAATTTTGAAAATCACAAAAACTTAAAACGATGAAAAATTGCAGTACAATAATAATTTATATACATTTTTTAATTTTTATTCCATTTCGTATATTGAATTTATTTAATTTGTTGTATTTTCCTTTTCAAATTTATAATATATTTTCGTTGTTATTCTAGAAACGAGAGAGAGAGATCTTCACAGACATTTCATCTAATCGCACATATTATGGTAACGATGACAACATATAAAGAAAAATTCAACAAAGAGAAACTACAATAATGGCTGAAAGATATATTTAAAAATTATTTCATTATTTCTAAAAAGAAAAAGGAAAAAACAAATCAAAGTTATCAAAAATAATCTATAAATTAATTTTTTTTCATAAATTTTACACACACACATTTTCCAACAATTTTCTTATAAAATATGTTGACGAATTTTTAAAATGATTGAAAATTTAATTTTAAAATTATTTTTATATTTATTCATAAGTTTTAAATTCGAAATTGTCTCAAAAATGTTTCATTTGTAGATCATTTTTGTCAATTTTGTCCTTTTTTTGTCAAATTTCACATAAAAAGTGTTGATACTTTTAAATTATTTAAAAAAATAAAATGAATTTCATTTCTTATATTTACTTTTACATTTACAAACAAATTTTACATTCAAAAAATTCAAAAATGTGTCATTTGTAGATTATTTCTGTCAATTTTCTCCTTTTTTTGTCAAATTTCAAATAAAAATTGTTGATACTTTTACATTATTTAAAAAAATAAAATGAATTTTATTTCTTACATTCACTTTTACATTTTCAAACAAATTTTACTTTAAAAAAAATTTAAAAATGTTTCATTTGTAGGTCATTTCTGACAATTTTGTCCTTTTTTTGTCAAATTTCACATAAAAAGTGTTGATACTTTTAAATTATTTAAATAAATAAAATGAATTTTATTTCTTACATTCACTTTTACATTTTCAAACTAATTTTACATAAAAAAAATTTAAAAATGTTTCATTTGTAGATCATTTCTGTCAATTTTGTCCTTTTTTTGTTAAATTTCATATCAAAAATGTTTCTACATTGAAATTATTTAATAAAATTATTGATCATTACATTCTTTACAATTATTTTTTTTATAAAAAAAGTGAAACAAATAATGAAAAATAACATTTAAATTATTTATTAATTTATATTTATGCAACCAGTAATACATATATATGTACATGTATTGTTGGTTGTATAAATATTAGTTTTAAAAAATACATTAATTAACTTGAATTATGTTATAAAAATAACTGAATTTTATTTTTACGTCCATTTTTACATTTACAAACAAATTTTACATTAAAAAAATTCAAAAATGTTTCATTTGTAGATCATTTCTGTCAATTTTCTCCATTTTTTGTCAAATTTCACATAAAAAATGTTGATACTTTTAAATTATTTTAAAAAATGAAATGAATTTTATTTTTTACATTCACTTTTACATTTACACACAAATTTTACATTCAAAAAATTTAAAAATGTTTCATTTGTAGATCATTTCTGACAATTTTGTCCTTTTTTTTGTCAAATTTCATATAAAAAGTGTTGATACTTTTAAATTATTTAAAAAAATAAAATGAATTTCATTTCTTACATTCACTTTTACATTTTCAAACTAATTTTACATAAAAAAAATTTAAAAATGTTTCATTTGTAAATCATTTCTGACAATTTTGTCCTTTTTTTTGTCAAATTTCATATAAAAAGTGTTGATACTTTTAAATTATTTAAAAAAATAAAATGAATTTCATTTCTTACATTCACTTTTACATTTTCAAACTAATTTTACATAAAAAAAATTTAAAAATGTTTCATTTGTAAATCATTTCTGTCAATTTTGTCCTTTTTTTTGTCAAATTTCATATAAAAAGTGTTGATACTTTTAAATTATTTAAAAAAATAAAATGAATTTCATTTCTTACATTCACTTTTACATTTTCAAACTAATTTTACATAAAAAAAATTTAAAAATGTTTCATTTGTAAATCATTTCTGTCAATTTTGTCCTTTTTTTTGTCAAATTTCATATAAAAAGTGTTGATACTTTTAAATTATTTAAAAAAATAAAATGAATTTCATTTCTTACATTCACTTTTACATTTTCAAACTAATTTTACATAAAAAAAATTTAAAAATGTTTCATTTGTAAATCATTTCTGTCAATTTTGTCCTTTTTTTTGTCAAATTTCATATAAAAAATGTTGATACTTTTAAATTATTTAAAAAAATAAAATGAATTTCATTTCTTACATTGACTTTTACATTTTCAAACTAATTTTACATAAAAAAAATTTAAAAATGTTTCATTTGTAGATCATTTCTGACAATTTTGTCCTTTTTTTGTCAAATTTCACATAAAAAGTGTTGATACTTTTAAATTATTTAAATAAATAAAATGAATTTTATTTCTTACATTCACTTTTACATTTTCAAACTAATTTTACATAAAAAAAATTTAAAAATGTTTCATTTGTAGATCATTTCTGTCAATTTTGTCCTTTTTTTGTTAAATTTCATATCAAAAATGTTTCTACATTGAAATTATTTAATAAAATTATTGATCATTACATTCTTTACAATTATTTTTTTTATAAAAAAAGTGAAACAAATAATGAAAAATAACATTTAAATTATTTATTAATTTATATTTATGCAACCAGTAATACATATATATGTACATGTATTGTTGGTTGTATAAATATTAGTTTTAAAAAATACATTAATTAACTTGAATTATGTTATAAAAATAACTGAATTTTATTTTTACGTCCATTTTTACATTTACAAACAAATTTTACATTAAAAAAATTCAAAAATGTTTCATTTGTAGATCATTTCTGTCAATTTTCTCCATTTTTTGTCAAATTTCACATAAAAAATGTTGATACTTTTAAATTATTTTAAAAAATGAAATGAATTTTATTTTTTACATTCACTTTTACATTTACACACAAATTTTACATTCAAAAAATTTAAAAATGTTTCATTTGTAGATCATTTCTGACAATTTTGTCCTTTTTTTTGTCAAATTTCATATAAAAAGTGTTGATACTTTTAAATTATTTAAAAAAATAAAATGAATTTCATTTCTTACATTCACTTTTACATTTTCAAACTAATTTTACATAAAAAAAATTTAAAAATGTTTCATTTGTAAATCATTTCTGACAATTTTGTCCTTTTTTTTGTCAAATTTCATATAAAAAGTGTTGATACTTTTAAATTATTTAAAAAAATAAAATGAATTTCATTTCTTACATTCACTTTTACATTTTCAAACTAATTTTACATAAAAAAAATTTAAAAATGTTTCATTTGTAAATCATTTCTGTCAATTTTGTCCTTTTTTTTGTCAAATTTCATATAAAAAGTGTTGATACTTTTAAATTATTTAAAAAAATAAAATGAATTTCATTTCTTACATTCACTTTTACATTTTCAAACTAATTTTACATAAAAAAAATTTAAAAATGTTTCATTTGTAAATCATTTCTGTCAATTTTGTCCTTTTTTTTGTCAAATTTCATATAAAAAGTGTTGATACTTTTAAATTATTTAAAAAAATAAAATGAATTTCATTTCTTACATTCACTTTTACATTTTCAAACTAATTTTACATAAAAAAAATTTAAAAATGTTTCATTTGTAAATCATTTCTGTCAATTTTGTCCTTTTTTTTGTCAAATTTCATATAAAAAATGTTGATACTTTTAAATTATTTAAAAAAATAAAATGAATTTCATTTCTTACATTGACTTTTACATTTTCAAACTAATTTTACATAAAAAAAATTTAAAAATGTTTCATTTGTAAATCATTTCTGACAATTTTGTCCTTTTTTTTGTTAAATTTCATATAAAAAGTATTGATACTTTTAAATTATTTAAAAAAATAAAATGAATTTCATTTCTTACATTCACTTTTACATTTTCAAACTAATTTTACATAAAAAAAATTTAAAAATGTTTCATTTGTAAATCATTTCTGTCAATTTTGTCCTTTTTTTTGTCAAATTTCATATAAAAAGTGTTGATACTTTTAAATTATTTAAAAAAATGAAATGAATTTCATTTTTTACATTTACTTTTACATTTACAAACAAATTTTACATTCAAAAAATTTAAAAATGTTTCATTTGTAGATCATTTCTGTCAATTTTGTCCTTTTTTTTGTCAAATTTCATATAAAAAGTGTTGATACTTTTAAATTATTTAAAAAAATAAAATGAATTTCATTTCTTACATTCAATTTTATATTTACAAATAAATTTTACATTAAAAAAATTCAAAAATGTTTCATTTGTAGATTATTTCTGTCAATTTTGTCCTTTTTTTGTCAAATTTCATATAAAAAGTGTTGTTACTTTTAAATTATTTAAAAAAATTAAATAAATTTCATTTCTTACATTCAATTTTACATTTATAAACAAATTTTACATTCAAAAAATTCAAAAATGTTTCATTTGTAGATCATTTCTGTCAATTTTGTCCTTTTTTTGTCAAATTTCATATAAAAAGTGTTGATACTTTTAAATTATTTAAAAAAATTAAATGAATTTCATTTCTTACATTCATTTTTACATTTTCAAACAAATTTTACATTCAAAAAATTTAAAAATGTTTCATTTGTAGATCATTTCTATCAATTTTGTCCTTTTTTTGTCAAATTTTATATAAAAAGTGTTGATACTTTTAAATTATTTAAAAAAATTAAATGAATTTCATTTCTTACATTCGATTTTACATTTACATTCAAAAAATTCAAAAATGTTTCATTTGTAGATCATTTCTGTCAATTTTGTTCCTTTTTTGTCAAATTTTATATAAAAAGTGTTGATGCTTTTAAATTATTTAAAAAAATAAAATGAATTTCATTTCTTACATTCACTTTTACATTTTCAAACAAATTTTATTTTAAAAAAATTCAAAAATGTTTCATTTGTAGATCATTTCTGTCAATTTTTTCCATTTTTTGTTAAATTTCATATCAAAAATGTTTCTACATTGAAATTATTAATTATTACATTCTTTACAATTATTTTTTTTATAAAAAAAGTTTGAAACATAAATAATTAAAAATAACATTTAAATTATTTATTAATTTATATTTATGCAACCAGTAATACATGTATATATACATGTATTGTTGGTTGTATAAATATTAGTTTTAAAAAATACATTAATTAACTTGAATTATGTTATAAAAATAACTGAATTTCATTTTTATATCCATTTTTACATTTACAAACAAATTTTACATTAAAAAAATTCAAAAATGTTTCATTTGTAGATCATTTCTGTCAATTTTCTCCATTTTTTGTTAAATTTCACATAAAAAGTGTTGATACTTTTAAATTATTTAAAAAAATAAAATGAATTTCATTTCTTACATTCATTTTTACATTTTCAAACAAATTTTATTTTAAAAAAATTCAAAAATGTTTCATTTGTAGATCATTTCTGTCAATTTTCTCCATTTTTTGTTAAATTTCACATAAAAAGTGTTGATACTTTTAAATTATTTAAAAAAATAAAATGAATTTCATTTCTTACATTCACTTTTACATTTTCAAACAAATTTTACATAAAAAAAATTTAAAAATGTTTCATTTGTAAATCATTTCTGTTAATTTTGTTCTTTTTTTGTCAAATTTCACATAAAAAGTGTTGATACTTTTAAATTATTTAAAAAAATAAAATGAATTTCATTTCTTACATTCACTTTTACATTTTCAAACAAATTTTACATTAAAAAAATTTAAAAATGTTTCATTTGTAGATCATTTCCGTCAATTTTGTCCTTTTTTTTGTCAAATTTCATATAAAAGGTGTTGATACTTTTAAATTATTTAAAAAAATTAAATGAAATTCATTTCTTACATTCACTTTTACATTTTCAAACAAATTTTACATTAAAAAAATTCAAAAATGTTTCATTTGTAGATCATTTTTGTCAATTTTGTCATTTTTTGTCAAATTTCATATAAAAGGTGTTGATACTTTTAAATTATTTAAAAAAATAAAATGAAATTCATTTCTTACATTCACTTTTACATTTTCAAACAAATTTTACATTAAAAAAATTCAAAAATGTTTCATTTGTAGATCATTTTTGTCAATTTTGTCATTTTTTTGTCAAATTTCACATAAAAAGTGTTGATACTTTTGAATTATTTAAAAAAATAAAATGAATTTCATTTCTTACATTTACTTTTACATTTACAAACAAATTTTATATTCAAAAAATTCAAAAATGTATCATTTGTAGATCATTTCTGACAATTTTGTCTTTTTTTTTGTCAAATTTCACATAAAAAATGTTTCTACATTGAAATTATTCAACAAAATTATTGATCATTATATTTTTTACAATTATTTTTTTTATAAAAAAAAGTTATAAACATAAATAATGAAAAATAACATTTAAATTAATTATTAATTTATATTTATGCAACCAGTAATACATGTATATGTACATGTATTGTATGTATATGTACATGTATTGTTAGTTGTATACATATTAGATTTGAAAAATACATTAATTAACTAGAATTATATTATGAAAATAACTAAATTTCATTTTACATTCACTTTTACATTTATTAACAAATTTTACATTCAAAAAATTCAAAAATGTATCATTTGTAGATTATTTCTGTCAATTTTCTCCTTTTTTTTCAAATTTCACATAAAAAGTGTTGATACTTTTGAATTATTTAAAAAAATAAAATGAATTTCATTTCTTACATTTACTTTTACATTTACAAACAAATTTTACATTCAAAAAATTCAAAAATGTGTCATTTGTAGATTATTTCTGTCAACTTTCTCCTTTTTTTTCAAATTTCACATAAAAAGTGTTGATACTTTTAAATTATTTAAAAAAATAAAATGAATTTCATTTCTTATATTTACTTTTACATTTACAAACAAATTTTACATTCAAAAAATTCAAAAATGTGTCATTTGTAGATTATTTCTGTCAATTTTCTCCTTTTTTTTTCAAATTTCACATAAAAAGTGTTGATACTTTTAAATTATTTAAAAAAATAAAATGAATTTCATTTCTTACATTTACTTTTACATTTACAAACAAATTTTACATTCAAAAAATTCAAAAATGTGTCATTTGTAGATTATTTCTGTCAATTTTCTCCTTTTTTTTCAAATTTCACATAAAAAATGTTGATACTTTTAAATTATTTAAAAAAATAAAATGAATTTCATTTCTTACATTCATTTTTACATTTTCAAACTAATTTTACATTAAAAAAATTTAAAAATGTTTCATTTGTAGATCATTTCTGTCAATTTTGTCCTTTTTTTGTCAAATTTCACATAAAAAGTGTTGATACTTTTAAATTATTTAAAAAAATAAAATGAATTTCATTTCTTATATTTACTTTTACATTTATAAACAAATTTTACATTCAAAAAATTCAAAAATGTGTCATTTGTAGATTATTTCTGTCAATTTTTTCCTTTTTTTTCAAATTTCACATAAAAAGTGTTGATACTTTTAAATTATTTAAAAAAATAAAATGAATTTCATTTCTTACATTCATTTTTACATTTTCAAACTAATTTTACATTAAAAAAATTTAAAAATGTTTCATTTGTAAATCATTTCTGTCAATTTTGTCCTTTTTTTTGTCAAATTTCATATCAAAAATGTTTCTACATTGAAATTATTTAATAAAATTATTGATCATTACATTCTTTACAATTATTTTTTTTATAAAAAAAGTGAAACAAATAATGAAAAATAACATTTAAATTATTTATTAATTTATATTTATGCAACCAGTAATACATATATATGTACATGTATTGTTGGTTGTATAAATATTAGTTTTAAAAAATACATTAATTAACTTGAATTATGTTATAAAAATAACTGAATTTCATTTTTACATCCATTTTTACATTTACAAACAAATTTTACATTAAAAAAATTCAAAAATGTTTCATTTGTAGATCATTTCTGTCAATTTTGTCCTTTTTTTGTCAAATTTCATATAAAAAGTGTTGATACTTTTAAATTATTTAAAAAAATAAAATGAATTTCATTTCTTACATTCACTTTTACATTTTCAAACTAATTTTACATAAAAAAAATTTAAAAATGTTTCATTTGTAAATCATTTCTGTCAATTTTATCATTTTTTTTGTCAAATTTCATATAAAAAGTGTTGATACTTTTAAATTATTTAAAAAAATAAAATGAATTTCATTTCTTACATTCAATTTTACATTTTCAAACAAATTTTACATTAAAAAAATTCAAAAATGTTTCATTTGTAGATCATTTCTGTCAATTTTCTCCATTTTTTGTCAAATTTCACATAAAAAGTGTTGATACTTTTGAATTATTTAAAAAAATAAAATGAATTTCATTTTTTACATTCAATTTTATATTTACAAATAAATTTTACATTCAAAAAATTCAAAAATGTTTCATTTGTAAATCATTTCTGTCAATTTTCTCCATTTTTTGTCAAATTTCATATAAAAAGTGTTGATACTTTTGAATTATTTAAAAAAATAAAATGAATTTCATTTCTTACATTCACTTTTACATTTTCAAACTAATTTTACATAAAAAAAATTTAAAATGTTTCATTTGTAAATCATTTCTGTCAATTTTGTCCTTTTTTTTGTCAAATTTCATATAAAAAGTGTTGATACTTTTAAATTATTTAAAAAAATTAAATGAATTTCATTTCTTACATTCGATTTTACATTTACAAACAAATTTTACATTCAAAAAATTTAAAAATGTTTCATTTGTAGATCATTTCTGTCAATTTTGTCCTTTTTTTTGTCAAATTTCATATAAAAAGTGTTGATACTTTTAAATTATTTAAAAAAATAAAATGAATTTCATTTCTTACATTCGATTTTACATTTACAAACAAATTTTACATAAAAAAATTTAAAAATGTTTCATTTGTAAATCATTTCTGTCAATTTTGTCTTTTTTTTTGTCAAATTTCATATAAAAAGTGTTGATACTTTTAAATTATTTAAAAAAATTAAATGAATTTCATTTCTTACATTCGATTTTACATTTACAAACAAATTTTACATTCAAAAAATTTAAAAATGTTTCATTTGTAGATCATTTCTGTCAATTTTGTCCTTTTTTGTCAAATTTCACATAAAAAATGTTGATACTTTTAAATTATTTAAAAAAATTAAATGAATTTCATTTCTTACATTCAATTTTATATTTACAAATAAATTTTACATTCAAAAAATTCAAAAATGTTTCATTTGTAGATCATTTCCGTCAATTTTGTCCTTTTTTTGTTAAATTTCATATCAAAAATGTTTCTACATTGAAATTATTGATTATTACATTCTTTACAATTATTTTTTTTTATAAAAAAAGTTTGAAACATAAATAATTAAAAATAACATTTAAATTATTTATTAATTTATATTTATGCAACCAGTAATACATGTATATATACATGTATTGTTGGTTGTATAAATATTAGTTTTAAAAAATACATTAATTAACTTGAATTATGTTATAAAAATAACTGAATTTCATTTTTATATCCATTTTTACATTTACAAACAAATTTTACATTAAAAAAAATTCAAAAATGTTTCATTTGTAGATCATTTCTGTCAATTTTCTCCATTTTTTGTTAAATTTCACATAAAAAGTGTTGATACTTTTAAATTATTTAAAAAAATAAAATTAATTTCATTTCTTACATTCAATTTTATATTTACAAATAAATTTTACAATCAAAAAATTCAAAAATGTGTCATTTGTAGATCATTTCTGTCAATTTTGTCCTTTTTTTGTTAAATTTTATATCAAAAATGTTTCTACATTGAAATTATTTAATAAAATTATTGATCATTACATTCTTTACAATTATTTTTTTTATAAAAAAAGTTTGAAACAAATAATGAAAAATAACATTTAAATTACTTATTATTAAATTATTTATTAATTTATATTTATGCAACCAGTAATACATCTAAATGTACATGTATTGTTGGTTGTATAAATATTAGTTTTAAAAAATACATTAATTAACTTGAATTATGTTATAAAAATAACTGAATTTCATTTTTACATTTACAAACAAATTTTACATTAAAAAAAATTCAAAAATGTTTCATTTGTAGATCATTTCTGTCAATTTACTCCATTTTTTGTTAAATTTCACATAAAAAATGTTGATACTTTTAAATTATTTTAAAAAATGAAATGAATTTTATTTTTTACATTCACTTTTACATTTACACACAAATTTTACATTCAAAAAATTTAAAAATGTTTCATTTGTAGATCATTTCTGACAATTTTGTCTTTTTTTTTGTCAAATTTCACATAAAAAGTGTTGATACTTTTAAATTATTTAAAAAAATAAAATGAATTTTATTTCTTACATTCACTTTTACATTTTCAAATAAATTTTACTTAAAAAAAAAAAAATTAAAAATGTCATTTGTAGATCATTTCTGACAATTTTGTCCGTTTTTTGTTAAATTTTACATCAAAAGTGTTGATAATTTTGAATTAATTTAAAAAACAAAATGAATTTCATTTTTTACATTTACTTTTACATGTACAAACAAATTTTACATTCAATAATATCAAAAATATTTCATTTATAAATCATTTTTGTCAATTTTGTCATTTTTTTTTTTAATTTTCACGTTAAAAGTGTTGTTATTTTTAGAATATTTTGAAAACAAAAATGAATTTTATTTCTTATGTTGATTTTTACATTTTAAATTAAATTTTGTTTGCAATAAAATTAAAATTGTTTCATTTGTAGATATTTTCCTCAATTTTGTCCTTTTTTTTTCCAAAATTCACGTCAAAAGTGTTGTGTTATTTTTAAACTACTTTGAACAAAAATATTAATTTTATTTTTTATGTTAACTTTTACGTTAAGTTTTACGTTTTGCAATTAAATTTTACACATTTAATAACATCAAAAATATTTTATTTGTAAATCATGTTTTTCAATTTTATCCTTTTTTTGTTAATATATTCACGTTAAAATATTTTGTTTTGAAATTGAAATAGCATAAAAAAATTATTGATCAATATGTTTTTTTATAATTATTTTCAAATATAAAAACATTTTATAAATCAAAATAATAAAAAATAACATTTAGATTAATTATTAATGTATATTTATGCAACCAGTAATACATTTATATGTATTATTGGTTGTATATATTACAAAAATAACTGAATTTCATTTTTTATATTCGCTTTTTAACAAAAAATAATCGATTAAAAATTATTTAAATAAATTCACATTTTAACGGTTAATTTAAATTTTATCATCATATACACACGTTATATTTTATTTATTCTATATATTTTCTTATTTTTCTCGAATCGTTTGGATTTTTTTTACATTTGACAACGTCGCATAACAAACTATTCATTGCGTCGTATCTTTGGTATTTCCGACAACGTGATAGTTATCGAGAATTCTTATTGGACGAAAATATAAATGACAGTTCATTTTAAATTACTTCGTTTTTTTCACGTTGTCCATTTTAATTGTTCACTTTCGCGCATTTATACCGGTATTTTTAAGTGTCGTCGTTATAAATATTATTTTTGTGTTTAATGTGTATGTTTTTTTAATTTACCAAACGGATTAATTACAATTGATTATCGTAAGTGTTTTAATGATTTTAATTTGATTACAAATGTACATCTTATTTGACGATTTATTTTTCTTTTGTACCTGTGTGTGTCATACATTTGCCAAAATGGCGGTTATTTGATAGAAAATGATTTTTTCCAATTTATATGCATCAAAATGTATTCACCAAAAAATTTTATACTATAAAAAATTTTTTAAATTCAATAAGTTTAAATACTATAAAAATATAGAATGTGCAATTTTTTTTTCGTTACAAATTTTCACAAAAATAGGGTTAAGAACGAAATTATTAAGAAATGCATTATTAAAAACAAAATTAAACAATTTTAAAATTATTAAAGATATCATAATGAAATTTGTATTATTCAATAAAAAATTATCGAAAAAATAAAAAATATGTTAAACAATAGGTGTGTCTGTGTGTATATGAACTATTTTATAATTTTCATTTTGCATAATAAGGCTTATTAATTGTTAAAATTTTTCAATTAAATAAATGTTATTAAACAATTTTGAATGTTTTTATTACAATTTACCTATTTACATAATAATCCTAGAAAAAATCCAAATCTAACATATATTTTTCGCATTTTTTATTTTATTAAAAAGATATTTACCTATTATTCGTTATTTGAACTATGTAGTAAAAAAATATATAAATTTTCATTTTCCAAAATTAGTGTATCTTTTATTATTTCACGAAAAAAAATTAATCAATTATTTTTTATATCCTTAAAAATCACTTAATCCGAATTTTTCCTTTCAATTTTTTCCACACATATCTATTCACATTTTCATTTTTTGTTATATGTTTGTGTTTATTTACAGAAAATTATGTATCCATTTTTTATTTTTAATAATATCATTTAATCCAAAAATGTTTCCTTTCAGTATCTACCTACCTACCAGAAAAAATCTTAAAATTAAATAGTGTGTTTGCTTTTTTATATTTAAACATTATCATTTTAATTGTTTTTGTGTTTTTTAATAAAAAGTGTTTTTCGTGTATGTGTTTGTGTATGTTGGTATAAATAAAACATTTTAAATTTTTAACGATTTGTCATTGTTGTACTTTTAGTTGCTTTTTTTTATTTGTTTTTCAATTTTTTATTTAAATTTTTATACAGAAATGGATGTTACACATCTTTTTAACAAATTCATGAATGAAATAAATTATTATCATTTTAATTATAATAAAGTTAATATCATAAAATCCAATTTATTTAATTTAAATTCGAAATATTCTTTGGCACATTGTGTAGCCAAAGATTTATTTATGAGTCGCGGCATTGCCGTAGAATTTAGAAATCGATTCGGTCGAATCGATGAACTTAAACAGCAACAAAGGCAAATCGGAGATGTTGCGATTTTAAATGTAGATAATAAATTCATTTATTATTTAATTACCAAAAATAGGTCGTTTGAAAAACCGACCTATTTTTCAGTTTGGCAGTCGTTAAACAAATTGAAAAATCACATTGTAATTCATGGAATATCTCATTTAGGTATTCCTCAAATTGCTTGTGGATTGGATAGGCTTGATTGGCATATAATTAAGCAAATGTTGGAATACATCTTTTATGATGTAAATATTGAAATTATATGTTGTATCATATAAAATGATAATTATTTTTCTTCTTTTTTTTTTAAATTATCTATATTTTTATTATTATTATTATTATCTTTATACGACGTGATTTTTCAATTATATGTATTATAAAATGTTTTCTGCCAACAATTTAATGAATATTAATTGTATTATTACTGTATAATAACTATTTATATAAATTTATTGTAACATTTTTTTCAACGACATGTTTATAAGTCATATTGTATATTGACATTGTATTATTATTGTTATTATTATTATTATATACAATGAAATATTTAAGTATTTATATTATCTAAAAAATTTTACAACGACGTTTTGTAATTACAAAATAAAATTAAAAATAATCTCTTAAAATGATATATTACGATTAAAATTTTTTCATTATACATATATTTTTTCTACATTTTCTTTAAATTTTAATTTTATTTTGTAAATATTATTTTAAAATTTCAAATGATAAAGCGCGCAGATAATTTTTAAAATAAATTTTTTTCATTTCAAATTTTAATAATTCGATAAAAATTATTTGAAACTTTAAAATGGCAGTGTTTGTTATATAATCCAAAACTGTCCGTTATTGTTTTATTTTTGTCAAAATAAAACTATATAACGCTGATGAGATCAAATGAGATCGAAACAGTTAATTAATTTTAATTCTTTCTTTTTTAATTGTTTTGGACAAAAACCATAGTTGAATTAAATTCTTTTATTTTTTTGGAATACATATCTATATATTTTCTAAATGAATTATTATTTTTTTTCAAAATATTATTTTTGTTATTAGGATAAACATGTGAACGTCGTCTTTGAGGATTCCACAAATCGTCGAAGGATACAGAAAAATTATCACTTCCTTTCGTGTACGAATACTTGAAATTTTCTTTATCTATACAAAAAAAAGCAGAAGAAGAAGAAGAAGAAGAAGAAGACATTTTATTCTATAAAAGTTGAGTGAATATTTACAATAATAATTTCAAAAGAAATATAAAACAATTTTATGTTTTAATCTTTATTTTTTGTACGAAATTTTTATCATTTTTAAAATTGTTAATTACATTTAAATTTATTTATCAAAATACAAAATTACTTATCTTTTTTTTTCTGTCTTAGAAAAAACGAAATTAAAATTGAAGGAGATTTTATCAAAAACAAAACAGCAGCAGTAGCAGTTATCAAGAAATGTGGATGTGATAAACGGTGGTCATCTATTTATTTATGACTTTCAAAAGATATAAAAGAAAACAATTGAATCTTCTTTTCTTCCTCTTCTCTCTCTCAACCTGCTCTCCTATTCTATGTAGATGCGATATGTACGAAGAAGAAGAAAAGAAAACTTTAAATTTTAAAAGTTGAGTATATTTGCACGATAACAACAATTATTCATATAATTTTTTTGATGTACTTCAATGATATAAAATATTTTCATTGTTATTTTAGGAATGGAATTCTTGGACAAATATCTTTCGAATAAACAGAGATTAGAAGATTTATGGATGAATAGAAGAAATTTTGAAAATCACAAAAACTTGAAACGATGAAAAATTGCAGTACAATAATAATTTATATACATTTTTTAATTTTTATTCCATTTCGTATATTGAATTTATTTAATTTGTTGTATTTTCCTTTTCAAATTTATAATATATTTTCGTTGTTATTCTAGAAACGAGAGAGAGAGATCTTCACAGACATTTCATCTAATCGCACATATTATGGTAACGATGACAACATATAAAGAAAAATTCAACAAAGAGAAACTACAATAATGGCTGAAAGATATATTTAAAAATTATTTAATCATTTCTAAAAAGAAAAAGGAAAAAACAAATCAAAGGTATCAAAAATAATCTATAAATTAATTTTTTTTCATAAATTTTACACACACACATTTTCCAACAATTTTCTTATAAAATATGTTGACGAATTTTTAAAATGATTGAAAATTTAATTTTAAAATTATTTTTATATTTATTCATAAGTTTTAAATTCGAAATTGTCTCAAAAATGTTTCATTTGTAGATCATTTTTGTCAATTTTGTCCTTTTTTCGTCAAATTTCACATAAAAAATATTTCTACAATGAAATTATTCAACAAAATTATTGATCATTATATTTTTTACAATTATTTTTTTTATAAAAAAAAGTTATAAATATAAATAATGAAAAATAACATTTAAATTAATTATTAATTTATATTTATGCAACCAGTAATACATGTATATGTACATGTATTGTTGGTTGTATACATATTAGATTTGAAAAATACATTAATTAACTAAAATTATATTATGAAAATAACTAAATTTCATTTTACATTCATTTTTACATTTATTAACAAATTTTACATTTAAAAAATTCAAAAATGTTTCATTTGTAGATCATTTCTGTCAATTTTCTCCTTTTTTTGTTAAATTTCACATAAAAAATGTTGATACTTTTGAATTATTTAAAAAAGTAAAATGAATTTCATTTCTTACATTTACTTTTACATTTACAAATAAATTTTACATTCAAAAAATTCAAAAATGTGTCATTTGTAGATTATTTCTGTCAATTTTCTTCTTTTTTTGTCAAATTTCACATAAAAAGTGTTGATACTTTTGAATTATTTAAAAAAATAAAATGAATTTCATTTCTTACATTTACTTTTACATTTACAAACAAATTTTACATTCAAAAAATTCAAAAATGTGTCATTTGTAGATTATTTCTGTCAATTTTCTCCTTTTTTTGTCAAATTTCACATAAAAAGTGTTGATACTTTTGAATTATTTAAAAAAATAAAATGAATTTCATTTCTTACATTTACTTTTACATTTACAAACAAATTTTACATTCAAAAAATTCAAAAATGTGTCATTTGTAGATTATTTCTGTCAATTTTCTCCTTTTTTTGTCAAATTTCACATAAAAAGTGTTGATACTTTTAAATTATTTAAAAAAATAAAATGAATTTCATTTCTTACATTTACTTTTACATTTACAAACAAATTTTACATTCAAAAAATTCAAAAATGTTTCATTTGTAGATCATTTCTGACAAGTTTGTCTTTTTTTTTGTCAAATTTCACATAAAAAATGTTTCTACATTGAAATTATTCAACAAAATTATTGATCATTATATTTTTTACAATTATTTTTTTTATAAAAAAAAGTTATAAACATAAATAATGAGCAATAACATTTAAATTAATTATTAATTTATATTTATGCAACCAGTAATACATGTATATATACATGTATTGTTGATTGTATACATATTAGATTTGAAAAATACATTAATTAACTAGAATTATATTATGAAAATAACTAAATTTCATTTTACATTCATTTTTACATTTATTAACAAATTTTACATTTAAAAAATTCAAAAATGTTTCATTTGTAGATCATTTCTGTCAATTTTCTCCTTTTTTTGTCAAATTTCACATACAAAATGTTGATACTTTTGAATTATTTAAAAAAATAAAATGAATTTCATTTCTTATATTTACTTTTACATTTACAAACAAATTTTACATTCAAAAAATTCAAAAATGTTTCATTTGTAGATCATTTCTGTCAATTTTGTCCTTTTTTTGTCAAATTTCATATAAAAAGTGTTGATACTTTTAAATTATTTAAAAAAATAAAATGAATTTCATTTCTTATATTCACTTTTACATTTTCAAACAAATTTTACGTTAAAAAAATTTAAAAATGTTTCATTTGTAGATCATTTCTGTCAATTTTGTCCGTTTTTTGTTACATTTCATATCAAAAATATTTCTACATTTAAATTATTTAATAAAATTATTGATCATTACATTTTTTACAATTATTTTTTTTATAAAAAAAGTTTGAAACATAAATAATGAAAAATAACATTTAAATTAATTTTTAATTTATATATATGCAACCAGTAATACATGTATATGTACATGTTTTGTTAGTTGTATAAGTATTAGATTTGAAAAATACATTAATTAACTTGAATTATGTTATGAAAATAACTAAATTTCATTTTTACATTCATTTTTACATTTATTAATACATTTTACATTTAAAAAATTCAAAAATGTTTCATTTGTAGATCATTTCTGTCAATTTTGTTCCTTTTTTGTCAAATTTCATATAAAAAGTGTTGATACTTTTAAATTATTTAAAAAAATTAAATGAATTTCATTTCTTACATTCAATTTTACATTTTCAAACAAATTTTACATTCAAAAAATTCAAAAATGTCTCATTTGTAGATCATTTCTGTCAATTTTCTCCTTTTTTTGTCAAATTTCACATAAAAAATGTTTCTACATTGAAATTATTCAACAAAATTATTGATCATTATATTTTTTACAATTATTTTTTTTATAAAAAAAGTTATAAACATAAATAATGAAAAATAACATTTAAATTAATTATTAATTTATATTTATACAACCAGTAATACATGTATATGTACATGTATTGTTGGTTGTATACATATTAGATTTGAAAAATACATTAATTAACTAGAATTATATTATGAAAATAACTAAATTTCATTTTTACATTCATTTTTACATTTATTAACAAATTTTATATTCAAAAAAATTAAAAATGTTTCATTTGTAGATCATTTCTATCAATTTTGTCCTTTTTTGGTAAAATTTCACGTTAAAAGTGTTGATTATTTAAAAAAATAAAATGAATTTCATTTCTTACATTTGATTTTACATTTACAAACAAATTTTACTTTAAAAAAAATTTGTAGATCATTTTTGTCAATTTCGTCCCTATTTTGTCAAATTTATATTTATGCAACCAGTAATACATTTGCATGTATTATTGGTTGTATAAATATTAAAAGTTAATTCTTGATATTATTTATATAAAATACGTAATTTCGTTTAAATGCTATCAAAGTAAGTAAATTTTATTTTTTTATTTACAAACAAATTTTACATTTAAAAATATCAAAAATGTTCCATTTGTAGATTATTTGTATCAATGTTGTCTATTTTTTGTCAAAAATGTTGTATTTAATTAAATTAAACTATGTAAAACTACAAATCATTAAAAATTATTAATTCCTACTTTACCAATTTAAAATTAACTTTACTACGCCATCTATTTTTTGGTAGCAGAAACTACATTTTATTACAAAAAAATTAAAACTATAAATCGTTAAACATTACTAATTTCTAATTTATCAATTTAAAATTAACGTTATTACGCCATCTGTTTTTTGGTAGCAGAAACGTTACATTTTATTAAAAAAAAATCAATAAAACTATAAATCGTTAAACAATTTCTACTTTATCAATTTAAAATTAACGTTATTACGTCATCTATTTTTAAGTAGCAAAAACTTTACATTTTATTAAAAAAAAATCAATAAAACTATAAATCGTTAAACATTACTAATTCCTACTTTATCAATTTAAAATTAACGTTACTACGCCATCTATTTTTAAGTAGCAAAAACTTTACATTTTATTAAAAAAAAATCAATAAAACTATAAATCATTAAACAATTTCTACTTTATCAATTTAAAATTAACGTTATTACGCCATCTGTTTTTTGGTAGCAGAAACGTTACATTTTATTAAAAAAAAATCAATAAAACTATAAATCGTTAAACAATTTCTACTTTATCAATTTAAAATTAACGTTATTACGTCATCTATTTTTAAGTAGCAAAAACTTTACATTTTATTAAAAAAAAATCAATAAAACTATAAATCGTTAAACATTACTAATTCCTACTTTATCAATTTAAAATTAACGTTACTACGCCATCTATTTTTAAGTAGCAAAAACTTTACATTTTATTAAAAAAAAATCAATAAAACTATAAATCGTTAAACATTACTAATTCCTACTTTATCAATTTAAAATTAACGTTACTACGCCATCTATTTTTAAGTAGCAAAAACTTTACATTTTATTAAAAAAAAATCAATAAAACTATAAATCGTTAAACAATTTCTACTTTATCAATTTAAAATTAACGTTATTACGCCATCTATTTTTTGGTAGCAGAAACGTTACATTTTATTTAAAAAAAATCAATAAAACTATAAATCGTTAAACAATTTCTACTTTATCAATTTAAAATTAACGTTATTACGCCATCTGTTTTTTGGTAGCAGAAACGTTACATTTTATTAAAAAAAAATCAATAAAACTATAAATCGTTAAACAATTTCTACTTTATCAATTTAAAATTAACGTTATTACGCCATCTATTTTTTGGTAGCAGAAATGTTACATTTTATTACAAAAAAATCAATAAAACTATAAATCGTTAAACAATTTCTACTTTATCAATTTAAAATTAACGTTATTACGCCATCTATTTTTTGGTAGCAGAAACGTTACATTTTATTAAAAAAAAATCAATAAAACTATAAATCGTTAAACAATTTCTACTTTATCAATTTAAAATTAACGTTATTACGCCATCTATTTTTTGGTAGCAGAAATGTTACATTTTATTAAAAAAAAATCAATAAAACTATAAATCGTTAAACAATTTCTACTTTATCAATTTAAAATTAACGTTATTACGCCATCTATTTTTTGGTAGCAGAAACGTTATATTTTATTAAAAAAAAATCAATAAAACTATAAATCGTTAAACAATTTCTACTTTATCAATTTAAAATTAACGTTATTACGCCATCTATTTTTTGGTAGCAGAAATGTTACATTTTATTACAAAAAAATCAATAAAACTATAAATCGTTAAACAATTTCTACTTTATCAATTTAAAATTAACGTTATTACGCCATCTATTTTTTGGTAGCAGAAACGTTACATTTTATTAAAAAAAAATCAATAAAACTATAAATCGTTAAACAATTTCTACTTTATCAATTTAAAATTAACGTTATTACGCCATCTATTTTTTGGTAGCAGAAATGTTACATTTTATTACAAAAAAATCAATAAAACTATAAATCGTTAAACAATTTCTACTTTATCAATTTAAAATTAACGTTATTACGCCATCTATTTTTTGGTAGCAGAAACTACATTTTATTACAAAAAAATTAAAACTATAAATCGTTAAACATTACTAATTTCTAATTTATCAATTTAAAATTAACGTTATTACGCCATCTATTTTTTAGTAGCAGAAACTTTACATTTTATTAAAAAAAAATCAATAAAATTATAAATCGTTAAACAATTTCTACTTTATCAATTTAAAATTAACGTTATTGCGCCATCTATTTTTAAGTAGCAAAAACTTTACATTTTATTAAAAAAAATCAATAAAACTATAAATCGTTAAACATTACTAATTCCTACTTTATCAATTTAAAATTAACGTTACTACGCCATCTATTTTTAAGTAGCAAAAACTTTACATTTTATTAAAAAAAAATCAATAAAACTATAAATCATTAAACAATTTCTACTTTATCAATTTAAAATTAACGTTATTACGCCATCTGTTTTTTGGTAGCAGAAACGTTACATTTTATTAAAAAAAAATCAATAAAACTATAAATCGTTAAACAATTTCTACTTTATCAATTTAAAATTAACGTTATTACGTCATCTATTTTTAAGTAGCAAAAACTTTACATTTTATTAAAAAAAAATCAATAAAACTATAAATCGTTAAACATTACTAATTCCTACTTTATCAATTTAAAATTAACGTTACTACGCCATCTATTTTTAAGTAGCAAAAACTTTACATTTTATTAAAAAAAAATCAATAAAACTATAAATCATTAAACAATTTCTACTTTATCAATTTAAAATTAACGTTATTACGCCATCTGTTTTTTGGTAGCAGAAACGTTACATTTTATTAAAAAAAAATCAATAAAACTATAAATCGTTAAACAATTTCTACTTTATCAATTTAAAATTAACGTTATTACGTCATCTATTTTTAAGTAGCAAAAACTTTACATTTTATTAAAAAAAAATCAATAAAACTATAAATCGTTAAACATTACTAATTCCTACTTTATCAATTTAAAATTAACGTTACTACGCCATCTATTTTTAAGTAGCAAAAACTTTACATTTTATTAAAAAAAAATCAATAAAACTATAAATCGTTAAACAATTTCTACTTTATCAATTTAAAATTAACGTTATTACGCCATCTATTTTTTGGTAGCAGAAACTTTACATTTTATTAAAAAAAAATCAATAAAACTATAAATCGTTAAACATTACCAATTCCTACTTTATCAATTTAAAATTAACGTTACTACACCATCTATTTTTAAGTAGCAAAAACTTTACATTTTATTAAAAAAAAATCAATAAAATTATAAATCGTTAAACATTACCAATTCCTACTTTATCAATTTAAAATTAACGTTACTACACCATCTATTTTTAAGTAGCAAAAACTTTACATTTTATTAAAAAAAAATCAATAAAACTATAAATCGTTAAACATTACCAATTCCTACTTTATCAATTTAAAATTAACGTTATTTATCAAAAAATAACACTTAAAGTAAAACTAAAAAAAAATTAAAAAAACGACAAATGATAATAATCAAAATATAATTGTCGTACATAACATATAAGCACCAATTCCATTAATTTATTTCTCAAAAAAACTTTTACGTTCTTTTTTTATTTATTCATAAATAATACACTTGTAAAAAAATAAAAAATATTAAAAATGTTTATACATTTTTTTTATTAAAAAAAAATTACAAAAATTTTTTTACGTTTTCCACACAATCTTCGAGCCGAGCGTAGCGAGGTTCGAAGCACCAATTACGTCAATTTTTCTTTTTCAAAAATGTTTACGTTTTCTTTTTTTTTTATTTATTAATAAATAACACACTCGTAAAAATTTAAAAGTAAAAATGTTTCTACATTTTTTTATAAAAAAAAAAAAAGTACAATAATTTTATTTACATTTCTACACAATTTTTAATTTAAACCCATTTCATAATAATAATTTAATTATTTTTTCAAATATTTTTCACACATTTTCAATAAATTTTCATAATAACAATTTTTAACAAACTTTTCCATCACTTTCTTTCCATCATTTATTTCCCAGTAACAATCTACATAATAAAAAAAAATTAAATCATTTCCTCTACATATCATCTTCACCATACGTACAGTTCCCGTGGGCGGGAACAATACAGCTAGTTCACCCGTCAACAGGGAACGTGAGCTGGGTTTAGACCGTCGTGAGACAGGTTAGTTTTACCCTACTGATGACTCGTCGTTGCGATAGTAATCCTGCTCAGTACGAGAGGAACCGCAGGTTCGGACATTTGGTTGACGCACTTACTCGAGCGGGTAATGGTGCGAAGCTACCATCCGTGGGATTATGCCTGAACGCCTCTAAGGCCGTATCCTTTCTAGTCAAAGGTGGCAACGATATCTCTTGGAGTTCCGAGAGTCGAAAGGCTCAAAACAATGTGACTTTACTAGGCAATCGTAGCTTGCTACGGTTGTCGCACGAGCCCTATTTTTCCGTTGAGATCAACGGTCGGCGGTGGGATCGATCCTTGCCATGTCCGACTAGATCTCTTGACGGACGAACATGGGTAATACAATCTTTTCGATGTTGGAACTCGGAATTGTCTGTAGACGACTTACGTACCTGGCAGGGTGTTGTACCTGGTAGAGCAGTTTCCACGCTGCGATCTATTGAGACTCAGCCCTTAGCTTGGGGATTCGTCTTGTCGGTTAGACGAGACCCCTCTGTCGTGTTTGTATTTGTTACACACACGCTATAAAACGAGCCGTTTTCGGTTGTACATCGCGTATTTCGCAATGTACAATATAACCGAAAACGGCTTTTTTTATTAACAACAGTTTTCTTCTAACTTTCTTTATCTATATTTTTCGTGTTTAACGTTGCCTTGAATAGAGTGCATTTAATGAATAAGTTAGATAAGACGAGCCGTTTTCGGTAGTGCATCGTAATTCGCGATGTCCGATTTAACCGAAAACGGCTTTTTTTATTAACAACAGTTTTCTTCTAACTTTCTTTATCTTTATTTTTCGTGTTTAACGTTGCCTTGAATAGAGTGCATTTAATGAATAAGTTAGATAAGACGAGCCGTTTTCGGTAGTGCATCGTAATTCGCGATGTCCGATTTAACCGAAAACGGCTTTTTTTATTAACAACAGTTTTCTTCTAACTTTCTTTATCTTTATTTTTCGTGTTTAACGTTGCCTTGAATAGAGTGCATTTAATGAATAAGTTAGATAAGACGAGCCGTTTTCGGTAGTGCATCGTAATTCGCGATGTCCGATTTAACCGAAAACGGCTTTTTTTATAAACACAGTTTTCCCCTAACTTTCTTTATTTTTCATTTTAAACATTGCCAAAATATTTTATTTTGTCATATACCGATACCTGAATTTCAATCGAATATTTTACAATTGCAAATAAGTTAAATGGAAAGAGCGATTTTCGGTTGTATACCGTGCATATACAGTCGTTTCGGTCGAACATCAACTTATGTAAAAGCGGAAGCGACTCTTTTCGTAACCTAGGGTTTTCTCTTAACTTTTTTCTAATTTTTTTATTATCATTAATACGCACGATGTTGACGCACTTACTCGAGCGGGATGTTGACGCACGATGTTGATGCACGATGTTGACGCACGATGTTGATGCACGATGTTGACGCACGATGTTGATGCACGATGTTGACGCACTTACTCGGGCGGGATGTTGACGCACGATGTCATTTTGATTTTTTCTCATTTTTTTTTCTTTGCCGAAACAAGTGTTTTAACACTTATCGGTATTCAGCTTTAGCCCAATATAAAACATATGTTTTTAATTACTTTGTACTACCAATGTTCTGAATAAATAAAGCTTACATTATTATTATTATTATTATTATTATTATTTATTTTCATTGATTTTTATTTTCTATTCATTTATTTCGATGATTTATTCTCCATTTATTTTCATTGTTTTTATTTTTTTCTTGTATTTTCATTGATTTTCATTCATCTTCATTTGTTTTGATTTATTCTTATAAATTTTCGTTTATTTTCATTGATCTTATTTTTTTTTTCATGTATTTTCATTGATTTTCATTTATCTTCAGTCATTTTGATTTATCGTCATATATTTTCGTTTATTTTCATTGATTTTTATTTTTTATTCATTTTTTTTTAATTTTTAATATTACACTTGTATAGATTAAAAATTTTTTATTTTATCTGGGATTTTGATCTACTATTCGAAACGTAAAATAACCTAACCTAACCTAACCTGAGCTAACCCCACGTACTTTTCCCAAAACTGAGCTAACCCCACGTACTTTTCCCAAAACTGAGCTAACCCCACGTACTTTTCCCAAAACTGAGCTAACCCCACGTACTTTTCCCAAAACTGAGCTAACCCCACGTACTTTTCCCAAAACTGAGCTAACCCCACGTACTTTTCCCAAAACTGAGCTAACCCCACGTACTTTTCCCAAAACTGAGCTAACCCCACGTACTTTTCCCAAAACTGAGCTAACCCCACGTACTTTTCCCAAAACTGAGCTAACCCCACGTACTTTTCCCAAAACTGAGCTAACCCCACGTACTTTTCCCAAAACTGAGCTAACCCCACGTACTTTTCCCAAAACTGAGCTAACCCCACGTACTTTTCCCAAAACTGAGCTAACCCCACGTACTTTTCCCAAAACTGAGCTAACCCCACGTACTTTTCCCAAAACTGAGCTAACCCCACGTACTTTTCCCAAAACTGAGCTAACCCCACGTACTTTTCCCAAAACTGAGCTAACCCCACGTACTTTTCCCAAAACTGAGCTAACCCCACGTACTTTTCCCAAAACTGAGCTAACCCCACGTACTTTTCCCAAAACTGAGCTAACCCCACGTACTTTTCCCAAAACTGAGCTAACCCCACGTACTTTTCCCAAAACTGAGCTAACCCCACGTACTTTTCCCAAAACTGAGCTAACCCCACGTACTTTTCCCAAAACTGAGCTAACCCCACGTACTTTTCCCAAAACTGAGCTAACCCCACGTACTTTTCCCAAAACTGAGCTAACCCCACGTACTTTTCCCAAAACTGAGCTAACCCCACGTACTTTTCCCAAAACTGAGCTAACCCCACGTACTTTTCCCAAAACTGAGCTAACCCCACGTACTTTTCCCAAAACTGAGCTAACCCCACGTACTTTTCCCAAAACTGAGCTAACCCCACGTACTTTTCCCAAAACTGAGCTAACCCCACGTACTTTTCCCAAAACTGAGCTAACCCCACGTACTTTTCCCAAAACTGAGCTAACCCCACGTACTTTTCCCAAAACTGAGCTAACCCCACGTACTTTTCCCAAAACTGAGCTAACCCCACGTACTTTTCCCAAAACTGAGCTAACCCCACGTACTTTTCCCAAAACTGAGCTAACCCCACGTACTTTTCCCAAAACTGAGCTAACCCCACGTACTTTTCCCAAAACTGAGCTAACCCCACGTACTTTTCCCAAAACTGAGCTAACCCCACGTACTTTTCCCAAAACTGAGCTAACCCCACGTACTTTTCCCAAAACTGAGCTAACCCCACGTACTTTTCCCAAAACTGAGCTAACCCCACGTACTTTTCCCAAAACTGAGCTAACCCCACGTACTTTTCCCAAAACTGAGCTAACCCCACGTACTTTTCCCAAAACTGAGCTAACCCCACGTACTTTTCCCAAAACTGAGCTAACCCCACGTACTTTTCCCAAAACTGAGCTAACCCCACGTACTTTTCCCAAAACTGAGCTAACCCCACGTACTTTTCCCAAAACTGAGCTAACCCCACGTACTTTTCCCAAAACTGAGCTAACCCCACGTACTTTTCCCAAAACTGAGCTAACCCCACGTACTTTTCCCAAAACTGAGCTAACCCCACGTACTTTTCCCAAAACTGAGCTAACCCCACGTACTTTTCCCAAAACTGAGCTAACCCCACGTACTTTTCCCAAAACTGAGCTAACCCCACGTACTTTTCCCAAAACTGAGCTAACCCCACGTACTTTTCCCAAAACTGAGCTAACCCCACGTACTTTTCCCAAAACTGAGCTAACCCCACGTACTTTTCCCAAAACTGAGCTAACCCCACGTACTTTTCCCAAAACTGAGCTAACCCCACGTACTTTTCCCAAAACTGAGCTAACCCCACGTACTTTTCCCAAAACTGAGCTAACCCCACGTACTTTTCCCAAAACTGAGCTAACCCCACGTACTTTTCCCAAAACTGAGCTAACCCCACGTACTTTTCCCAAAACTGAGCTAACCCCACGTACTTTTCCCAAAACTGAGCTAACCCCACGTACTTTTCCCAAAACTGAGCTAACCCCACGTACTTTTCCCAAAACTGAGCTAACCCCACGTACTTTTCCCAAAACTGAGCTAACCCCACGTACTTTTCCCAAAACTGAGCTAACCCCACGTACTTTTCCCAAAACTGAGCTAACCCCACGTACTTTTCCCAAAACTGAGCTAACCCCACGTACTTTTCCCAAAACTGAGCTAACCCCACGTACTTTTCCCAAAACTGAGCTAACCCCACGTACTTTTCCCAAAACTGAGCTAACCCCACGTACTTTTCCCAAAACTGAGCTAACCCCACGTACTTTTCCCAAAACTGAGCTAACCCCACGTACTTTTCCCAAAACTAAGCTAACCCCACGTACTTTTCCCAAAACTGAGCTAACCCCACGTACTTTTCCCAAAACTGAGCTAACCCCACGTACTTTTCCCAAAACTGAGCTAACCCCACGTACTTTTCCCAAAACTGAGCTAACCCCACGTACTTTTCCCAAAACTGAGCTAACCCCACGTACTTTTCCCAAAACTGAGCTAACCCCACGTACTTTCCCAAAACTTTGACTCTCTTAAGGTACACTCATAAGTTTTAAGTATATAGAAAACGACAATTTGAAATTAGAGCTCGTTTCTATTTAATTATAAACCATTTTATATTCTGTATCTGCTTTCCACTTCAATGGGCAACTATTTCAAATTCGATTACGCGCGGGTAAACGGCGGGAGTAACTTTGACTCTCTTAAGGTACACTCATAAGTTTTAAGAATATAGAAAACGACAATTTGAAAAATTCGATTACGCGCGGGTAAACGGCGGGAGTAACTGTGACTCTCTTAAGGTACACTCATAAGTTTTAAGTATATAGAAAACGACAATTTGAAAAATTCGATTACGCGCGGGTAAACGGCGGGAGTAACTGTGACTCTCTTAAGGTACACTCATAAGTTTTAAGAATATAGAAAACGACAATTTGAAAAATTCGATTACGCGCGGGTAAACGGCGGGAGTAACTGTGACTCTCTTAAGGTACACTCATAAGTTTTAAGAATATAGAAAACGACAATTTGAAAAATTCGATTACGCGCGGGTAAACGGCGGGAGTAACTGTGACTCTCTTAAGGTACACTCATAAGTTTTAAGTATATAGAAAACGACAATTTGAAATTAGAGCTCGTTTCTATTTAATTATAAACCATTTTATATTCTGCATCTGCTTTCCACTTCAATGGGCAACTATTTCAAATTCGATTACGCGCGGGTAAACGGCGGGAGTAACTTTGACTCTCTTGAGGTACACTCATAAGTTTTAAGAATATAGAAAACGACATCTTGAAAAATTCGATTACGCGCGGGTAAACGGCGGGAGTAACTTTGACTCTCTTAAGGTACACTCATAAGTTTTAAGTATATAGAAAACGACAATTTGAAATTAGAGCTCGTTTCTATTTAATTATAAACCATTTTATATTCTGCATCTGCTTTCCACTTCAATGGGCAACTATTTCAAATTCGATTACGCGCGGGTAAACGGCGGGAGTAACTTTGACTCTCTTAAGGTACACTCATAAGTTTTAAGTATATAGAAAACGACAATTTGAAATTAGAGCTCGTTTCTATTTAATTATAAACCATTTTATATTCTGCATCTGCTTTCCACTTCAATTGGCAACTATTTCAAATTCGATTACGCGCGGGTAAACAGCGGGAGTAACTTTGACTCTCTTAAGGTACACTCATAAGTTTTAAGTATATAGAAAACGACAATTTGAAATTAGAGCTCGTTTCTATTTAATTATAAACCATTTTATATTCTGCATCTGCTTTCCACTTCAATGGGCAACTATTTCAAATTCGATTACGCGCGGGTAAACGGCGGGAGTAACTTTGACTCTCTTAAGGTACACTCATAAGTTTTAAGTATATAGAAAACGACAATTTGAAATTAGAGCTCGTTTCTATTTAATTATAAACCATTTTATATTCTGCATCTGCTTTCCACTTCAATTGGCAACTATTTCAAATTCGATTACGCGCGGGTAAACGGCGGGAGTAACTTTGACTCTCTTAAGGTACACTCATAAGTTTTAAGTATATAGAAAACGACAATTTGAAATTAGAGCTCGTTTCTATTTAATTATAAACCATTTTATATTCTGCATCTGCTTTCCACTTCAATGGGCAACTATTTCAAATTCGATTACGCGCGGGTAAACGGCGGGAGTAACTTTGACTCTCTTGAGGTACACTCATAAGTTTTAAGAATATAGAAAACGACATCTTGAAAAATTCGATTACGCGCGGGTAAACGGCGGGAGTAACTTTGACTCTTTTAAGGTACACTCATAAGTTTTAAGTATATAGAAAACGACAATTTGAAATTAGAGCTCGTTTCTATTTAATTATAAACCATTTTATATTCTGCATCTGCTTTCCACTTCAATGGGCAACTATTTCAAATTCGATTACGCGCGGGTAAACGGCGGGAGTAACTTTGACTCTCTTAAGGTACACTCATAAGTTTTAAGAATATAGAAAACGACAATTTGAAAAATTCGATTACGCGCGGGTAAACGGCGGGAGTAACTGTGACTCTCTTAAGGTACACTCATAAGTTTTAAGAATATAGAAAACGACAATTTGAAAAATTCGATTACGCGCGGGTAAACGGCGGGAGTAACTGTGACTCTCTTAAGGTACACTCATAAGTTTTAAGTATATAGAAAACGACAATTTGAAATTAGAGCTCGTTTCTATTTAATTATAAACCATTTTATATTCTGCATCTGCTTTCCACTTCAATGGGCAACTATTTCAAATTCGATTACGCGCGGGTAAACGGCGGGAGTAACTTTGACTCTCTTGAGGTACACTCATAAGTTTTAAGAATATAGAAAACGACATCTTGAAAAATTCGATTACGCGCGGGTAAACGGCGGGAGTAACTTTGACTCTTTTAAGGTACACTCATAAGTTTTAAGTATATAGAAAACGACAATTTGAAATTAGAGCTCGTTTCTATTTAATTATAAACCATTTTATATTCTGCATCTGCTTTCCACTTCAATGGGCAACTATTTCAAATTCGATTACGCGCGGGTAAACGGCGGGAGTAACTTTGACTCTCTTAAGGTACACTCATAAGTTTTAAGTATATAGAAAACGACAATTTGAAATTAGAGCTCGTTCCTATTTAATTATAAACCATTTTATATTCTGCATCTGCTTTCCACTTCAATTGGCAACTATTTCAAATTCGATTACGCGCGGGTAAACAGCGGGAGTAACTTTGACTCTCTTAAGGTACACTCATAAGTTTTAAGTATATAGAAAACGACAATTTGAAATTAGAGCTCGTTTCTATTTAATTATAAACCATTTTATATTCTGCATCTGCTTTCCACTTCAATGGGCAACTATTTCAAATTCGATTACGCGCGGGTAAACGGCGGGAGTAACTTTGACTCTCTTAAGGTACACTCATAAGTTTTAAGTATATAGAAAACGACAATTTGAAATTAGAGCTCGTTTCTATTTAATTATAAACCATTTTATATTCTGCATCTGCTTTCCACTTCAATTGGCAACTATTTCAAATTCGATTACGCGCGGGAAAACGGCGGGAGTAACTTTGACTCTCTTAAGGTACACTCATAAGTTTTAAGAATATAGAAAACGACAATTTGAAAAATTCGATTACGCGCGGGTAAACGGCGGGAGTAACTTTGACTCTCTTAAGGTACACTCATAAGTTTTAAGTATATAGAAAACGACAATTTGAAATTAGAGCTCGTTTCTATTTAATTATAAACCATTTTATATTCTGCATCTGCTTTTCACTTCAATGGGCAACTATTTCAAATTCGATTACGCGCGGGTAAACGGCGGGAGTAACTTTGACTCTCTTAATACACTCATAAGTTTTAAGAATATAGAAAACGACAATTTGAAAAATTCGATTACGCGCGGGTAAACGGCGGGAGTAACTTTGACTCTCTTAAGGTACACTCATAAGTTTTAAGAATATAGAAAACGACAATTTGAAAAATTCGATTACGCGCGGGTAAACGGCGGGAGTAACTGTGACTCTCTTAAGGTACACTCATAAGTTTTAAGTATATAGAAAACGACAATTTGAAATTAGAGCTCGTTTCTATTTAATTATAAACCATTTTATATTCTGCATCTGCTTTCCACTTCAATTGGCAACTATTTCAAATTCGATTACGCGCGGGTAAACGGCGGGAGTAACTTTGACTCTCTTAAGGTACACTCATAAGTTTTAAGTATATAGAAAACGACAATTTGAAATTAGAGCTCGTTTCTATTTAATTATAAACCATTTTATATTCTGCATCTGCTTTCCACTTCAATGGGCAACTATTTCAAATTCGATTACGCGCGGGTAAACGGCGGGAGTAACTTTGACTCTCTTGAGGTACACTCATAAGTTTTAAGAATATAGAAAACGACATCTTGAAAAATTCGATTACGCGCGGGTAAACGGCGGGAGTAACTTTGACTCTCTTAAGGTACACTCATAAGTTTTAAGTATATAGAAAACGACAATTTGAAATTAGAGCTCGTTTCTATTTAATTATAAACCATTTTATATTCTGCATCTGCTTTCCACTTCAATGGGCAACTATTTCAAATTCGATTACGCGCGGGTAAACGGCGGGAGTAACTTTGACTCTCTTAAGGTACACTCATAAGTTTTAAGTATATAGAAAACGACAATTTGAAATTAGAGCTCGTTTCTATTTAATTATAAACCATTTTATATTCTGCATCTGCTTTCCACTTCAATTGGCAACTATTTCAAATTCGATTACGCGCGGGTAAACAGCGGGAGTAACTTTGACTCTCTTAAGGTACACTCATAAGTTTTAAGTATATAGAAAACGACAATTTGAAATTAGAGCTCGTTTCTATTTAATTATAAACCATTTTATATTCTGCATCTGCTTTCCACTTCAATGGGCAACTATTTCAAATTCGATTACGCGCGGGTAAACGGCGGGAGTAACTTTGACTCTCTTAAGGTACACTCATAAGTTTTAAGTATATAGAAAACGACAATTTGAAATTAGAGCTCGTTTCTATTTAATTATAAACCATTTTATATTCTGCATCTGCTTTCCACTTCAATTGGCAACTATTTCAAATTCGATTACGCGCGGGTAAACGGCGGGAGTAACTTTGACTCTCTTAAGGTACACTCATAAGTTTTAAGTATATAGAAAACGACAATTTGAAATTAGAGCTCGTTTCTATTTAATTATAAACCATTTTATATTCTGCATCTGCTTTTCACTTCAATGGGCAACTATTTCAAATTCGATTACGCGCGGGTAAACGGCGGGAGTAACTTTGACTCTCTTAATACACTCATAAGTTTTAAGAATATAGAAAACGACAATTTGAAAAATTCGATTACGCGCGGGTAAACGGCGGGAGTAACTTTGACTCTCTTAAGGTACACTCATAAGTTTTAAGAATATAGAAAACGACAATTTGAAAAATTCGATTACGCGCGGGTAAACGGCGGGAGTAACTGTGACTCTCTTAAGGTACACTCATAAGTTTTAAGTATATAGAAAACGACAATTTGAAATTAGAGCTCGTTTCTATTTAATTATAAACCATTTTATATTCTGCATCTGCTTTCCACTTCAATTGGCAACTATTTCAAATTCGATTACGCGCGGGTAAACGGCGGGAGTAACTTTGACTCTCTTAAGGTACACTCATAAGTTTTAAGTATATAGAAAACGACAATTTGAAATTAGAGCTCGTTTCTATTTAATTATAAACCATTTTATATTCTGCATCTGCTTTCCACTTCAATGGGCAACTATTTCAAATTCGATTACGCGCGGGTAAACGGCGGGAGTAACTTTGACTCTCTTGAGGTACACTCATAAGTTTTAAGAATATAGAAAACGACATCTTGAAAAATTCGATTACGCGCGGGTAAACGGCGGGAGTAACTTTGACTCTCTTAAGGTACACTCATAAGTTTTAAGTATATAGAAAACGACAATTTGAAATTAGAGCTCGTTTCTATTTAATTATAAACCATTTTATATTCTGCATCTGCTTTCCACTTCAATGGGCAACTATTTCAAATTCGATTACGCGCGGGTAAACGGCGGGAGTAACTTTGACTCTCTTAAGGTACACTCATAAGTTTTAAGTATATAGAAAACGACAATTTGAAATTAGAGCTCGTTTCTATTTAATTATAAACCATTTTATATTCTGCATCTGCTTTCCACTTCAATTGGCAACTATTTCAAATTCGATTACGCGCGGGTAAACAGCGGGAGTAACTTTGACTCTCTTAAGGTACACTCATAAGTTTTAAGTATATAGAAAACGACAATTTGAAATTAGAGCTCGTTTCTATTTAATTATAAACCATTTTATATTCTGCATCTGCTTTCCACTTCAATGGGCAACTATTTCAAATTCGATTACGCGCGGGTAAACGGCGGGAGTAACTTTGACTCTCTTAAGGTACACTCATAAGTTTTAAGTATATAGAAAACGACAATTTGAAATTAGAGCTCGTTTCTATTTAATTATAAACCATTTTATATTCTGCATCTGCTTTCCACTTCAATTGGCAACTATTTCAAATTCGATTACGCGCGGGTAAACGGCGGGAGTAACTTTGACTCTCTTAAGGTACACTCATAAGTTTTAAGTATTTATATAACGTATATAGAAAACGACAATTTGAAATTAGAGCTCGTTTCTATTTAATTATAAACCATTTTATATTCTGCAACTGCTTTCCACTTCAATAGGCAACTATTTCAAATTCGATTACGCGCGGGAGCAACTGTGACTCTCTTAAGGTACACTCATAAGTTTTAATTTTAATTATCGTCCAGAGTTCAATCCTCAATATGAACAGATATCTTAAGACCGGTTGGACTTTAATGTCCATCGGGCACAAGCTCTTTTAAATAAAATAAACTACAAAATAAAGGTTTTGCAAAAAATGCCTTCGACAAATTACTAGGCAACGGCCATACCACACTGAAACCACCGGTTCTCGTCCGATCACCGCAGTTAAGCAGTGTTGGGCGCGGTTAGTACTTGGATGGGTGACCGCTTGGGAACACCGCGTGCCGTTGCCCAATCAACTTTTTTTCGTCTTCTTAGTTTTTTTGTTTGTTAATATTATTAACAATAATAATAATAATAATCTATTGCAATAAGTATGCCAACGAAAGGATCGGTATACGTATGAGTTTTTCCTTTTTATTAAAATTAAGACTGAACGGGAACGGGTAAATTTTGTAATAAAAATATAGCTAATAAATTAACATATATACAAACTTCTGTATACTAAAAAATATTTATCTACTGCAATTAATGTAACCTTATAATTTGTTATTGTTATAATAAAAGCATAGGTTACGATTGGATGTATTTGCGATCTCATATATAATAAATTTATTTGAATTATACATGAATCGCAAACGTTAGAGAAGTATTTAATTTTTGTTTTAAGTTTCTTGTTATTAATAAAAATGTATATATAAAATTCTTTCATTAAAAAAAAAGTTGTGGTTCTGAAAAGAACCTTTTGTTGTAATAATAAAAATAAGATATGGAACTCCATTATTTGGAACTTGTGTATTTGGTGACAGCTTTAGTGCCCTCACTAACAGCGTGCTTGGCCAATTCTCCAGGTAGCAAAAGACGAACAGCAGTTTGAATTTCTCTACTAGTAATAGTAGAACGTTTATTGTAATGAGCAAGTCGAGAAGCTTCGGCGGCAATACGTTCGAAAATATCATTTACAAAACTATTCATAATGCTCATTGCCTTACTGGAAATACCGGTATCTGGATGTACTTGTTTCAAAACTTTGTAAATATAGATGGCATAACTTTCCTTCCTCCTGCGCTTTTTTTTCTTATCGGCTTTAGAGATGTTCTTTTGCGCCTTACCGGCTTTTTTGGCAGCTTTTCCACTAGCTTTTGGCGGCATGACTTCACTTAACAAACAACTAAGAGATACTAACAGCTCAACGGACACTCACAGAATAACAATTCGGGCACACACACACACACACACACGCAGCTTGTCCCCGCGCCTTCCAACTTCCAACGTCCGAAATCTGACTTTCTAGTTAGAAGCCGGAGAGCACTTCCACCTCCCCCTGCCACTCAGGGCAGGTCAGCACAGTCTTTACCTATTTCCTCATCCTATCTTAGGGATATTAGATGGTTGAGTATTACTTCTTGCAGTCAATCATTCATTCATCAGAGAGCTGTGTGATGCACTTTGCCCTCTCGTCTTCGCGATTTGTGTTGTGTGTGTGTTGTCTCCACCCTATGATACTCCGGAATGTCTCTTGCTTCGAAACAATCCGGAGGACTCATGGGCGGTAGTATGTCAGTTGTCTGTTGTATTGATATTGTCTTATAATTGTCATTGTTTGTTATTTGCCAGTACTGGGCCTAAGTTTCATTCACTTTCATACCACACCTGTTGGGGACCTGGAAAGAAAACCTGAAAGAGAAAAATTTTTTTTGGGTTTTTTGTTTTTTGATTTTTTTTGTATTTTTGTTTTTTTTTTTTTTTTTGGATAGAAAGGAGAGGGTGTGGAAAGATTTCTTCTTTTTACCTTCCGTCGAGGAGCCATTGTCTTCTGTCGCAGAGTCAACCTGGTATCACTATACTCACTATATATCATCACTATTCACTACACTTAACTCACTTCCTAGTTCGGGTTTTGGTCTAAGTCTTCGAACTGTTTCCGTGGCCTGGCGTGTCTTCTGTAGTCGTATATCGTGTAATCCGTCAATTCACGTAGCTCGTTGTTTGGATGGGTGGCTAGGTCGTCATAAATTGTCCTTGCACGGATTTTCATCGTTTCTAAGATCGGTGTTTGATCTAGTTCTCTGTATAATTGTCTATTTGATACATAATATGGAGCATTTACGGCATGTCTTATGCAGATATTCTGTCTTGCTTGGATTTTGTTCAAGTTTGTTTTGCAGGTATGTCCCCAGGCCGAGGATGCATATGTCAGTGTTGGCATCACTATTGAGTTTATCAATCTCAATTTGGTCTTTGTCTTTAGTTTGCTTTTTCGGCCTATGAGTCCTGTTAGGTGTGCATGTACATATTTGCCTTGATTAACTCTTTGTTTTACGTGTTCAGTAAAAGTTAAGCCTTTATCCATTATGACGCCTAGGTATTTAATTTTTTCTGACCATCTCACGTTAATTCCTCCAATTTCGATTTCTTCGTTTGGTATATGTCTTCTTTTTTTGAAGATGATTGCTTGCGTTTTTTCGGCATTTATTTTTATTTTCCATCTTTCGCACCATTCTTCGATGTTTATGGCGGCTTCTTGCAGTCTGTTTGTTACCAAGTTCAGTTGGGTGCTGCGGGCAGCTATAGCTGTGTCATCTGCGTAAAGAGATAGCATGGTATTGTCTGTCTTTGGGACATCCGCTATATATATATTATATAATTGCGGTGAGAGTACGGCGCCTTGTGGCACTCCAGCTTCTTGCTGTCCAATATTGGATATGACTTTTCCAAGTTTTATTTGGAAAGTTCTACCTTTTAGGTAGTTATATAATAACTTTGTCATCACATTTGTATATCCATTTTCTCTCATTTTGAAGATTAATCCTTCGTGCCATGTTCTATCAAATGCTTTACTGATGTCCAAAAAGAAAGCTCCTGTTGATTGGTTTCTGTTAAAGCCTTGACTTATGTATTCTATTAGTCTTATCAGTTGTCTCTCGCAATCATGTTCTTGTCTGAATCCATATTGTTCGGCAGGTAGTATTCCTAGTGCTTCCGTTTCTTCATTTAGTTTCCTTAGTATGACTCTTTCCGCTATTTTACTCATTGCTGGTAATAAGTGTATTGGTCTGTAGTTCTGTGGAAAGGTAGGATCTTGATTAGATTTCCTTATCATTACGACATGTGCCTTCTTCCAGTTTGCGGGAAAATACTTTATTCTAAGGATTCCATTTACTATAGTTGTTAAGTGCACTATTGCCTTCTGTGGTAGATTTTTTAACGCTCTGTTGGAGATGTCATCCCATCCTGGAGCTTTCCTCGCGTTCGTGAATTTGATTATATCCTTGATTACCGTTGGAGTTGTGAAACCGAGGTTTCCGATGTCTTCTTCAAGGACTTGATTTTCCACATTTTCTTCAACTTCTTCTTCGAAGTTTATATCGTTGTTTTCTTGGAGATTTAACGTAAATTGGCTTTCCATAGATCTTCGGAAAGCCTCCGCTTTTTCTTCTGCGGTATAAACTAGTCCATTTATGCCATGTAGTGCGGGGATTGGTCTTCTGTCTGTTCTTAGAAGTTTTGCCATATTCCATATCCCTGGTTTTTGTGGATCTAGTTCATTTATGTGTATGTTCCATATTTTATCTCTGTGGATCTTCAACTCTTCCTTTACTTGTTCCACAACTCTGTTGGCTTCGCGTTTATCTTCAGGTCTCCTGCTGCGTTGGGCTCTTTTCCTCAGTCGGTTTCGGAGTTTTATCAGGTCATTTAGATTGTCGGAGATATTGCCGAATCTTGTGTGTTTTTTCGGAATATATTCAGTCGAACTTCGTTCTATGGCGTTTTGTAGCGCTGTTGTTAGGCGTTCCACGCTGTCGTCGATGTCTTGGGCCACATTGATGATTGGTGCAGGTCCTATGAGTTGTCCTGCCATTCTTCTGAATTTTGTCCAGTTTGTTTTTGTCTTCTTTGTAGTTTCAATTTCTTCACCATCTCCTAGACAGAGGATTATTGGTTCGTGGTCATTTCCTCCTTCTCCGTTTGTTATTTCGTAGGGTGCGTCAATATTTTTCATCATTGCTATATCTAGCACGTTTGGAGCTTGATTTAGCGCTCTTGGAAAGTGCGTTGGTCTAGGTGGTCCTATAATTTGAAGTTCTGGATCTTGGTCGGCTAGATTTATTAGTCTTCTCCCATTTCTGTTGGTGTTTGTGCTATTCCAAGTTGGTGATTTGCAGTTTAGATCACCTATAATGATTGCCTTCTTCCTTTCGGGTAGTAGTTTGGTAAAATCATTTATAAACAGCTGGTCTATTGGTCTTAGGTAGCAGGATGATATTTGCACATCTCCGAAGGCTGTTTTTACTACTACCGTAGTGGATTCCAGAGTCATCATTCCTTCCGGGTGTGGCTTCGGATAGTGATCTATTCCCATTCGCACTAGTAGAGCGGTTCCTCCCGCGTTGGCTCTAACATCATTTCGGTGGGTGACATAGTTTGGAAATCTTAGCCGAATGTTGTCAGTCAAGTGGGTTTCTTGAAGAGCCATAATATCGATGTTTTCTCTTTCTAATATTAGGCTTAGTTCGTTCCTTTTGTCGGCTGAATATATTTCTCCTGGATTCCAGGAGCCAATCTTCAAATGACCTGGTCGTAGAAGAAGTTCTTTATCTATGGGCGGCAATCACCTGCGACATCATGTGCATCATTTGTTGAAACTGCTGCTGTTGTTGTTGCATTTGTTGTTGCATCATTTGCATGAAGTGAGCTTGCGACTGCTGTTGTTGTTGGGGTTGCTGTCCTTTCGTTACATTACTGTAACTTACTCCAGGTGTTGTCCGGGAAATAGGAATTTCCCTTGGAGCTTGTTTAGGCTGTCCTCTAGTTGGTTGGCTAGGTTGGTTGGCTCTGGGTCCTCTAGGGACGGCTTTGCAGCCTCTATAGCTAGCAACATGATCACCTTGGCAGTTCGCACATGTTGGAATATCTTCGCGTTTTAGTTGACATTCATTTGCCCTGTGGGGTCCTGCGCATTTAACGCACTTAATGGTGTTGTGACAGGTGGATTGCCCGTGGTGGAAACCTTGGCATTTATAACACTGAGTTGCGCCATCCAGTCTTCTGAGGTTTTCAATTTTTATTTTCATATAGATTAATGAATTCACTTCTTTATATTTTTCTTCCTCGTCATTTTCTATTTCTACTACGAAGACTGGTAGTAGTTTTTTGACTCCGAAACGACTTCGCAGTTGGGTTACATTTTTGGGGTGTAAGTCTAATTCCTCCAAGGCATCCATGATGTCGTCATTGATGGTGTTTTCTAATAACCCTTTTATTATTAGTTTCTTATTTTTTTCTTCTTCTGGCAGGTATGTGTGCCATTTTTCGCCGGGATGTTCTTCTAGGTATTTTACCAATTTTCTATAATCGTCCCCTGTCTTGGGTTGGATTCTCAGGCCTTTAATTTCTTTTTTGTACACTACCGGCGCAACATTAATGCCTCTTTTTTCTACGCATTTTGCCAGCTTGGTCCATAGGTATGGATTCTCTAATGTAATAGTAGGTGGTCTTCTTTCTTGAGGCGGAATTGTGTCCATTTCCTCATTGCCATTTGCTTGGGGTTTTCCATCGTTTTCCCGTGGATTTTGACGTTTTCCATCTTCTTCCCGTTGTTGGCATTCTCCATCGTTTTCCCCTAGTTTTTGTGGTTCACCATCGTTTTTCCCCGTTTTTTCTTGGAGTTTTTTGGAGGCTAATTCTGCCATCTCGCGGTTAAGTTTATCAGCTTCTCGTTTTGCTTCTAAGGTTTTAGTTTTCCTCCTAGTCCTTTTTTCCTTAGATCTATTCCTTTCTTCAGGAGTGGTATCTTCACTTTCCTCGCTGCTTGTGAGAAAATCCTTACTGGTGCCTGGTTGTGGTTGTCTATCCAGGTCTTTTGTGGAAATAGGTTTTTGGGCTATTTCTATTGCCTTTATTTTCGGTGTCGGTGCATTTTCATCACTATCCCTGTTATTATAGGTTCTTTTTTGACCTTTTTCTCTGGAATCGTTAATGGTTTCCGTTAGGGAGGCTATTTGGTTTATGAGTTTTTCGATAATTTGTCTATCTTTCTCTTTTTCTTCTTTATAGGTTTTTTCTTTTTGTTTATCAGCTTCATCTCTTGCCATCAGTTGGCTTATCAATGAGTTAATTTGTAAGCTCATTCGCTCAATGGTCTGCTCCTGTTTTAATCTTAGATCAACACAACTCTCTGTTGAATCCATGCTTGCATCATCAGAGTTGGTCGTAATTATGGAGTTATCGTCCTTTTCATTCTCACTTTGAGATTCTTCACTATCATTTTTATGTACAGTTTCCTCTTTGTATTCCATTTTGCGCTGTCTTTCACTACTATTTTGCACTTTAACTTCACTTATATTTACACCTGTATTTTACACTTACACTCACAGTGTCTCCCAGTTACGGGAGACAACTTGCTCTAGCTGAAAAGGAAACAGATAGCTGAAAATAAAATTTTTTTCGGTTAGAAAGGGTCAAATCGATTTTTAAAATCGCCGATTTAGCCACTTACTAAGCTAAATCGACTATTTCGATATTTTTCTGAAGGTCACAGGATCCTCCTTGTCACTATGGTCACTTTTCGTCTACTTCCCACTCACTTCACTTTGGTTTTAATTTTTGGCAGTACCACTGCGACTATGTCACTTTTGGTGTATCCCTAGTAGAAGGGATATACACCAAAACTTTTTTTTGTCGTTTTTCACGATTTTACACACTAACACTCACACAATCACTTTATTTTGTGATTTCACACCTCTGACTGCCTACTAGGCCTCTAGTTTGGCACTGAAAAGTGCGAAATTCGAGGGTTTTTGGCCTTTTATGCACTTATTTGCGTTAAAATAACTTCTATTTTCTCGCAAGTCGTACGTGGTATTGCTGCATTCACTCACGCTGCAATACTAACAATTCGGGCGTTTGCAACCGGTCTTTTATGAACTGCGCATCTTTTCCCATAGGCTCCGCCCATCGCTATAATACGGGTTCCGGCACTCTGATTGGCCATTACGAGTAGTATAAATAGGAAGGTAAACGAGTCCTGGGTTATCATTTCACAAGTTCGTGTGCTTCGTGTTTGTTGTACGAATTATTAAAACTTAAATTAATAATGTCTGGACGTGGTAAAGGTGGCAAAGTTAAGGGAAAGGCAAAGTCTCGTTCCAACCGAGCGGGATTACAATTTCCAGTAGGACGTATACATCGTTTGTTGAGAAAAGGAAATTATGCCGAAAGAGTAGGAGCCGGTGCGCCGGTTTATTTAGCAGCAGTTATGGAATATTTGGCAGCTGAAGTACTTGAATTGGCGGGTAACGCTGCACGTGATAACAAGAAAACTCGTATTATACCTAGACATCTACAGTTGGCAATAAGAAACGACGAGGAATTAAATAAGCTGCTTTCTGGTGTCACTATCGCACAGGGTGGTGTTTTGCCAAACATCCAAGCTGTTCTTTTGCCCAAGAAGACAGAGAAGAAAGCCTAATTCATTTGTATATTTTTTTTTACATAACAACCCGGTCCTTTTCAGGACCACAATTTTTTTTATTAATGAAAGAATTACCAAGTAATGAACATTACGAAAAAGAAAACATAAAAAAATGTGTTTTATATTTTTCTCTTACATTACGAAAAAAACAAAAATTAAAAAGGTGTGTTTTATATTTATCTCTTATTATTTATAATAATGAAAGTATTACCAAGTAATAAACATTACGAAAAAGAAAACAAAAAAATAAAGGTGTGTATTTATCTCTTATCTGCTATGTCGATACAGAATTAAAAAAAAATTAGGTGCGAACATTACAAAACATTTATTAATATGCGTGTAAATTAATTTAATAAGATCTTTTAATGTGTCGAATGGAACAAAAATGTAAACGCACAGATTTACAAAAATCTATGATGTAAAAGTGTAATAACTGGGTATTGCTGGAAAAAGAAAAGCATAATTCTATTTTTCGTAAAAAAATTTGTGGTTCTGAAAAGAACCGTTTTATTAGGGTTTTTGTAAAAATATTTAGAATAGCGGTAAATTAACCTCCGAAACCGTACAATGTACGCCCTTGACGTTTCAAAGCGTACACTACATCCATGGCGGTGACGGTTTTCCTCTTGGCATGTTCGGTGTAAGTGACTGCATCTCTAATGACGTTTTCCAAAAATACTTTCAAAACTCCTCGAGTTTCTTCATATATTAATCCCGATATACGTTTCACACCACCTCGACGCGCCAATCTTCTAATTGCGGGCTTAGTAATACCTTGGATATTATCACGCAAAACTTTTCTATGACGTTTGGCACCACCTTTGCCTAAACCTTTTCCTCCTTTACCACGTCCAGTCATTTTGAATAAAAAATAGTAGAAGTAGTAGTAGTAGTAGTAGTAGTAGTAGTAACACTTCTCACAGTCTTTGCAGTGAAACTGATCATTTTTGAAAACGAACGGCGAGTTTTGTTAACATTTTTAAGCCCCGCCCCATTAAATACGTGTCGACCAATTACGAGGCAGCTCTGGGCAGAGAGGTTATATATACGAGAAGCATCGCGCGTAAAATATTCAGTTCCATTGTTTATGTTGTGACGATAACGTTCTTGAATTAGCGTAAATAATAGCGTAATATGGCTCGTACCAAACAAACGGCACGTAAATCTACCGGAGGCAAAGCTCCAAGAAAACAACTAGCAACAAAGGCTGCACGTAAAAGTGCACCGGCTACCGGTGGTGTGAAGAAACCTCATCGTTATAGGCCAGGAACGGTAGCTCTTCGTGAAATTCGTCGTTACCAAAAGAGTACTGAATTGTTGATAAGAAAATTACCTTTCCAACGGTTAGTTCGTGAAATAGCGCAAGATTTTAAAACCGATTTACGTTTCCAAAGTTCCGCAGTAATGGCGCTTCAAGAAGCTAGTGAAGCTTACTTGGTAGGCCTTTTCGAAGATACAAACTTGTGTGCTATTCACGCCAAGCGAGTGACAATTATGCCAAAAGATATTCAATTGGCGCGAAGAATTCGCGGAGAACGTGCTTAAATTAGTGCAAATTTCAAATAAGACAAAAAAAAAACCGGTTCTTTTCAGAACCACAACTATTTTTCATAAATAATAGAATTTTGTACATTTTTTTTCATACAGCAAAAAGAAATAAAAATAAATTTTTACATAATAAATATATAGTACTCGTATACGAAGAAAAAAGAAATAATAAATATAATGGCCCTATGTTATTACTTTTTAATCGGAACGTTAATTGACGTAAAAAGAAATGTAATGGTTTAATATATCCCCATTACGATCACTAATTGGGTGTAGTTAATTTGGAATTTTTAATCTTTTAATTCTATCAAAATTAAAAAAATGTTTGTGGCCCTGAAAAGGGCCATTTGTTTGCTATAATTTTTTGCACTTAATAAAGTTTGTCCTAAATTTATTTCTTCTTTTTTGGAGAAGCGGCTTTTCTCGCTTTCGGTGAACTTGCGGCTTTTGCAGTTTTAGGTTTCGGTGCTTTCGGTTTTTTAGTTGGACCGGCCCTATTAGATTTTTTGGCTTTTGTTGGGGTTTTAGCTTTTGCGGGCGAAGCACCCGCTCCAACAGATGCAGATGTTTTTGTAACAACCGATTTTTTGTCGTCTTTTTTCGCTTTCGTAACCTTCTTTTCTACTGCTGGTGATTTCTTTGCTTTCGTAGATTTTTTAGCCGCTTTCGCTTTCTCTCCAGTAGCTACACTGCGTTTTGCAGTTGCTGCTTTTTTAGTTTTTCCCGCTTTTTTCTTGTCGCTTGCACTGGGCTTCGCCGAACCGGAAGCCGCCGTCGAAGCCAATTTGAAAGAGCCAGATGCACCTTTACCTTTAGTTTGTACCAAAGATCCCGAAGCAACGGAAGCCTTCAAATATTTCTTGATGAATGGAGCAACTTTTTCGGCATCTACCTTATAATTGGCGGCAATATATTTTTTGATGGCTTGAAGTGATGATCCTCCGCGTTCTTTTAAACCTTTAATCGCGTTGTTTACCATCTCAGAAGTTGGCGGATGAGAGGGCTTACTTCTGGGATTTTTCGTTTTTTTCTCCTTTTTCGGAGACGACGCTTGAGGAGAACTAGCGGCTGCGGTCGCCGATGCAGCTGAATTTTGATTATCCGTATCTGCCATTTTTTTAAAATATTTAGAGAAAAAAAATATGACGACTTAATCACTCGAACACACTATAATATATTACTATCGTATTTCGAATAATAATAATAAACAAACACTTTCGTGTATTTCAAAAAAGCGTTCGGATCCCACTGATTTTGGTCGGACGGAAGACTGAACGGTTGTACTTGAAATTTAAATGTGGCTGTGCAGCTCGTGGAAATTTTACATTTTTGAATCTTTATCTTGATTCTGAGCTTTTGAAAATCAATTTTGTAAGTAAATTATAATCGCAAATGATTGTATGTACTTACGGTTATATTTTGCATCATTTAACAGTCTACGATCTAACGAGTTGTGCCGTCAAAGTCGCGACAAAAAAAAAGTGTGTGACGAATCTGCTCGATTCTTTACACTTTAATTAAAAAATGTAAGACTTTGACGAAGCGATGTGTTTCTTTGACAGTAAATTAATAAGTCGCAACTTTCTTTTCAACTAAAATCGTAAAATAAATCGTCCAATAAATTGCGTTAGGTAATTACAATCGTTTGTAACAAGCCTTGTCTACTCCATGTGTTGCTTATCAAGAACATACGAAACTCTCCTAGCGGTAGGAAGATTATTACATTAAATGATTTTTCTTAAAAATTTGTCACAAACAACAGCTCTTTTCAGTCAGATTCATTAATATTTAAGATTTTCTAAAATTTGAGCCATTTATATCGTTGAAAAATCCATTTGAAGTACTTGTGTTTCATTTCAATTCTTTTCTTAACCGAATTTGTTACGCAGCAAATTAAAATCGCTTATCTAATAGTTATCACGATAATGCTTCATTGGTAAATAAAAATTTGTGCTTCAATGTATATTCCTCATTTTGAACAAATATACACATAAAATTTATTGAGAATACCCCTATATTAATAACGTTAATTAAAAGTGTTTTGTGGAAAAATTGACTTTTCTTCAAATATATCACGTACAAAGGCAATTGCACCTTAATTGACTAGTTGCAAAGGTTCAAAAAAGCAATTAAATCGACAGGATTGATTCACGTCAGTCTCCTGTCGAAAATCGATTTATTTGTATTTCTTTCTATTCGATAAGTCCAATGAGTGTTTCTCCTAACTTTCGCCAAGAAACTGAAAACTTGCGACAGCAGAAAACAAACTATCGAACCGCCGTCCGAGCTCTTTCAGGCGATCTGATGAGCATACGATCTACGTTATTGTTGTGAAAAAAAAATTATAAAAAATTATCGTTACCTCCTCACTTTCGTTAAGAATCGTGAGACAGCGAGGAAACGAGACGTTCGGAAGTATTCATGGAATACAACTGAATTTCGTCTACGACCGGCGGTCGGGCTCATTCAATGTTTTCTTCACACTTTCGTTATAAAAAAAAATGCAATTTTCTACTTCCGTCAAGACATTGAACGACATTTGCGACAACAGAAAAACCAACTATCGAATAGTAGATTAATCCTTACTACGATCGCGTTAAGTTTTAACTTTTTATCCTAACTTTCGTTATTTCAGCATCAACGATTTTTGTTTTTTTTAATTGTGATATTATTGCAAATGATATATTCCTTTATTTTTGAAAAAAAAATCTTTGTTAAAATAAAAAAAATCGGTCTCCTTACTTTCGTTAAGAAATTTTAATCTTGCTATTATGACATGAAAACGAACGACGGAACCGCCACATAAGCCTTTTCCACCGATCCGTAGAGCGTACGGTCCATGATCGCGTTAGTTTCAATGTTTCTCCTCACTTTCGTTATTTAAGTGGCATAAATTTTAATTTCAATCTTCATTTTAACGGAAAGTCTTCTTTATAAAAATTTTCAATTTATGGAAAAAAATTGGACAATTTATCGTTTTCTCCGTACTTTCGTTAAGAATCGTGAGGACGGATTCATCGAGCGATCATTGCAACCGCATTCTGCCTCCTACGGCTGGCGATCGCGCTCGTTGAATGCTTTCTCCACACTTTCGTTAAATTTAGTATCACATATTTTGGACCAAATTACGAATTTAATGTTACGTCGCAGTGATGTGTTATTCTTGATTTTTGTTTAAAAAAAATCTTTGTATGAAATTAAAAAAAAATCGTTTCTCCTTACTTTCGCCAAGAAATTTACATCTTGCCATTATAACATGGAGACGAACGACGGAACCGCCCCATAAGCTTTTCCACCGATCCGTAGAGCGTACGGTCCAAGATCGCCCAAGGTTCAAATCATTCTCCTTACTTTCGTTATTGAAGTGGCATAAATTCAAGTTTAAATCTTGATTTTATTGGAAAGTCGCATTAATGCGGTATTCTTTTTGGAATTTTTTAATTTATGAAAAAAATAGGACAATTTATCGTTTTCTCCGTACTTTCGATAAGAATCGTGAGACAGTGAGGAGACGACCGATCGGAAGGATTCATCGAGCGATCATTGCAACCGCATTCTGCCTCCTACGGCTGGCGATCGCGCTCGTTGAATGCTTTCTCCACACTTTCGTTAAATTTAGTATCACATATTTTGGACCAAATTACGAATTTAATGTTACGTCGCAGTGATGTGTTATTCTTGATTTTTGTTTAAAAAAAAATCTTTGTATGAAATTAAAAAAAATCGTTTCTCCTTACTTTCGCCAAGAAATTTACATCTTGCCATTATAACATGAAAACGAACGACGGAACCGCCCCATAAGCTTTTCCACCGATCCGTAGAGCGTACGGTCCAAGATCGCCCAAGGTTCAAATCATTCTCCTTACTTTCGTTATTGAAGTGGCATAAATTCAAGTTTAAATCTTGATTTTATCGGAAAGTCGCATTAATGCGGTTTTCTTTTTAGAATTTTTTTAATTTATGAAAAAAATAGGACAATTTATCGTTTTCTCCGTACTTTCGATAAGAATCGTGAGACAGTGAGGAGACGACCGATCGGAAGGATTCATCGAGCGATCATTGCAACCGCATTCTGCCTCCTACGGCTGGCGATCGCGCTCGTTGAATGCTTTCTCCACACTTTCGTTAAATTTAGTATCACATATTTTGGACCAAATTACGAATTTAATGTTACGTCGCAGTGATGTGTTATTCTTGATTTTTGTTTAAAAAAAAATCTTTGTATGAAATTAAAAAAAATCGTTTCTCCTTACTTTCGCCAAGAAATTTACATCTTGCCATTATAACATGAAAACGAACGACGGAACCGCCCCATAAGCTTTTCCACCGATCCGTAGAGCGTACGGTCCAAGATCGCCCAAGGTTCAAATCATTCTCCTTACTTTCGTTATTGAAGTGGCATAAATTCAAGTTTAAATCTTGATTTTATCGGAAAGTCGCATTAATGCGGTTTTCTTTTTAGAATTTTTTTAATTTATGAAAAAAATAGGACAATTTATCGTTTCTCCGTACTTTCGATAAGAATCGTGAGACAGTGAGGAGACGACCGATCGGAAGGATTCATCGAGCGATCATTGCAACCGCATTCTGCCTCCTACGGCTGGCGATCGCGCTCGTTCAATGCTTTCTCCACACTTTCGTTATATTTAGTATCACATATTTTAGACCAAATTACGAATTTAATGTTACGTCGCATTTATTTCTTATTCATGATTTTTTGTTTTTAAAAAATCTTTGTTAAAAATAAAAAAAATCGTTTCTCCTTACTTTCGCCAAGAAATTTACATCTTGCCATTATAACATGAAAACGAACGACGGAACCGCCCCATAAGCTTTTCCACCGATCCGTAGAGCGTACGGTCCAAGATCGCGCAAGGGTCAAATCATTCTCCTTACTTTCTTTATTCAAGTGGCATAAATTCAAGTTTAAATCTTGATTTTGGAGGAAAGTCGCATTAATGCGGTACTCTTAATGGAATTTTTCCAATTTATGAAAAAAAATTGGACAATTTATCGTTTCTCCGTACTTTCGTTAAGAATCGTGAGGAAACGACCGATCGGAAGGATTCATCGAGCGATCATTGCAACCGCATTCTGCCTCCTACGGCTGGCGATCGCGCTCGTTCAATGCTTTCTCCACACTTTCGTTATATTAAGTATCACATATTTTAGACCAATTTACGAATTTAATGTTACGTCGCATTTATTTCTTATTCATGATTTTTTGTTTTTAAAAAATCTTTGTTAAAAATAAAAAAAAATCGTTTCCCCTTACTTTCGCAAAGAAATTTAAATCTTGCTATTATTATATGAAAACGAACGACGGAACCGCCTCATAAGCTTTTTCCACCGATCCGTAGAGCGTACGGTCCAAGATCGCGCAAGGGTCAAATCATTCTCCTTACTTTCGTTACTGAAGTGGCATAAATTCAAGTTTAAATCTTGATTTTATCGGAAAGTCGCATTAATGCGGTACTCTTAATGGAATTTTTCCAATTTATGGAAAAAAATTGGACAATTTATCGTTTTCTCCGTACTTTCGTTAAGAATCGTGAGACCGCTAGGACGGATTCATCGAGCGATCATTGCAGCCGCATTCTGCCTCCTACGGCTGGCGATCGCGCTCGTCCAATGCTTACTCCACACTTTTGGAATTGGAAATAAATCAATTCTCCTTACTTTCATCATCAAATACAATATCCGAACGACAATTTTAGGATTCGGAGAATAAGATGAATGGGTGATTATAATTTATTAAATTCGTCGACGAAACTTTGTTTACGGTCGGCGATCGTGCTCGTTTAACGTTTTCTCCCAACTTTCGTTAATTTAATTTTGTTGTTTTTTTTTTCCTCTATTTTTCGTCGATTTCATTATCTATCATTCTGGATTTTTTTTTTGATTAACTTTTCGTTGTCCCAAAACTTTCAATGTACAGTCCACATTCGCTTCGTCGTTGCTAACACTTTTCTCTACACTTTCTTAAACAAAACCGTTTAATCAATTTCCATAATTACGACGCTTATTTAAAAAACTTTAAGAGGAAATCGGTAATTTGATGCACATTTTTGAAAATAACCCAACAAAAAAATGTCATAGTAAAAAACCACGCAGCCGCTTATTTTCTTGGTAATAGAAATGCGCCATTGGTGTACGTAAGTATATGGCTTGCTCCCAGGATACTTGCCGATATATGTGAGGAGGCGACACGACAGCTACTGGTCTGGCTACAAGGCTGTCTGGTGTTGTCGGCGTTCATCTCTTCGCACCGTGGCCACCAAACCGACGTACGATGTCGTTTAGTTATTCACGTAACTTATCCGATATCGTATTGTGTTTTTTTCGGAGTAGACTTATACTTTTCTACGGTTACGACGTTAATATGTGTGTATTTCAAGTACCTGTGTGGTGCGTTCAAATGTGTGTATATATACGTGTAATCGAAACGGTACAAAAGAGAAATATAATATAATTTTCTTCGCCGTTTTGGTTTATATACGAAAATATGCGCGCTCGAACGCGTTTCAAGTATAAATATACCGTATTCTTGTTAAACCCCCGTAGATAGTACGTATAAGGGCAGCTTTATGTCGTCACGGTTTTTTCTACATGTCACAGCGAGATCGCGGATTAAGCGAACGTTTAACGTGAAGCCATCCATATGCGATCAACCAAATTATATTTTCGTGACTCCGTCATGAAAAATTTAATTTTGCGACAACTCTCCTCTTTCCGAGCGAGAATTTATTATTTATAATAAACGAAACGATTCTTTCGAAGACACCGTGTCGCTTTCAATCTAGCGAAGGGTCGAGAGAATGTCGAATTTTTTTGCCGGTCGGCGGAAATATGTGTAGACACAGATACGTCGCCGTCGTGTATACGGTATAATTTCTCGAAAATTTTCCGTTACATACACAGGCGCATGTACTACTATACATATAAAATCGTCGGCCCGGAAGTTTTTAGTGTGATAATATTACACAGAGAAAAATAAACACGCGCAAATCGCTGTAAATATTATACTCTCTGTTATATATATATCATAAATACTTTTTTTTTCGTAACGCGTGGCGTTTGGGAAGTTTATCTTTCGTAAAACGCACTTAAAAAACACGCACGATAGAAAGACATTATGATAGAGATGTTATATATATAAATAGTAATCTGTCTCGTGTCTCTGGAATATTTTTTTTTGCGTTTACTCGTAAAAATAATATATATAAACTGGAGGAGACTGATGTTTTAATAAATATCTCTATTATTCTCTTTCGAATATTAGAAAATTTTTAAACAACAGCTCCCTGGTTGATCCTGCCAGTAGTCATATGCTTGTCTCAAAGATTAAGCCATGCATGTCTCAGTACAAGCCAAATTAAGGTGAAACCGCGAAAGGCTCATTAAATCAGTTATGGTTCCTTAGATCGTACCCACATTTACTTGGATAACTGTGGTAATTCTAGAGCTAATACATGCAAACAGAGCTCCGACCGGAGACGGAAGGAGCGCTTTTATTAGATCAAAACCAATCGGTGGCGGGCTTGCTCGTCATCGTAATACTTGGTGACTCTGAATAACTTTACGCTGATCGCACGGTCTCGCACCGGCGACGCATCTTTCAAATGTCTGCCTTATCAACTGTCGATGGTAGGTTCTGCGCCTACCATGGTTGTAACGGGTAACGGGGAATCAGGGTTCGATTCCGGAGAGGGAGCCTGAGAAACGGCTACCACATCCAAGGAAGGCAGCAGGCGCGCAAATTACCCACTCCCGGCACGGGGAGGTAGTGACGAAAAATAACGATACGGGACTCATCCGAGGCCCCGTAATCGGAATGAGTACACTCTAAACCCTTTAACGAGGATCAATTGGAGGGCAAGTCTGGTGCCAGCAGCCGCGGTAATTCCAGCTCCAATAGCGTATATTAAAGTTGTTGCGGTTAAAAAGCTCGTAGTCGAATCTGTGTCCCGCGCCGCTGGTTCATCGTACGCGGTGTCAACTGGCGTGCCGCGGGACGTCCTGCCGGTGGGCTTAGCCCGCAAGGGCGGCCCAACTCAATCCCGCCGCGGTGCTCTTCATTGAGTGTCGAGGTGGGCCGGCACGTTTACTTTGAACAAATTAGAGTGCTTAAAGCAGGCTAAAACTTCGCCTGAATACTGTGTGCATGGAATAATGGAATAGGACCTCGGTTCTATTTTGTTGGTTTTCGGAACCCCGAGGTAATGATTAATAGGAACGGATGGGGGCATTCGTATTGCGACGTTAGAGGTGAAATTCTTGGATCGTCGCAAGACGGACAGAAGCGAAAGCATTTGCCAAAAACGCTTTCATTGATCAAGAACGAAAGTTAGAGGTTCGAAGGCGATCAGATACCGCCCTAGTTCTAACCATAAACGATGCCAGCTAGCGATCCGCCGACGTTCCTCCGATGACTCGGCGGGCAGCTTCCGGGAAACCAAAGCTTTTGGGTTCCGGGGGAAGTATGGTTGCAAAGCTGAAACTTAAAGGAATTGACGGAAGGGCACCACCAGGAGTGGAGCCTGCGGCTTAATTTGACTCAACACGGGAAACCTCACCAGGCCCGGACACCGGAAGGATTGACAGATTGAGAGCTCTTTCTTGATTCGGTGGGTGGTGGTGCATGGCCGTTCTTAGTTGGTGGAGCGATTTGTCTGGTTAATTCCGATAACGAACGAGACTCTAGCCTGCTAACTAGGCGTATTTCGTCATCCCAAAGGCCCGCCGGTAGTGAGTTTCGGCTCCTGCCGCGCGCGGTTTTTACTGACGGCGTACAAACATTCTTCTTAGAGGGACAGGCGGCTTTTAGCCGCACGAGATTGAGCAATAACAGGTCTGTGATGCCCTTAGATGTTCTGGGCCGCACGCGCGCTACACTGAAGGAATCAGCGTGTCCTCCCTGGCCGAGCGGCCCGGGTAACCCGCTGAACCTCCTTCGTGCTAGGGATTGGGGCTTGCAATTGTTCCCCATGAACGAGGAATTCCCAGTAAGCGCGAGTCATAAGCTCGCGTTGATTACGTCCCTGCCCTTTGTACACACCGCCCGTCGCTACTACCGATTGAATGATTTAGTGAGGTCTTCGGACTGAGCGCGGTGGCGTTTCGGCGTCGTCGATGCTTCGGAAAGATGACCAAACTTGATCATTTAGAGGAAGTAAAAGTCGTAACAAGGTTTCCGTAGGTGAACCTGCGGAAGGATCATTACAGTGTTTGTTTTTATAACAAGTCTGTTTTATACACTTCTCTTGTGTGTGTGTGTGTGTGTATCATCGGACTCGAACGCGCGATCGTTTTAAAATAAAAAACGAACGCGCTTGAGTATTATCGATATATATATATACATATACACACTAATCGAACGAATTGTCTATATAGAGTCTTTCGCGTCGTATTGGAAAAATCTTTTATTTAAAAAGCATTTTCAAATTAACATCCGAAAGGCGTATAGACGAATATTATCTCGAATCGTATTTCATGGCGCACGCAAACAGACGAGACATTTCGTTAAGACTATATTTATTTAATGTAGTCGCGCGTGTAGTCGTCTTGCGTGCGTGCGTACGATTTCGCTGATATCTTTGAACGTTTATTTGTTTTCGTCGACGTACGTGTTGCTATTTTAAAATCTTGACGTGGTCAGCCTTTTCGTTAAGGTATATGATTATAATATCCTGGGTACCTAGAAGAGAGTTTAAAAATTTGAAATATTACGGTGTGTAAACGAACGACACACGATGGATGACGTTTAAAAATACGCCGTAAAATTTTTTTTTCTCTTCTAAGGAATAAAAAATTGGCATCTTTTCTCTTAATCGTAAAAGAAAGTCCAATATATTATTCCGACGGTGTTAAAAGAAATTCGCCCGGCCGTCAAGATATATAGCGTACACGCGCGCGTATCTTCGAAGACGAAACGAAAAAGAAAATCGTGCGCTTTATCGTCTCTAAGCACACCTCGTTTGTTAACATGTGTCGTGCGCATATATTTATAAAAAATATGAAAGAGATGTACATAGAGTCAAGTACGAATTTTTTTTCGTATTTTTTTTTTTTATACACTTGCCACATGAATTATCGAGACGTAAAGTTCTATTCTACTGATTTTATTATCGGTATTGAGAGCACGTCTAATGTATAAATGATTACCCTGAACGGTGAATCACTTGGCTCGTGGGTCGATGAAGAACGCAGCTAATTGCGCGTCAACTTGTGAACTGCAGGACACATGAACATCGACATTTCGAACGCACATTGCGGTCCTCGGATACTCGTTCCCGGACCACTCCTGGCTGAGGGTCGTATCAATTTCAAAGACTGCTCGGTTTTTCTGCTGCTACTAAAAATGGCGGCGGAAAAATGTTCGGAGCGTGTTGGATGTTAACGCGCGTATCGTTTATTCGATATATGCGACATCTTAAAATGCGAAAGCGACGTATTAATCCATATAATTTTATTATTTGGATTTACGTGTTTTGCACACAACGTATCGTACGTGCGTAAATTCTCGTTGCATATATATTATTTTTTATTAAAATGAAATATGCACGCATCGAGCAAAGACTTAGCAAATTAATTCTAATTTTACGTTCACACGGTCGTCGTGTCCGAGAAAACTTTTCAAAGACGACGTCTGATCAGTGTGTGTTTAATAGATATAAAATTTGCGTTCGACAGTCTTAGAGTTCGTATTTTGCGAGAGAATTTGATAACGCATCGATTTTAACGTTGTGAGCGTATAAACGTATATTTTCGTTTATCGACCTCAGAGCAGGTGAGACTACCCGCTGAATTTAAGCATATTACTAAGCGGAGGAAAAGAAACTAACTAGGATTCCCTCAGTAGCTGCGAGCGAACAGGGATAAGCCCAGCACCGAATCCCGTGGCCGAGATCGACCACCGGGAAATGTGGTGTTAGGGAGGATTCATTATCCCGAGATTGTGCGGCGCGTCCAAGTCCTTCTTGAACGGGGCCACAGCCCATAGAGGGTGCCAGGCCCGTAGCGACCGTTGCCAATTGCGGGAGAATCTCTCCTCAGAGTCGGGTTGCTTGAGAGTGCAGCCCTAAGTGGGTGGTAAACTCCATCTAAGGCTAAATATGACCACGAGACCGATAGCGAACAAGTACCGTGAGGGAAAGTTGAAAAGCACTTTGAAGAGAGAGTTCAAGAGTACGTGAA
>CAUJLB010000167.1:0-20000 GCA_963243735.1 Neocrepidodera transversa | reverse complement strand
TTCAAAAGGGGGTTCAAGTATAAAGTCGATATGCGAATTAAGGAACGAAACTCGGGCGGTATTATGAGCCGTCAATTCTAAGATTTTTCAGCTATATGTCGATTTTCTAAAATCAATATGAAAATTCCTCAGGTATAACCACCCACGGGGAACATGAGCTCGGTATTTTTAATCGAAAAATCGAACTTTATTTATACCGTTGTAAAGAGGATGAAAAAATAAGACTTTTTTAATATTTGAAATTTTTTACCCCCCCTTGATTTTTCTCTACCCCCCTTTTATGTTTGTCGTTATTTATGAAAAAAAAAATTTTTTTTTTTTACCGTTTCGAAGCTCGGAACGGATATAACGTTTCGTTCTCTGAATGCTATGTCATTTTTCCACTTTTTATAATTTTTTTTAACGGAACAAAAAAAAAAAATGATCGAGATCATAGTCATGAGACTGGTCAAATTAGAGGTCTTTTTTCGTCGTTTTGTGTTCCCTGCTGGCTGAAACGTATGAAAAAATGTTTTTTTTTTTTTTTTGAATTTTTTTTTTTTTTTTTTCTCGGTTTTAGTTTTTCGCCGATATCTCGGTTAATTTTCAACATATCGGTTCGGTATTTATACCGAACGTAGGTGTGGTCCGGGCATATTTGTTAAAAATACAACGACCCCCCCCAAAGTTTTTCAAAAGGGGGTTCAAGTATAAAGTCGATATGCGAATTAAGGAACGAAACTCGGGCGGTATTATGAGCCGTCATTTCTAAGATTTTTCAGCTATATGTCGATTTTTTAAAATCAATTTGAAATTCCCCCAAGTATAACCCCCTACGGGGAACATGAGCCCGGTTTTTTTATTTGAAAAATTGAACTTTATTTATACTGTTGTAAAGAGAATTAAAAAATAAGACTTTTTTAATACTCGCAAATTTTTATCCCCCCTCGATTTTTTTCCCCCTCTCCTTTTATATTTGTCGTTATTTATGGAAAAAAATTTTTTTTTTTTTACCATTTTAAACCCCGGAACGGATGTAACGTTTCGTCTATTTAAAGTTATGTTCCTTTTCCACTCCTTCATAATTTTTTTTTTTTAATAAACAAAAACGATGATCGAGATCATAGTCATATGAGTGGTCAGATTAGAGGTCTTTTTTTGTCGTTTTGTGTTCCCTGCTGGCTGAAACGTATGGAAAAATGTTTTTTTTTTTTTTTTGAATTTTTTTTTTTTTTTTTTCTCGATTTTAGTTTTTCGCCGATATCTCGGTTATTTATCAACGGATCGATTTAATATTTGTACCGAGAGTGCGTACGGATGGGGCACGTCGGGCAAAAATATAACGAGCGTACCTGAATTTTTTCAAAAGGGGTATTAAATATAAATGTCACTTGCGAATTAAGAGACGAAATTTCGGTGGTAGCTTCGTGGTTGGTAGACTAACGATTTGACATTATTTTTACTTTCGCGCTATCTTTTTGAAAATGACTCAGGAGTGGATCGATATTTAATATATCGGCGCCAAAATCGGATCGTATTATGAGCGACGACTTTTAAGATTTTTCAACTGAGAATCGATTTTTTTGAATCGATTCGATATCGAGCCCGGATCAATGTAGTATGTCGGGAAAAATCCGAGGACCACTTTTTTTTTTTTTTTGCTTATTTCGATCTGAAACGCATGAAAAAACTTTTTTTTTTTTTTTTTGAGAGGGTTTTTTTTTTTTTTTTTTTTTAATCGTTTTTTGACTATATCTCGGTAATCTATCGACATATCGGTTTGGTATTTATACCGAGTATAGGCAGGGTCGTGGCACATTAGATAAAACTATAACGGCCCGCCCTTAATTTTTTCCAAAGGGGTTTTAAATATAAATTTGTTTTGTGAATTGAACGACGAAACTCGGGGGTTATGTTCATTACGGATGGGTAAGGTCAGGGGGGGGACAATCACCCCCCTCCGTTGCGTTTGAGTTTTTGGAAAAAATCGATTTTTTTTTCGATTTTTTTGCGATTTTTCGGTTATTTATTAAGATATCGCTTTGGTATTTATACCGAGTATAGGTGGGGTGCGGGCACATTTGATAAGAATATAAGTACCCCCCCCCGAATTTTTTAAAAGTCCCTCAGGTACGGATTCGTTTTGGGAATTAAGCGACGAAACTTGGGGTATACGTTCGTTAATGAAGTGTAAGGTCGGTGGGGGGGTAGTACCCCCCCTACGAGGCGTTTGAATTTGTTAAAAAAATCGTTTTTTTTTCGGTTTTTTGTCGATTTCTCGGTTATTTATGAACGGATCGGTTCGGTATTTATACCGAGCGTAGGTGGGGTCAGGGTACATTTGTTAAAAATACAACGACCCCCCCAAAGTTTTTCAAAAGGGGGTTCAAGTATAAAGTCGATATGCGAATTAAGGAACGAAACTCGGGCGGTATTATGAGCCGTCAATTCTAAGATTTTTCAGCTATATGTCGATTTTCTAAAATCAATATGAAAATTCCTCACGTATAACCACCCACGGGGAACATGAGCTCGGTATTTTTAATCGAAAAATCGAACTTTATTTATACCGTTGTAAAGAGGATGAAAAAATAAGACTTTTTTAATATTTGAAATTTTTTACCCCCCCTTGATTTTTCTCTCCCCCCCTTTTATGTTTGTCGTTATTTATGAAAAAAAAAATTTTTTTTTTTTTACCGTTTCGAAGCTCGGAACGGATATAACGTTTCGTTCTCTGAATGCTATGTCATTTTTCCACTTTTTATAATTTTTTTTAACGGAACAAAAAAAAAAAAAAGCTCGAGATCATAGTCATATGCTTGGTCAGATTAGAGGTCTTTTTTCGTCGTTTTGTGTTCCCTGCTGGCTGAAACGTATGAAAAAATGTTTTTTTTTTTTTTGAATTTTTTTTTTTTTTTTTTCTCGGTTTTAGTTTTTCGCCGATATCTCGGTTAATTTTCAACATATCGGTTCGGTATTTATACCGAACGTAGGTGTGGTCCGGGCATATTTGTTAAAAATACAACGACCCCCCCCAAAGTTTTTCAAAAGGGGGTTCAAGTATAAAGTCGATATGCGAATTAAGGAACGAAACTCGGGCGGTATTATGAGCCGTCATTTCTAAGATTTTTCAGCTATATGTCGATTTTTTAAAATCAATATGAAATTTCCTCAGGTATAACCACCCACGGGGAACATGAGCTCGGTTTATTTATTCGAAAAATCGAACTTTATTTATACCGTTGTAAAGAGGATAAAAAAATAAGACTTTTTTAATACTTGAATTTTTTTACCTCCCCTTGATTTTTCTCCCCCCCCCTTTTTATGTTTGTCGGTATTTATGAAAAATTTTTTTTTTTTTTTTTACCGTTTTAAAGCTCGGAACGGATATAACGTTTCGTTCTCTGAATGCTATGCCATTTTTCCACTTTTTATAATTTTTTTTAACGGAACAAAAAAAAAAAAAAGCTCGAGATCATAGTCATATGCTTGGTCAGATTAGAGGTCTTTTTTCGTCGTTTTGTGTTCCCTGCTGGCTGAAACGTATGGAAAAATGTTTTTTTTTTTTTTTGGAATTTTTTTTTTTTTTTTCTCTGTTTTAGTTTTTCGCCGATATCTCGGTTAATTTTTAACAGATCGGTTCGGTATTTATACCGAACGTAGGTGTGGTCAGGGCATATTTGTTAAAAATACAACGACCCCCCCCCAAAGTTTTTCAAAAGAGGGTTCAAGTATAAAGTCGATATGCGAATTAAGGAACAAAACTCGGGCGGTATTATGAGCCGTCATTTCTAAGATTTTTCAGCTATATGTCGATTTTCTAAAATCAATATGAAATTTCCTCAGGTATAATCACCCACGGGGAACATGAGCTCGGTTTATTTATTCGAAAAATCAAACTTTTTTTATACTGTTGTAAAGAGGATAAAAAAATAAGACTTTTTTAATACTTGAAATTTTTTACCCCTCTTTGATTTTTTTCCTCCCCCCCTTTTATGTTTGTCGTTATTTATAAAAAAAAAAAAATTATTTTTTTACCGTTTTGGAGCTTGGAACGGATATAACGTTTCGTTCTCTGAAAGGTATGTCATTTTCCTACTTTTTATAATTTTATTTAACGAAAAAAAAAAAAAAAATGCTCGAGATCATAGTCATACGATTGGTGAAATTAGAGGTTTTTTTTCGTCATTTTTTGTTCCCTGCTGGCTGAAACGTATGAAAAAGTTTTTTTTTTTTTTTTTTTTTTAATTTTTTTTTTTTCTTTGTGTTAGGTTTCTGTCGATATTTCGGTTATTTATTAATATATCGGTTCGGTATTTATACCAAACGTAGGTGGGGTCCGGGCGCATTTTTTAAAAATACAATGACCCCCCCCAAAGTTTTTCAAAAGGGGGTTCAAGTATAAAGTCGATATGCGAATTAAGGGACGAAATTCGGGGGGTATTATGGTATGCATATTACATTTCTTTTGCGGTAATTTTTTTTTTCTTTTATTCATTTATATACTTTTTTTTACGACATTAAAAAATTAATTTTTTTTTTTTTAAATTTTCAAGAGTAAATTTTAATATTAAAATTTTAAAAAAAATACCATTGAATTTGTGATAAAAAGTTTTATATGTGTGATTTTTTTTACATTTTTTTTCCCAAAATTGCTGAAATTGTCAAAAAATGGTTCAAAATCATTTGAAATTTTACGTGTTTTTAAAGAAAATTTAATATCTCGGAAAATATTAAAGATATCGAAATCAAATTTATACCATTCGAAAGAGATTAAAAAACTCTAAATTTACGATATATTTTCATTTCTTAGTTTTCATATTTGAAAATGTTATAGTGAAAAAAAAGAAATTTTTTTAATTTTTTTTATATTTTTTTTTCTCCAAAACTATTATAGCAAAAAAAAATTTAACTACGTCATTCGAAAGAGATTAAAAAGTACTATCCACATGAATTATTTCATATTTTTAAAATCATATTTGCAGAAGTTATAGCCAAAAATGTAAATTTGGAAAAAAATTCAAAGGGGTTGACCTATAATTTTTTTTTAAAAAATTTTTATTTTTTTTAATTTTTTTAAATAAACTTTTATAATGTATTTTGATCCAAAAAATCCAAAAAAACAGTCAGTTTCTCATTTCCGTTTCATTTCAACGAAATATTAAATATTTAAAAGTTAAAAAACGGATTTGAATTTTTTTCCATGCTAAATATTATTATTAAAATTTAAAAAAAAATACTATTAAATTTGTCATAAAAAGTTTTATATGTGTGATTTTTTTCACATTTTTTTTTCGAAAATTGTTGAAATTGTCAAAAAATGGTTCGAAATCATTTGAAATTTTACGCGTTTTTAAAGAAAATTTAATATCTCGGAAACTATTAAAGATATCGAAATCAAATTTATACCATTCGAAAGAGATTAAAAAACTCTAAATTTACGATATATTTTCATTTCTTAGTTTTCATATTTGAAAATGTTATAGTGAAAAAAAAAAAATTTTTTTAAATTTTTTTATATTTTTTTTTCTCAAAAACTATGATTACAGAAAAAATTTCAATTATGTCATTCGAAAGAGATTAAAAAGTACTATCCGCATGAATTATTTCATATTTTTAAAATCATATTTGCAAAAGTTATAGCCAAAAATGTAAAAATAGAAAAAAATTCAAAGGGGTAGACCTATAATTTTTTTTTTAAAAATTTTTATTTTTTTTAATTTTTTTTAATAAACTTTTATAATGTATTTTGATCCAAAAAATCCAAAAAAAGGGTCAGTTTCTCATTTCAGTTTCATTTAAACGAAATATTAAATATTTAATAGTTAAAAACGGGTTTTTATTTTTTTTCATATATTAAAATTATTATTAAAAATTTTTAAAAAATACTATTAAATTTGTGATAAAAAGTTTTCTAAGTGTGATTTTTTTCAATTGTTTTTACCGAAAATTACTGAAATTGTCAAAAAATGGTTCAAAATCATTTGAAATTTTAGGCGTTTTTAAAGAAAATTTAATATCTCGGAAACTGTTAAAGATATCAAAATCAAATTTATACCATTTGAAAGAGATTAAAAAACTCTAAATTTACGATATATTTTCATTTCTTAGTTTTCATATTTGAAAATGTTATAGCGAAAAAAAAGAAATTTTTTTAATTTTTTTTACATTTTTTTTTCTCAAAAACCGTTACAGCAAAAAAAAATTTAACTACGTCATTCGAAAGAGATCAAAAAGTACTATCCGCATGAATTATTTCATATTTTTAAAATCATATTTCCAGAAGTTATAGCCAAAAATGTAAATTTTGAAAAAAATTCAAAGGGGTAGACCTATAATTTTTTTTTTAAAAATTTTTATTTTTTTTAATTTTTTTTAATAAACTTTTATAATGTATTTTGATCCAAAAAATTTAAAAAAAGGGTCAGTTTCTCATTTCCGTTTCATTTAAACGAAATATTAAATATTTAAAAGTTAAAAAACGGATTTGAATTTTTTTCCATGCTAAATATTAATACTAAAATTTAAAAAAAAATACTATTAAATTTGTGATAACAAGTTTTCTAAGTGTGATTTTTTTCAATTGTTTTTACCGAAAATTACTGAAATTGTCAAAAAATGGTTCAAAATCATTTGAAATTTTATGCGTTTTTAAAGAAAATGTAATATCTCGGAAACTATTACAGACATCAAAATCAAATTTATACCATTCGAAAGAGATTAAAAAACTCTAAATTTACGATATATTTTCATTTCTTAGTTTTCATATTTGAAAATGTTATAGTGAAAAAAAAGAAAATTTTTTAAATTTTTTTATATTTTTTTTTCTCAAAAACTATGATTACAGAAAAAATTTCAATCATGTCATTCGAAAGAGATTAAAAAGTACTATCCGCATGAATTATTTCATATTTTTAAAATCATATTTGCAGAAGTTATAGCCAAAAATGTAAATTTTGAAAAAAATTCAAAGGGGTTGACCTATAATTTTTTTTTAAAATTTTTTTTTTTTTTTTTATTTTTTTAAATGAACTTTTATGATGTATTTTGATCCAAAAAATCCAAAAAAACAGTCAGTTTCTCATTTCCGTTTCATTTCAACGAAATATTAATTATTTAAAAGTTAAAAAACGGATTCGAATTTTTTTCCATGGTAAATATTATTATTAAAATTTTAAAAAAAATACCATTAAATTTGTGCTAAAAAGTTTTATATGTGTGATTTTTTTCAAATTTTTTTTCCCAAAATTGCTGAAATTGCCAAAAAATGGTTCAAAATCATTTGAAATTTTACGTGTTTTTAAAGAAAATTTAATATCTCGGAAACTGTTAAAGATATCAAAATCAAATTTATACCATTTGAAAGAGATTAAAAAACTCTAAATTTACGATATATTTTCATTTCTTAGTTTTCATATTTGAAAATGTTATAGCGAAAAAAAAGAAATTTTTTAAATTTTTTTTACATTTTTTTTTCTCAAAAACCGTTACAGCAAAAAAAAATTTAACTACGTCATTCGAAAGAGATCAAAAAGTACTATCCGCATGAATTATTTCATATTTTTAAAATCATATTTCCAGAAGTTATAGCCAAAAATGTAAATTTTGAAAAAAAATCAAAGGGGTAGACCTATAATTTTTTTTTTAAAAATTTTTATTTTTTTTAATTTTTTTAAATAAACTTTTATAATGTATTTTGATCCAAAAAATCCAAAAAAACAGTCAGTTTCTCATTTCCGTTTCATTTCAACGAAATATTAAATATTTAAAAGTTAAAAAACGGATTTGAATTTTTTTTCATGCTAAATATTAATACTAAAATTTAAAAAAAAATACTATTAAATTTGTGATAAAAAGTTTTATACGTGTGATTTTTTTCACATTTTTTTTTCGAAAATTGTTGAAATTGTCAAAAAATGGTTCGAAATCATTTGAAATTTTACGCGTTTTTAAAGAAAATTTAATATCTCGGAAACTATTAAAGATATCGAAATCAAATTTATACCATTCGAAAGAGATTAAAAAACTCTAAATTTACAATATATTTTCATTTCTTAGTTTTCATATTTGAAAATGTTATAGCGAAAAAGAAGAAATTTTTTTAATTTTTTTTACATTTTTTTTTCTCAAAAACCGTTACAGCAAAAAAAAATTTAACTACGTCATTTGAAAGAGATTAAAAAGTACTATACGCATGAATTATTTCATATTTTTAAAATCATATTTGCAGAAGTTATAGCCAAAAATGTAAATTTGGAAAAAAATTCAAAGGGGTTGACCTATAATTTTTTTTTTAAAAATTTCTATTTTTTTTAATTTTTTTTAATAAACTTTTATAACGTATTTTGATCCATAAAATCCAAAAAAAAGGTCAGTTTCTCATTTCCGTTTTATTTAAACGAAATATTAAATATTAAAAATGTCGATGTCCGAGATTATAGTCATTAGACGGGAAAAATTCGAGGTTTTTTTCCGTCGTTTTTTGTTCGCTGCGAATTGAAACATATGAAAAAATGTCGAAGCATCAATTACGTCAATTTTTTTTTAATAAATTTTTACGTTCTTTTTTTAATTATTAATAAATAATACGCTCATAAAAAAAATTAAAATTAAAAATATTTGTACATTTTTTTATAAAAAAAAAAAATAACAATAATATTTTTACGTTTTCTACAAAATCTTCGAGCCGAGCGTAGCGAGGTTCGAAGCATCAATTACTTCAATTTTTTTCTCATAAATTTTTCCGTTCTTTTTTTATTTATTAATAAATAACACACTTGTAAAAACAAAAAAAAAAATATTAAAAATGTTTATATATTTTTTTTATTACAAAATAAATTACAATAATTTTTTTACGTTTTCCACACAATCTTCGAGCCGAGCGTAGCGAGGTTCGAAGCACCAATTACGTCAATTTATCTTTTTCAAAAATATTTACTTTTTTTTTTTATTTATTAATAAATAACACACTCGTAAAAAATAAAAAATTTAAAATGTTTGTACATTTTTTTATATTAAAAAAAAAAAAAGTACAATAATTTCGTTTACGTTTCTACACAATTTTTAATTTAAACCCATTTCATAATAATAATTTAATTATTTTTCCAAATATTTTTCACATATTTTCAATAAATTTTCATAATAACAATTTTTAACAAACTTTTCCATCACTTTTTTCCCATCATTTATTTCCCAGTAACAATCTACATAATAAAAAACAAATTAAATCATTTCCCTTCCATATCATCTTCACCATACGTACAGTTCCCGTGGGCGGGAACCTATACAACTAGTTCACCCGTCAACAGGGAACGTGAGCTGGGTTTAGACCGTCGTGAGACAGGTTAGTTTTACCCTACTGATGACTCGTCGTTGCGATAGTAATCCTGCTCAGTACGAGAGGAACCGCAGGTTCGGACATTTGGTTGACGCACTTACTCGAGCGGGTAATGGTGCGAAGCTACCATCCGTGGGATTATGCCTGAACGCCTCTAAGGCCGTATCCTTTCTAGTCAAAGGTGGCAACGATATCTCTTGGAGTTCCGAGAGTCGAAAGGCTCAAAACAATGTGACTTTACTAGGCAATCGTAGCTTGCTACGGTTGTCGCACGAGCCCTATTTTTCCGTTGAGATCAACGGTCGGCGGTGGGATCGATCCTTGCCATGTCCGACTAGATCTCTTGACGGACGAACATGGGTAATACAATCTTTTCGATGTTGGAACTCGGAATTGTCTGTAGACGACTTACGTACCTGGCAGGGTGTTGTACCTGGTAGAGCAGTTTCCACGCTGCGATCTATTGAGACTCAGCCCTTAGCTTGGGGATTCGTCTTGTCGGTTAGACGAGACCCCTCTGTCGTGTTTGTATTTGTTACACACACGCTATAAAACGAGCCGTTTTCGGTTGTACATCGCGTATTTCGCAATGTACAATATAACCGAAAACGGCTTTTTTTATTAACAACAGTTTTCTTCTAACTTTCTTTATCTATATTTTTCGTGTTTAACGTTGCCTTGAATAGAGTGCATTTAATGAATAAGTTAGATAAGACGAGCCGTTTTCGGTAGTGCATCGTAATTCGCGATGTCCGATTTAACCGAAAACGGCTTTTTTTATTAACAACAGTTTTCTTCTAACTTTCTTTATCTTTATTTTTCGTGTTTAACGTTGCCTTGAATAGAGTGCATTTAATGAATAAGTTAGATAAGACGAGCCGTTTTCGGTAGTGCATCGTAATTCGCGATGTCCGATTTAACCGAAAACGGCTTTTTTTATTAACAACAGTTTTCTTCTAACTTTCTTTATCTTTATTTTTCGTGTTTAACGTTGCCTTGAATAGAGTGCATTTAATGAATAAGTTAGATAAGACGAGCCGTTTTCGGTAGTGCATCGTAATTCGCGATGTCCGATTTAACCGAAAACGGCTTTTTTTATAAACACAGTTTTCCCCTAACTTTCTTTATTTTTCATTTTAAACATTGCCAAAATATTTTATTTTGTCATATACCGATACCTGAATTTCAATCGAATATTTTACAATTGCAAATAAGTTAAATGGAAAGAGCGATTTTCGGTTGTATACCGTGCATATACAGTCGTTTCGGTCGAACATCAACTTATGTAAAAGCGGAAGCGACTCTTTTCGTAACCTAGGGTTTTCTCTTAACTTTTTTCTAATTTTTTTATTATCATTAATACGCACGATGTTGACGCACTTACTCGAGCGGGATGTTGACGCACGATGTTGATGCACGATGTTGACGCACGATGTTGATGCACGATGTTGACGCACGATGTTGATGCACGATGTTGACGCACTTACTCGGGCGGGATGTTGACGCACGATGTCATTTTGATTTTTTCTCATTTTTTTTTCTTTGCCGAAACAAGTGTTTTAACACTTATCGGTATTCAGCTTTAGCCCAATATAAAACATATGTTTTTAATTACTTTGTACTACCAATGTTCTGAATAAATAAAGCTTACATTATTATTATTATTATTATTATTATTATTTATTTTCATTGATTTTTATTTTCTATTCATTTATTTCGATGATTTATTCTCCATTTATTTTCATTGTTTTTATTTTTTTCTTGTATTTTCATTGATTTTCATTCATCTTCATTTGTTTTGATTTATTCTTATAAATTTTCGTTTATTTTCATTGATCTTATTTTTTTTTTCATGTATTTTCATTGATTTTCATTTATCTTCAGTCATTTTGATTTATCGTCATATATTTTCGTTTATTTTCATTGATTTTTATTTTTTATTCATTTTTTTTTAATTTTTAATATTACACTTGTATAGATTAAAAATTTTTTATTTTATCTGGGATTTTGATCTACTATTCGAAACGTAAAATAACCTAACCTAACCTAACCTGAGCTAACCCCACGTACTTTTCCCAAAACTGAGCTAACCCCACGTACTTTTCCCAAAACTGAGCTAACCCCACGTACTTTTCCCAAAACTGAGCTAACCCCACGTACTTTTCCCAAAACTGAGCTAACCCCACGTACTTTTCCCAAAACTGAGCTAACCCCACGTACTTTTCCCAAAACTGAGCTAACCCCACGTACTTTTCCCAAAACTGAGCTAACCCCACGTACTTTTCCCAAAACTGAGCTAACCCCACGTACTTTTCCCAAAACTGAGCTAACCCCACGTACTTTTCCCAAAACTGAGCTAACCCCACGTACTTTTCCCAAAACTGAGCTAACCCCACGTACTTTTCCCAAAACTGAGCTAACCCCACGTACTTTTCCCAAAACTGAGCTAACCCCACGTACTTTTCCCAAAACTGAGCTAACCCCACGTACTTTTCCCAAAACTGAGCTAACCCCACGTACTTTTCCCAAAACTGAGCTAACCCCACGTACTTTTCCCAAAACTGAGCTAACCCCACGTACTTTTCCCAAAACTGAGCTAACCCCACGTACTTTTCCCAAAACTGAGCTAACCCCACGTACTTTTCCCAAAACTGAGCTAACCCCACGTACTTTTCCCAAAACTGAGCTAACCCCACGTACTTTTCCCAAAACTGAGCTAACCCCACGTACTTTTCCCAAAACTGAGCTAACCCCACGTACTTTTCCCAAAACTGAGCTAACCCCACGTACTTTTCCCAAAACTGAGCTAACCCCACGTACTTTTCCCAAAACTGAGCTAACCCCACGTACTTTTCCCAAAACTGAGCTAACCCCACGTACTTTTCCCAAAACTGAGCTAACCCCACGTACTTTTCCCAAAACTGAGCTAACCCCACGTACTTTTCCCAAAACTGAGCTAACCCCACGTACTTTTCCCAAAACTGAGCTAACCCCACGTACTTTTCCCAAAACTGAGCTAACCCCACGTACTTTTCCCAAAACTGAGCTAACCCCACGTACTTTTCCCAAAACTGAGCTAACCCCACGTACTTTTCCCAAAACTGAGCTAACCCCACGTACTTTTCCCAAAACTGAGCTAACCCCACGTACTTTTCCCAAAACTGAGCTAACCCCACGTACTTTTCCCAAAACTGAGCTAACCCCACGTACTTTTCCCAAAACTGAGCTAACCCCACGTACTTTTCCCAAAACTGAGCTAACCCCACGTACTTTTCCCAAAACTGAGCTAACCCCACGTACTTTTCCCAAAACTGAGCTAACCCCACGTACTTTTCCCAAAACTGAGCTAACCCCACGTACTTTTCCCAAAACTGAGCTAACCCCACGTACTTTTCCCAAAACTGAGCTAACCCCACGTACTTTTCCCAAAACTGAGCTAACCCCACGTACTTTTCCCAAAACTGAGCTAACCCCACGTACTTTTCCCAAAACTGAGCTAACCCCACGTACTTTTCCCAAAACTGAGCTAACCCCACGTACTTTTCCCAAAACTGAGCTAACCCCACGTACTTTTCCCAAAACTGAGCTAACCCCACGTACTTTTCCCAAAACTGAGCTAACCCCACGTACTTTTCCCAAAACTGAGCTAACCCCACGTACTTTTCCCAAAACTGAGCTAACCCCACGTACTTTTCCCAAAACTGAGCTAACCCCACGTACTTTTCCCAAAACTGAGCTAACCCCACGTACTTTTCCCAAAACTGAGCTAACCCCACGTACTTTTCCCAAAACTGAGCTAACCCCACGTACTTTTCCCAAAACTGAGCTAACCCCACGTACTTTTCCCAAAACTGAGCTAACCCCACGTACTTTTCCCAAAACTGAGCTAACCCCACGTACTTTTCCCAAAACTGAGCTAACCCCACGTACTTTTCCCAAAACTGAGCTAACCCCACGTACTTTTCCCAAAACTGAGCTAACCCCACGTACTTTTCCCAAAACTGAGCTAACCCCACGTACTTTTCCCAAAACTGAGCTAACCCCACGTACTTTTCCCAAAACTGAGCTAACCCCACGTACTTTTCCCAAAACTGAGCTAACCCCACGTACTTTTCCCAAAACTGAGCTAACCCCACGTACTTTTCCCAAAACTGAGCTAACCCCACGTACTTTTCCCAAAACTGAGCTAACCCCACGTACTTTTCCCAAAACTGAGCTAACCCCACGTACTTTTCCCAAAACTGAGCTAACCCCACGTACTTTTCCCAAAACTGAGCTAACCCCACGTACTTTTCCCAAAACTGAGCTAACCCCACGTACTTTTCCCAAAACTGAGCTAACCCCACGTACTTTTCCCAAAACTGAGCTAACCCCACGTACTTTTCCCAAAACTGAGCTAACCCCACGTACTTTTCCCAAAACTGAGCTAACCCCACGTACTTTTCCCAAAACTGAGCTAACCCCACGTACTTTTCCCAAAACTGAGCTAACCCCACGTACTTTTCCCAAAACTGAGCTAACCCCACGTACTTTTCCCAAAACTGAGCTAACCCCACGTACTTTTCCCAAAACTGAGCTAACCCCACGTACTTTTCCCAAAACTGAGCTAACCCCACGTACTTTTCCCAAAACTGAGCTAACCCCACGTACTTTTCCCAAAACTGAGCTAACCCCACGTACTTTTCCCAAAACTGAGCTAACCCCACGTACTTTTCCCAAAACTGAGCTAACCCCACGTACTTTTCCCAAAACTGAGCTAACCCCACGTACTTTTCCCAAAACTGAGCTAACCCCACGTACTTTTCCCAAAACTGAGCTAACCCCACGTACTTTTCCCAAAACTGAGCTAACCCCACGTACTTTTCCCAAAACTGAGCTAACCCCACGTACTTTTCCCAAAACTGAGCTAACCCCACGTACTTTTCCCAAAACTGAGCTAACCCCACGTACTTTTCCCAAAACTGAGCTAACCCCACGTACTTTTCCCAAAACTGAGCTAACCCCACGTACTTTTCCCAAAACTGAGCTAACCCCACGTACTTTTCCCAAAACTGAGCTAACCCCACGTACTTTTCCCAAAACTGAGCTAACCCCACGTACTTTTCCCAAAACTGAGCTAACCCCACGTACTTTTCCCAAAACTGAGCTAACCCCACGTACTTTTCCCAAAACTGAGCTAACCCCACGTACTTTTCCCAAAACTGAGCTAACCCCACGTACTTTTCCCAAAACTGAGCTAACCCCACGTACTTTTCCCAAAACTGAGCTAACCCCACGTACTTTTCCCAAAACTGAGCTAACCCCACGTACTTTTCCCAAAACTGAGCTAACCCCACGTACTTTTCCCAAAACTGAGCTAACCCCACGTACTTTTCCCAAAACTGAGCTAACCCCACGTACTTTTCCCAAAACTGAGCTAACCCCACGTACTTTTCCCAAAACTGAGCTAACCCCACGTACTTTTCCCAAAACTGAGCTAACCCCACGTACTTTTCCCAAAACTGAGCTAACCCCACGTACTTTTCCCAAAACTGAGCTAACCCCACGTACTTTTCCCAAAACTGAGCTAACCCCACGTACTTTTCCCAAAACTGAGCTAACCCCACGTACTTTTCCCAAAACTGAGCTAACCCCACGTACTTTTCCCAAAACTGAGCTAACCCCACGTACTTTTCCCAAAACTGAGCTAACCCCACGTACTTTTCCCAAAACTGAGCTAACCCCACGTACTTTTCCCAAAACTGAGCTAACCCCACGTACTTTTCCCAAAACTGAGCTAACCCCACGTACTTTTCCCAAAACTGAGCTAACCCCACGTACTTTTCCCAAAACTGAGCTAACCCCACGTACTTTTCCCAAAACTGAGCTAACCCCACGTACTTTTCCCAAAACTGAGCTAACCCCACGTACTTTTCCCAAAACTGAGCTAACCCCACGTACTTTTCCCAAAACTGAGCTAACCCCACGTACTTTTCCCAAAACTGAGCTAACCCCACGTACTTTTCCCAAAACTGAGCTAACCCCACGTACTTTTCCCAAAACTGAGCTAACCCACGTACTTTTCCCAAAACTGAGCTAACCCCACGTACTTTTCCCAAAACTGAGCTAACCCCACGTACTTTTCCCAAAACTGAGCTAACCCCACGTACTTTTCCCAAAACTGAGCTAACCCCACGTACTTTTCCCAAAACTGAGCTAACCCCACGTACTTTTCCAAAACTGAGCTAACCCCACGTACTTTTCCCAAAACTGAGCTAACCCCACGTACTTTTCCCAAAACTGAGCTAACCCCACGTACTTTTCCCAAAACTGAGCTAACCCCACGTACTTTTCCCAAAACTGAGCTAACCCCACGTACTTTTCCCAAAACTGAGCTAACCCCACGTACTTTTCCCAAAACTGAGCTAACCCCACGTACTTTTCCCAAAACTGAGCTAACCCCACGTACTTTTCCCAAAACTGAGCTAACCCCACGTACTTTTCCCAAAACTGAGCTAACCCCACGTACTTTTCCCAAAACTGAGCTAACCCCACGTACTTTTCCCAAAACTGAGCTAACCCCACGTACTTTTCCCAAAACTGAGCTAACCCCACGTACTTTTCCCAAAACTGAGCTAACCCCACGTACTTTTCCCAAAACTGAGCTAACCCCACGTACTTTTCCAAAACTGAGCTAACCCCACGTACTTTTCCCAAAACTGAGCTAACCCCACGTACTTTTCCCAAAACTGAGCTAACCCCACGTACTTTTCCCAAAACTGAGCTAACCCCACGTACTTTTCCCAAAACTGAGCTAACCCCACGTACTTTTCCCAAAACTGAGCTAACCCCACGTACTTTTCCCAAAACTGAGCTAACCCCACGTACTTTTCCCAAAACTGAGCTAACCCCACGTACTTTTCCCAAAACTGAGCTAACCCCACGTACTTTTCCCAAAACTGAGCTAACCCCACGTACTTTTCCCAAAACTGAGCTAACCCCACGTACTTTTCCCAAAACTGAGCTAACCCCACGTACTTTTCCCAAAACTGAGCTAACCCCACGTACTTTCCCAAAACTGAGCTAACCCCACGTACTTTTCCCAAAACTGAGCTAACCCCACGTACTTTTCCCAAAACTGAGCTAACCCCACGTACTTTTCCCAAAACTGAGCTAACCCCACGTACTTTTCCCAAAACTGAGCTAACCCCACGTACTTTTCCCAAAACTGAGCTAACCCCACGTACTTTTCCCAAAACTGAGCTAACCCCACGTACTTTTCCCAAAACTGAGCTAACCCCACGTACTTTTCCCAAAACTGAGCTAACCCACGTACTTTTCCCAAAACTGAGCTAACCCCACGTACTTTTCCAAAACTGAGCTTAACCCCACGTACTTTCCCAAAACTGAGCTAACCCCACGTACTTTTCCCAAAACTGAGCTAACCCCACGTACTTTTCCCAAAACTGAGCTAACCCCACGTACTTTTCCCAAAACTGAGCTAACCCCACGTACTTTTCCCAAAACTGAGCTAACCCCACGTACTTTTCCCAAAACTGAGCTAACCCCACGTACTTTCCCAAAACTGAGCTAACCCCACGTACTTTTCCCAAAACTGAGCTAACCCCACGTACTTTTCCCAAAACTGAGCTAACCCCACGTACTTTTCCCAAAACTGAGCTAACCCCACGTACTTTTCCCAAAACTGAGCTAACCCCACGTACTTTTCCCAAAACTGAGCTAACCCCACGTACTTTTCCCAAAACTGAGCTAACCCCACGTACTTTTCCCAAAACTGAGCTAACCCCACGTACTTTTCCCAAAACTGAGCTAACCCCACGTACTTTTCCCAAAACTGAGCTAACCCCACGTACTTTTCCCAAAACTGAGCTAACCCCACGTACTTTTCCAAAACTGAGCTAACCCCACGTACTTTCCCAAAACTGAGCTAACCCCACGTACTTTTCCCAAAACTGAGCTAACCCCACGTACTTTTCCCAAAACTGAGCTAACCCCACGTACTTTTCCCAAAACTGAGCTAACCCCACGTACTTTTCCCAAAACTGAGCTAACCCCACGTACTTTTCCCAAAACTGAGCTAACCCCACGTACTTTTCCCAAAACTGAGCTAACCCCACGTACTTTTCCCAAAACTGAGCTAACCCCACGTACTTTTCCCAAAACTGAGCTAACCCCACGTACTTTTCCCAAAACTGAGCTAACCCCACGTACTTTTCCCAAAACTGAGCTAACCCCACGTACTTTTCCCAAAACTGAGCTAACCCCACGTACTTTTCCCAAAACTGAGCTAACCCCACGTACTTTTCCCAAAACTGAGCTAACCCCACGTACTTTTCCCAAAACTGAGCTAACCCCACGTACTTTTCCAAAACTGAGCTAACCCCACGTACTTTTCCCAAAAACTGAGCTAACCCCACGTACTTTTCCCAAAACTGAGCTAACCCCACGTACTTTTCCCAAAACTGAGCTAACCCCACGTACTTTTCCCAAAACTGAGCTAACCCCACGTACTTTTCCCAAAACTGAGCTAACCCCACGTACTTTTCCCAAAACTGAGCTAACCCCACGTACTTTTCCCAAAACTGAGCTAACCCCACGTACTTTTCCCAAAACTGAGCTAACCCCACGTACTTTTCCCAAAACTGAGCTAACCCCACGTACTTTTCCCAAAACTGAGCTAACCCCACGTACTTTTCCCAAAATTCCCAAAACTGAGCTAACCCCACGTACTTTTCCCAAAACTGAGCTAACCCCACGTACTTTTCCCAAAACTGAGCTAACCCCACGTACTTTTCCCAAAACTGAGCTAACCCCACGTACTTTTCCCAAAACTGAGCTAACCCCACGTACTTTTCCCAAAACTGAGCTAACCCCACGTACTTTTCCCAAAACTGAGCTAACCCCACGTACTTTTCCCAAAACTGAGCTAACCCCACGTACTTTTCCCAAAACTGAGCTAACCCCACGTACTTTTCCCAAAACTGAGCTAACCCCACGTACTTTTCCCAAAACTGAGCTAACCCCACGTACTTTTCCCAAAACTGAGCTAACCCCACGTACTTTTCCCAAAACTGAGCTAACCCCACGTACTTTTCCCAAAACTGAGCTAACCCCACGTACTTTTCCCAAAACTGAGCTAACCCCACGTACTTTTCCCAAAACTGAGCTAACCCCACGTACTTTTCCCAAAACTGAGCTAACCCCACGTACTTTTCCCAAAACTGAGCTAACCCCACGTACTTTTCCCAAAACTGAGCTAACCCCACGTACTTTTCCCAAAACTGAGCTAACCCCACGTACTTTTCCCAAAACTGAGCTAACCCCACGTACTTTTCCCAAAACTGAGCTAACCCCACGTACTTTTCCCAAAACTGAGCTAACCCCACGTACTTTTCCCAAAACTGAGCTAACCCCACGTACTTTTCCCAAAACTGAGCTAACCCCACGTACTTTTCCCAAAACTGAGCTAACCCCACGTACTTTTCCCAAAACTGAGCTAACCCCACGTACTTTTCCCAAAACTGAGCTAACCCCACGTACTTTTCCCAAAACTGAGCTAACCCCACGTACTTTTCCCAAAACTGAGCTAACCCCACGTACTTTTCCCAAAACTGAGCTAACCCCACGTACTTTTCCCAAAACTGAGCTAACCCCACGTACTTTTCCCAAAACTGAGCTAACCCCACGTACTTTTCCCAAAACTGAGCTAACCCCACGTACTTTTCCCAAAACTGAGCTAACCCCACGTACTTTTCCCAAAACTGAGCTAACCCCACGTACTTTTCCCAAAACTGAGCTAACCCCACGTACTTTTCCCAAAACTGAGCTAACCCCACGTACTTTTCCCAAAACTGAGCTAACCCCACGTACTTTTCCCAAAACTGAGCTAACCCCACGTACTTTTCCCAAAACTGAGCTAACCCCACGTACTTTTCCCAAAACTGAGCTAACCCCACGTACTTTTCCCAAAACTGAGCTAACCCCACGTACTTTTCCCAAAACTGAGCTAACCCCACGTACTTTTCCCAAAACTGAGCTAACCCCACGTACTTTTCCCAAAACTGAGCTAACCCCACGTACTTTTCCCAAAACTGAGCTAACCCCACGTACTTTTCCCAAAACTGAGCTAACCCCACGTACTTTTCCCAAAACTGAGCTAACCCCACGTACTTTTCCCAAAACTGAGCAACCCCACGTACTTTTCCCAAAACTGAGCTAACCCCACGTACTTTTCCCAAAACTGAGCTAACCCCACGTACTTTTCCCAAAACTGAGCTAACCCCACGTACTTTTCCCAAAACTGAGCTAACCCCACGTACTTTTCCCAAAACTGAGCTAACCCCACGTACTTTTCCCAAAACTGAGCTAACCCCACGTACTTTTCCCAAAACTGAGCTAACCCCACGTACTTTTCCCAAAACTGAGCTAACCCCACGTACTTTTCCCAAAATTAGAGCTCGTTTCTATTTAATTATAAACCATTTTATATTCTGCATCTGCTTTCCACTTCAATTGGCAACTATTTCAAATTCTATTACGCGCGGGTAAACGGCGGGAGTAACTTTGACTCTCTTAAGTTTTAAGTATATAGAAAACGACAATTTGAAATTAGAGCTCGTTTCTATTTAATTATAAACGATTTTATATTCTACATCTGCTTTCCACTTCAATTGGCAACTATTTC
>CAUJLB010000166.1:0-27079 GCA_963243735.1 Neocrepidodera transversa | reverse complement strand
TTTTCATTTTTTTTCATTTATTTTCATTTATTTTCATTTATTTCTATTTATTTTCATTTATTTTCATTTACTTTCATTTATTTTCGTTTATTTTCGTTTATTTTCATTTATTTTCATTTATTTTCATTTATTTTCATTTATTTTCATTTATTTTCATTTATTTTCATTTATTTTCATTTATTTTCATTTATTTTCATTTATTTTCATTTATTTTCATTTATTTTCATTTATTTTCATTTATTTTCATTTATTTTCATTTATTTTCATTTATTTTCATTTATTTTCATTTATTTTCATTTATTTTCATTTATTTTCATTTATTTTCATTTATTTTCATTTTTTTTTATTTATTTTCATTTATTTTCATTTATTTTCATTCATTTTCATTCATTTTCATTCATTTTCATTTATTTTCATTTATTTTCATTTATTTTCATTTATTTTCATTTATTTTCATTTATTTTCATTTATTTTCATTTATTTTCATTTATTTTCATTTATTTTCATTTATTTTCATTTATTTTCATTTATTTTCATTTATTTTCATTTATTTTCATTTATTTTCATTTATTTTCATTTATTTTCATTTATTTTCATTTATTTTCATTTATTTTCATTTATTTTCATTTATTTTCATTTATTTTCATTTATTTTCATTTATTTTCATTTATTTTCATTTATTTTCATTTATTTTCATTTATTTTCATTTATTTTCATTTATTTTCATTTATTTTCATTTATTTTCATTTATTTTCATTAATTTTCATTTATTTTCATTTATTTTCATTTATTTTCATTTATTTTCATTTATTTTCATTTATTTTCATTTATTTTCATTTATTTTCATTTATTTTCATTTATTTTCATTTATTTTCATTTATTTTCATTTATTTTCATTTATTTTCATTTATTTTCATTTATTTTCATTTATTTTCATTTATTTTCATTTATTTTCATTTATTTTCATTTATTTTCATTTATTTTCATTTATTTTCATTTATTTTCATTTATTTTCATTTATTTTCATTTATTTTCATTTATTTTCATTTATTTTCATTTATTTTCATTTATTTTCATTTATTTTCATTTATTTTCATTTATTTTCATTTATTTTCATTTATTTTCATTTATTTTCATTTATTTTCATTTATTTTCATTTATTTTCATTTATTTTCATTTATTTTCATTTATTTTCATTTATTTTCATTTATCTTCATTTATTTTCATTTATTTTTATTTATTTTCATTTATTTTCATTTATTTTCATTTATTTTCATTTATTTTCATTTATTTTCATTTATTTTCATTTATTTTCATTTATTTTCATTTATTTTCATTTATTTTCATTTATTTTCATTTATTTTCATTTATTTTCATTTATTTTCATTTATTTTCATTTATTTTCATTTATTTTCATTTATTTTCATTTATTTTCATTTATTTTCATTTATTTTCATTTATTTTCATTTATTTTCATTTATTTTCAGTTATTTTCATTTATTTTCATTTATTTTCATTTATTTTCATTTATTTTCATTTATTTTCATTTATTTTCATTTATTTTCATTTATTTTTATTTAGTTTCATTGATTTTCATTTATTTTCATTTATTTTCATTTGTTTTCTTTTACTTTCATGTATTTTCATTTATTTTCATGCATTTTCATTTACTTTCATGTATTTACATGTATTTTCATTTGTTTTCATTTATTTTCATTTATTTTCATTTATTTTCATTTATTTTCATTTTTTTTATTTATTTTCATTTATTTTCATTAATTTTCATTTATTTTCATTTATTTTCATTTATTTTCATTTATTTTCATTTATTTTCATTCATTTTCATTCATTTTCATTCATTTTCATTCATTTTCATTTATTTTCATTTATTTTCATTTATTTTCATTTATTTTCATTTATTTTCATTTATTTTCATTTATTTTCATTTATTTTCATTTATTTTCATTTATTTTCATTTATTTTCATTTATTTTCATTTATTTTCATTTATTTTCATTTATTTTCATTTATTTTCATTTATTTTCATTTATTTTCATTTATTTTCATTTATTTTCATTTATTTTCATTTATTTTCATTTATTTTCATTTATTTTCATTTATTTTCATTTATTTTCATTTATTTTCATTTATTTTCATTTATTTTCATTTATTTTCATTTATTTTCATTTATTTTCATTTATTTTCATTTATTTTCATTTATTTTCATTAATTTTTATTTATTTTCATTTATTTTCATTTATTTTCATTTATTTTCATTTATTTTCATTTATTTTCATTTATTTTCATTTATTTTCATTTATTTTCATTTATTTTCATTTATTTTCATTTATTTTCATTTATTTTCATTTATTTTCATTTATTTTCATTTATTTTCATTTATTTTCATTTATTTTCATTTATTTTCATTTATTTTCATTTATTTTCATTTATTTTCATTTATTTTCATTTATTTTCATTTATTTTCATTTATTTTCATTTATTTTCATTTATTTTCATTTATTTTCATTTATTTTCATTTATTTTCATTTATTTTCATTTATTTTCATTTATTTTCATTTATTTTCATTTATTTTCATTTATTTTCATTTATTTTCATTTATTTTCATTTATTTTCATTTATTTTCATTTATTTTCATTTATTTTCATTTATTTTCATTTATTTTCATTTATTTTCATTTATTTCATTTATTTTTATTTATTTTCATTTATTTTCATTTATTTTCATTTATTTTCATTTATTTTCATTTATTTTCATTTATTTTCATTTATTTTCATTTATTTTCATTTATTTTCATTTATTTTCATTTATTTTCATTTATTTTCATTTATTTTCATTTATTTTCATTTATTTTCATTTATTTTCATTTATTTTCATTATTTTCATTTATTTTCATTTATTTTCATTTATTTTCATTTATTTTCATTTATTTTCATTTATTTTCATTTATTTTCATTTATTTTCATTCATTTTCATTCATTTTCATTCATTTTCATTCATTTTCATTTATTTTCATTTATTTTCATTTATTTTCATTTATTTTTATTTATTTTCATTTTTTTTCATTTATTTTCATTTATTTTCATTTATTTTTATTTATTTTCATTTACTTTCATTTATTTTAGTTTATTTTCGTTTATTTTCATTTATTTTCATTTATTTTCATTTATTTTCATTTATTTTCATTTATTTTCATTTATTTTCATTTATTTTCATTTATTTTCATTCATTTTCATTCATTTTCATTTATTTTCATTTATTTTCATTTATTTTCATTTATTTTCATTTATTTTCATTTATTTTCATTTATTTTCATTTATTTTCATTTATTTTCATTTATTTTCATTTATTTTCATTTATTTTTATTTATTTTCATTTATTTTCATTTATTTTCATTTATTTTCATTTATTTTCATTTATTTTCATTTATTTTCATTTATTTTCATTTATTTTCCTTTATTTTCATTTATTTTCATTTATTTTCATTTATTTTCATTTATTTTCATTTATTTTCATTTATTTTCATTTATTTTCATTTATTTTCATTTATTTTCATTTATTTTTATTTATTTTCATTTATTTTCATTTATTTTCATTTATTTTCATTTATTTTCATTTATTTTCATTTATTTTCATTTATTTTCATTTATTTTCATTTATTTTCATTTATTTTTATTTTTTTCATTTATTTTCATTTATTTTCATTTATTTTCATTTATTTTCATTTATTTTCATTTATTTTCATTTATTTTCATTTATTTTCAGTTATTTTCATTTATTTTCATTTATTTTCATTTATTTTCATTTATTTTCATTTATTTTCATTTATTTTCATTTATTTTCATTTATTTTCATTTATTTTCATTTATTTTCATTTATTTTCATTTATTTTCATTTATTTTCATTTATTTTCATTTATTTTCATTTATTTTCATTTATTTTCATTTATTTTCATTTATTTTCATTTACTTTCATTTATTTTCATTTATTTTCATTTATTTTCATTCATTTTCATTTATTTTCATTTATTTTCATTTATTTTCATTTATTTTCATTTATTTTCATTTATTTTCATTTATTTTCATTTATTTTCATTTATTTTCATTTATTTTCATTTATTTTCATTTATTTTCATTTATTTTCATTTATTTTCATTTATTTTCATTTATTTTCATTTATTTTCATTTATTTTCATTTATTTTCATTTATTTTCATTCATTTTCATTCATTTTCATTCATTTTCATTCATTTTCATTCATTTTCATTTATTTTCATTTATTTTCATTTATTTTCATTTATTTTCATTTATTTTCATTTATTTTCATTTATTTTCATTTATTTTCATTTATTTTCATTTATTTTCATTTATTTTCATTTATTTTCATTTATTTTCATTTATTTTCATTTATTTTCATTTATTTTCATTTATTTTCATTTATTTTCATTTATTTTCATTTATTTTCATTTATTTTCATTTATTTTCATTTATTTTCATTTATTTTCATTTATTTTCATTTATTTTCATTTATTTTCATTTATTTTCATTTATTTTCATTTATTTTCATTTATTTTCATTTATTTTCATTTATTTTCATTTATTTTCATTTATTTTCATTTATTTTCATTTATTTTCATTTATTTTCATTTATTTTCATTTATTTTCATTTATTTTCATTTATTTTCATTTATTTTCATTTATTTTCATTTATTTTCATTTATTTTCATTTATTTTCATTTATTTTCATTTATTTTCATTTATTTTCATTTATTTCATTTATTTTCATTTATTTTCATTTATTTTCATTTATTTTCATTTATTTTCATTTATTTTCATTTATTTTCATTTATTTTCATTTATTTTCATTTATTTTCATTTTGTTACGGGTTAAAATCGTCACCAAATAATTTTAGCATTTAAACATAGACCAAAGTAAACTTTATTTAATTACATACAATATATTGACTTATTATCATTTGTTTAGTAAACCCCGGGAAAGCTTTTATTCGGAGGCTTAGGTCGGTGAGTCGCTACCCTTCTCCTCTCTTCCGTGCCCATCATATTTTTAATTGATGTTATCTGCCTAAAATTCAAATATAAATCAAATACAATTTAATTATTGCCGAGAATAAGCTAAATATAACCTCTCTTATACTCGCTTCTTTTCTTGATGAAAAGTGTCACCCTTCAAAAATCGATTGTTCTTCCTTTGCTCTCAGTTACATCTATTAATCGATATTAATCGGATTTCACATAGTGCCAATCTGATAAATTATTTTAGCACTAAGTTTTACCGCCTAAAAAACTGGCCGGAGAAACCGTTTTTCTTGGTGAATTAGACACGTGGACGTGCTCGCTTAATAGCAGATTTAATCAGGATTTTACTATCCAGGAAAATTTAAGAAGGTCTGGAACAGTACCGGACTACACTTTGTGGATTTATTTTTCTTCCTGAATAGTTTTCCAAAATTTTCTGCTTCTTTTGAAGCCACGTTGAGGCCACCCACCACCCAAGGTAAGCCTTAAAACCTAAAATAAACTTTTCTTCATCAATCAAATCCCATTTACCTCTTTCTTAATTTTCTTACTCTCTTTTAGGCCTTCATTCTTACCTTTTTCGTAATTGATTACTCTGACATCTGTCTCGTTTACTTCTCCTGGCGTTCGTACTCTACGCTTAATCTGGAGCTCCATCCTTCTCTGGGCCACCGTCTGAACGGGACTCGCCTGAAACGCCGGCCCACCCTACCCATTGGGACTCCGGAGCACCAGAGATCGGTAGCCTCTCGCCGAGAGCCAAACGCACGCCGCTGACTTCCCGAAAGATCGTCAAAAACCAGATAAGCCTTTTTCACATTTGACTACATAAAAATAAAATTAACGTAAACGATCTGATATTCATCATTATCTTGATTATTTTTACCTATTTTTATCTATCAGCGTCTTTAAAAATTACAACTGTGAATCTTCTAGAAGGTATCAATCCGCGGATCTTTTGTATCTAATAAAACAATTTATTTTGTGTCAACTTTAACCCTTTTGCACATATGAAACATACAACTGCAGCATTATAATAAACAATAGAAAAGAATAGGAACTGTTTTCACTTTACCTTTTTAGCGAACCTAGTAAAACCCCTGAATTCCCCTTCGGGAACATTTAGGTGGTAGCAAATTGGCGCCCAACGTGCATATATTCTTTCTATTTTTATTATAATTCTGTTTGGCATTATTATCTGTGCTTTTGTTTGATCTTTCAGAATATTTTTGTTGTTTTGATTAACCTTAATTGATTTCTGACAGTTCTTAGGTTGACACTGTCACTGTCAATTAATCGATCGATAGTAATCCGAGATATTTTGTTAATCGATATACGTACATATTCCGATCAGCAGTATTTTCGCGTTGATTTTATTTCTTGATGGTTTGATGACATCATACAAATAGTATATTCGCGTTTTATCATTTCACATGTTTGATCGGTACACATTTAAATTAAATGATTGATATAGGTCACAGTAATTTAGGAATGAAATATAAAGGAATATTTTTAAGTGTTTAAATTTATTTGGCCGAACATTTTTTTTCCATAGGTGGAAAAAAAACAGATTAATAATAAGGTTTCATTTACTTTGATTTCAACTGGTTTTATTATTAGTGACTTTTAAGTAAATACATTTGTATTGTTTTCGCTCAACTTATTGATAAGTTGATATGGGTTTTTTTTCAGCTTATTAGTATTAGTTCTGTTGCATACTTTGAAAAAGTATTAAACTACTTATTGATTTTTTTTTGTTTTCTCGTTCCGTTTTTGTGGTTTTTTTTTTGAGTCTAATTATTTTTTTTTTGGGCTTATTATTTTTTTTTTCGCAATAATTTTCTATACAATTGTAGGAACTTCACCAGTGTTGGACGGTTCGGTGTACCTGTATTATGGAAGTCAATAGGCTGCTAGGTGATGAAATCACCTACGAATTAATGATTAGGGGTTGTCCTATAGGTGGAACGGTTGTTCAAAAAAGGTCTATGTTGAGTGAAGTACTCAGGATGGAAAGGGAGGGAGAACGTGAATCTCCTTCGTCGGTTGTTTTAGATACGGATTATGAGTTGATGACCTGTGAGGGTAAGTTGAATGATTTGTCTGAAGATATCCAGAATTTTAATAGGCTTAACCGTACAAACGATTTCAAAAGGATCTCGTCGCGACTTAATCATCTAGATCAGCGGTTAGGGCGGTTGGTTTGTGATTCTCTTCAGGGGGAGAGGGGTTCTAATCTGCTAACTTTTTGCGAAGATCTTAAAACAACAGTTCGAAATATTTTCGATAATGATGATTTTCAGACAAATGCGGTTGTATCTAGAACAGAGAGATCTATATTAGATGAACCAAATCCATTACTGCCAGAAATTCTACACGATTCTAGACGTATCATCACCTTCTCAGATGAAAAACATGTGTATTTACAGGATGATGATAGGGGTTCAAGAGTAATCGATGAGCCTAGGGTGTCTACTGTTCATATTAATCCTGTGACTACTTCGACCGTTTTTGGAGTTGATAGGCGTGGACCGTCGAGAGTTTCCACTTTAAGAAATATTTTTGAAAATCTTAATCTACCTGCTCAGACTGACTTATCGCTAAACAATCCGCAAATTTCTGTTAATCAATCAACAGCTAATTGCCCTATCTATCCTCCACCTATTTATAGTCAGTCTACATCACTTCATCCTATAGGCAGACCACCAATGTTTTATCAAACTAACCATCCAGTGCCAACACCTTTCGTTCTAAATCAACCCACTTTCGAGTCATTGAAAGTACAGCCATTATCTCACCCTCAAGTAAGTCAGGGTAATTCCCTTTATCAAGGTAGTTATGACACCAACATTAATTCCAACATGCAGTCGTTCACGTCTCAACCTAAAATCATGGAAGATATTTCAAAGTTACCTGTGAAATTTGATGGGATATCTAGCGTAACGAGTTTTTTGGAAAGAATCGAGGAGTTACGGGTGTCTCGTAATATCTCAAAAGAACGATTACTGCGTTCCGCTCCAAAACTCTTTACTAAAGATGCTCTATTATGGTATAGAATGGGACAATTTTCTACCTGGGAAGAGTTGGTTCAGAAACTTCGGAGTGACTTCCAACCTTATGACTACGAATATTCCTTGTGGGAGGAGATACGTTATCGCACTCAGGGTGCTCAGGAGAAAGTCATAAATTTTGTATCAGTTCTAGAAAATCTTTTTCGAAAACTATCTGTTTTACCTCCAGAGTCCACCCGGTTACAAATTATCAAAAGAAACTTTCTTCCATACATTCAAAGACAATTAGCAACACAATCCACAGATTCCTTAACTGATTTGATTAAATTTGCACGACTCATAGAAGAGACGGAAGTTCGAACTCAAAAGTTTTGTCCACCTCCAGCCAATATTCGTCAGTTAGTAGAACCCGAGTTGGCTTATAAAAAACCTACTAACCCCGCTTTTCCTATTTCTTCTGCGGATTGTTCTAGTTTGGGAGTTAGTCATAATAACCCGGTCTGTTTTAATTGTAATGAATCTGGCCACAAATTTAGAAAATGCGACAAACCGAGAAAAGTTTTTTGTTTTCGTTGTGGGAAACCAGGAGTTATAAGTACGTCATGTTGTTCAAAAAACATCCGGACTCCTTCACAGTAGGTCGGCTGACGGAGGATTTTTCATCTACAACGACCCTAAAATCGGAAAATAGGGCAGTCCTAAACTACATTTTAGCTCATGCCCAGGGGGATCAACGACCTTATTTGAAGGTAAAATTGTTAGGGAAGGAATTCTTAGGTCTTTTGGATAGTGGAGCTTCTAGGACTATTGTAGGTGGTCTAGGTTGGCAAATTTTGAGCAAGATGTGCAAATTAGATTCTAACAAGGTGGTAGCTTGTACGGTCGCTAATGGTCAATCTTGTCAAAGTCTTGGTACATGTTTGCTTCCTATTCAATTACAAGATAGAATTTTGGTCATTAACATTCTAGTTGTTCCTTCTGTGCCCCATCCATTGATATTAGGCATCGATTTTTGGGCTAATATGGGTATTATTCCGGATATGTTTACAGGCGAGTGGAGTTTTAGGAATGATGAACGTATTGATAGTGTTGAAACTAAGGGAATAACCAATCTTGATTCTCTTACTGACCAACAACGAATATCATTAGATCAAATCGTTGATGAGGCCTTTAAAGATATGGGAGAAAAAATTGGTTGCACCCATCTAGTAGAACATGTGATTCAAACAACATCCCCTCCTATTAAGCAGAGATATTATCCAATTTCTCCTGCCCTACAGAAAGATGTCAATGCCGAGTTGGATGACATGCTCAAAGCAGATATCATTGAACCATCAAAAAGTCCTTGGAGTTCTCCAATTGTAATGATTCGTAAGTTCGATGGTAAATGGCGCTTCTGTGTGAATTATAAAAAATTGAACGCCGTCAGTATTTCAGATGCATATCCTATACCCTATGTAAGCTCAATCCTCGATAAATTACGGTATGCTCGTTTTCTAAGTACTGTAGACACAAAATCAGCGTATTGGCAAATTCCCATGTCCAAGGAAAGTCGCCCACTTACAGCTTTTACTGTCCCAAACCGTGGGTTATTTCAATTTAAGAGAATGCCTTTTGGCCCCTGCTACGTGGCAACGATTAATTGACCAAGTCATATGTGTGGATCTGGAGTCTTTTATTTTTGTATACCTCGATGATATCATCATTTGTACCTCGACCTGGGAGAAACACATGGAGGTTCTTCGAATTGTTCTCCGGCGGATCAAAGATGCGGGGCTTACCCTGAATAGAGAAAAGTGTCTATTTTGTAGGTCCGAATTGCGTTACTTAGGGTATGTAGTCAACGAGACAGGTCTATTGGTTGATCCAGAGAAAGTAGAGGCAATTCTAAAAATTCCAACTCCTCGAAATGTAAAAGAGGTTAGGAGAATTGTAGGGATGACGTCCTGGTATCGCCGTTTTATTCCAAATTTTTCCGACTTAATGTCACCATTAACTCGATTGACTCAAAAGAACAAAACATTTGTTTGGGATCATACTTGTGACGACACACTAGTTAAGGTCAAACAGATATTGGTAAGAGCTCCTATCCTCGCCTGTCCAGATTTTACGCGTCCCTTTGTGGTAGAAACAGACGCCAGTGATTATGGTTTAGGTGCGATTCTGTCCCAAAAATTTCCAGACGGGGACCGCGTTATTTGCTACCTGAGCCGATCTCTCACCAAGGCGGAAAGAAAATACTCCACCACGGAAAAGGAGTGTCTTGCAGTCCTATTTTCTGTAGAGAAGTTAGAGGGCTCAAGTTGGGACCTTATTTAGAGGGCTCAAAATTTGTTGTCATTTCGGACCATTATAGTTTAAAGTGGCTTTTCAGTATTAAAGACCCTGTTGGGCGAATTGCAAGGTGGGCATTGAGGCTTCAGGCGTACGATTTTGAGGTAGTACATCGAAAAGGCAAGGATCACTTAGTACCGGATGCTTTATCTCGTGCTGTTCCTTGTTTGGACTTGATCGATGTTCCGTTGGTGAATCCGCCAATTTCAACCGATAGGTGGTACACAGAGATGTTTCGTAAAGTTAAGGCCGCCCCTGGTAAATATCCATTGTGGATGGTATAAGGAGAAAACCTGCTGCGAAATTCGAAAACCGCTTATCCTGATTTGGTATTCTCTGAATGGTTGATTGTCATGCCCAAAGAGAAGAGACTCAGTGTCATACGAGATCATCATGACCCACCTACCGCTGGAAACTTGGGAATTTCTAAAACGGTCGCCAGAATCAGTCAAAAGTATTACTGGCCCAGATTAAAAGCTGATGTAGCTCGGTACATACGCAAGTGTTCTACGTGCCAACGTATTAAGCCAGAACAAAAACCACCAGTGGGACAAATGCTCTCTTCTCAAGTCACCGCAACGCGACCTTGGGAATTAGTAAGTACAGACTTGGTAGGTCCTTTACCAAAATCTACCACCGGTTTTTCATTTATTCTTACAGTGATGGATTGTTTCAGTAAATTTTTGTTAACTTTTCCACTTCGTTCTGCAACCGCTGCTAATATTGTAAAAATATTAGAAGACCAGGTCATTTTAGTATACGGTGCACCAAAACGAATTATCGTAGATAATGGAGTTCAATTTATAAGTCATTTGTTCCGAGAAACTATGCATAGATATGGCATTAAAATTAAATTTACTGCCCTTTATCATCCTCAGGCTAATCCGGTGGAGAGAACTCATCGGGTAATAAAAACAATGTTATCGGCCTACGTCTCAGATGATCAACGACATTGGGATGTGATTCTACCAAAAATTACATGTGCGATAAGGTCAGCAAGACATGATGTTACTGGTGTTACTCCGAATTTGATCAACTTTGGCAGAGAAGTAATCCTTAACCCTTTCGCGACTGCAGGGACATATATGTCCCACACACTTTTTATCCCTTTCGCCACTGCAGGGACATATGAGTCCCACACGCCTCTCCGAGTTTACTGTTGGGTTTAAAAATTCCCCTATTTACACGTAAATTAAAAATGTCAGTAGTTTATGGTCTACGGTAAGATTTGGCAACGCTGGGTGGCCAAGCCGAACTCCAGAACACGTGTTTAATGAACTTGTTCGTCTACTGTCGTAGTGCATGTTCTTTGTAAAGTTATTATAGTAGTAAATATCGTGATAAATTTGATCAAAACAATTTCAACGGATTTCTGGAAGTAGAAACAACTGAAGGTAAGCAAAAGCAATAAAAATATATGCATAATTTGATAACTATATCACAAACTGATTTAGTGGGATATTATCGTCCCAACAGTAATTTTGAATGGGTTAAAAATGTCCCGTCAGTAAAAATATTTTATTGTTACAGACATGAGCCGGCGTCGTGCACTTACTCAAAAACAGCTTGAAGAAGCTATAAATGAAATGTCAAGTGAATCTGAAGCTGAGGTATTTGAAGGCTCGGATGATTCAGAGTTTTGTCCTGAGGAAGAAGACGAAGAGAAAAGTTCAGAGAGTGAAAGAGAAAGTTTGTACGAGAGTGAAAATGAAAATATATTATATTGGACTGGCTATTGTGAAAACTCTTAATCTCTCTTAGGGTTAGGTTCCTTTAAAAAAAATAATAAACTTTACAAAAAATTAAAATAAAAAAAAATTATAATTTTGGGCGCCTTAAACTGATCTTCTCTCTCTTGTCCTTCCTCCAATCAGCTGCTTTCTTTTCTTTTCCCGTATCACTACCTAGTTATTTCCCTCTTATGTCTTCTGTAAATTTTTTAATCCCCACCTATTTCTGTCTTCCTGTCTAAACTAATTTTCACCACCACCTCGTCCTCCTACAAACCAATTTGTTCTTTGTCTTCTTTGTCAATTTTCTTTTTTTTTTTATTATTTTAGTAAAACCCTTGTTTTAATAATTGCTTTTATTTTTCTTAATCCATAACTTCCATTACTTAATACCATTCAATACACCAATCGTTAATATCTCATTCTAAATTTCTTTTTCTGACATCTTACTTATCAAACCTTTTTTTATTAATTAACAACCAAAAACTGTTTATTATTTTTTTCTTCATTTGTTTTTCTCCCCCTAACTAGATCATTAATTTTTTTTTTATCTCTAAATTTAAATGACTAAACACACTAAGATTTTTTCTTTTACTTGTACCACAATTGTTGAGAACTCATTATTACATTCAATAAAAATAATCTTCTAACAAACATTCTTAAATAAATCTTAACACATTTACATACATTCACACGCACCTTAAACTTTTTTCATAACCTCATTTTCATTGTCAAACTTCCATTTGACAATAACCTTCCACCTTTCCATCACTGTCAACCACAATACATACAAAAGCAGAACTAAAACTACACATATAACAAAAAAACCATATCAAATCCCCCATTATGAATTTTAAACGAATTACCTAAATTCTTTAAAATGAATTATGTAAACTATTAACAACTACTACAAAATTAAATAATAACAAATAACATTAAACATACTAATATCAATTTGATAGTCTGTCACTTTTAATTCATATCTTCTCATCTTCAAGTTTAAACTCATATATCTGCTCTATATTGAACACTCCTCGTATCATTCCATTTTCAGGTTTTTTTAGCACCATTATAATTAATTTTCACTCTCTCGTTTTTCTGAATTCTTATTAAAATTTTCTTTCTTCATTTATTCTTCTTTCTATTCTTTTATAACATTTCCAACTTATTTACTTCTATCTTTCCATATAAAATACTATCTTCTTTTCTCTAATATTATCTTGAATTACTTTTTAATTATTTATTACCCATATTTATCCATAACCTTTTATTATACTTCATCATTTTTCTTTATTACTCTTCATATTCTTCATATTTTCTTCATATTAATATTTATTCTTTAATTTTTATTATTTTACCGCACTTAATACTAATTTTTTTATTAATTATATTATTTTATCTCCAAGATCCTATTTTCTTTTCTTTATTGCTATTCTTCTTACCACCATCTTCATAATAATTTTATTACATTTTCCCACATTATCCTATTTAATGATTTTATTCCCATACCTATGTCCATTATCAAATTCTTCTATACTTCCTTTATTCCGAATATGTTATTTCTTTCGTTTTATTCAACTCCTTCCCACAATAGACTTTAATTATTAATGACACATTAACTAACTTAACTTTAACCTTTTTTTTTTTTTTTAACTAAACTTCCTATAACTAATTTAAATTTTATTTAATTTTTTTTTTCCATCATTTTTATTCCCATATTCCATGTCCTTGCTCCGATTTTCTTCATTTAAGCCATTAATTTGTCTATTTTTTAACTTTTAAATTTGACCTTACGTCTTTTATATCTTTTTTCCATTCGTTTTTTATTTATTTTATAACATATAAGTGTCTTTCCTTTTATTTCTGTTGCAATTTCTTTATCTCTTACTTTCTTCTTCTTACTTTCCTTATTATTATTAATTTTATCATTATTAATCTTTTTGAAGTTTCTGTTTTCTTTTCCATTTTTTGGTTTTATGTTTTGTTGTATGTTCCAAGGTCTTTCTTTTCTTCTATTCAAAATATTTTTCATATTCACTTGTTTTTTTATTTTATTTATTTCTCCACCTAACTTTATTTCATTTTTACACTTTTCTATATTTTCCCCTATCTTTTGTTCAATATTTTCCATAATCCTTTCTTCTACTTCCTTTATATTTTGTTCCACTTGCTTAGTTATTCCTGCAGTAGGATTTAACCATTTATTTTTCAAAATTGCATTATCTTGTTGACCTAATTTTACTTTCTCTATTTCTTCTTCTATTTTATTATCCGTATAATCCTTTAATTCTTCTATTTTTTTGTTTATGCCTTCATTATTTTGTCTAATTTCTTGACTCTCTTGCTTTGATTTTTCTAAATTCTTATTTATGTTTTCATCCATTTTCTTAATATTTTCGTCCGTTTTCTTCATATTTTGTTCTCTATGTTGTTTTTCTTGATTTAAATTTGATTTTACTTCTTCCTTGACATTTTCTATTTCCTTAGTAACTGACCTAATTTCTTGTTTATATTCTTCTCTATACTTTAACATTTCGTCTCTGAATTTTTTTCTTAATTCTTCGTTTGTTTTCTTTATTTCATTTTTTAACATCTTCATATTTTCTTCAGTTTTCTTACTTGCTTCCTGTATACTATTTTGTAATTTTTCTTATGATTTCTTACTTGCTTCCTCTGATTTCTTACTTGCTTCCTGTATACTATTTTGTAATTTTTCCTCTGATTTCTTACTTGCTTCCTGTATACTATTTTGTAATTTCTCTTCTGTTTTCTTACTTGCTTCCTCTGATTTCTTACTTGCTTCTTCTACCTTTTTATTTACTTCCTGTATATTATTTTTTAAATCATCTCCCATATTCATCATCATTTTCATCATCATCTCCATAATCGTCTCTTGTTCTTTTATTTTAATTGGTTCTTTTTCTTGTCCTTCCATATTTTCATCTGAATTTTCTGTCACATTATTGGTCTCTACATCTATCATGTCTCCTTGTCCATCTAGATCTTCATGTTGAAATTCCTCATCAACAACTATATCTTCTTCTCTTATATGGTTTCTTCTTGTATTCCTTCTTGTTTCCATTATTTTTTTTTTTTTATAACACTAACACTTAGCACTTCTATTGATAACTATTAAATTTCGGTCTACTAAAATAATATTCTCCCCCCGTATAAATTTATTTTATCCCAAATGTCAAACTTTAACTTAATTTTGAAATGTCAAATACTGTCAACTTAAAATACTGTAAAAAAAAAACCGATGTTAAATTTAATAATTCTAATTTATATCCTAAACAACGTTAAATTTCAATCACTCAAATATCATTGGTTTCAAATCAAAAGGTTATTTTCAACAATTGTGCCACAAAATAAAATTAAAAATCTTACCAATTTTGATGATACTTCCGAATGAAAATGATGTGGAATTTACTCTAAATTCGGGCCCCACATTGGCTGGCGACAACTTATATTGGACTGGCTATTGTGAAAACTCTTAATCTCTCTTAGGGTTAGGTTCCTTTAAAAAAAATAATAAATGTCCCGTCAGTAAAAATATTTTATTGTTACAGACATGAGCCGGCGTCGTGCACTTACTCAAAAACAGCTTGAAGAAGCTATAAATGAAATGTCAAGTGAATCTGAAGCTGAGGTATTTGAAGGCTCGGATGATTCAGAGTTTTGTCCTGAGGAAGAAGACGAAGAGAAAAGTTCAGAGAGTGAAAGAGAAAGTTTGTACGAGAGTGAAAATGAAAATATATTATATTGGACTGGCTATTGTGAAAACTCTTAATCTCTCTTAGGGTTAGGTTCCTTTAAAAAAAATAATAAACTTTACAAAAAATTAAAATAAAAAAAAATTATAATTTTGGGCGCCTTAAACTGATCTTCTCTCTCTTGTCCTTCCTCCAATCAGCTGCTTTCTTTTCTTTTCCCGTATCACTACCTAGTTATTTCCCTCTTATGTCTTCTGTAAATTTTTTAATCCCCACCTATTTCTGTCTTCCTGTCTAAACTAATTTTCACCACCACCTCGTCCTCCTACAAACCAATTTGTTCTTTGTCTTCTTTGTCAATTTTCTTTTTTTTTTTATTATTTTAGTAAAACCCTTGTTTTAATAATTGCTTTTATTTTTCTTAATCCATAACTTCCATTACTTAATACCATTCAATACACCAATCGTTAATATCTCATTCTAAATTTCTTTTTCTGACATCTTACTTATCAAACCTTTTTTTATTAATTAACAACCAAAAACTGTTTATTATTTTTTTCTTCATTTGTTTTTCTCCCCCTAACTAGATCATTAATTTTTTTTTTATCTCTAAATTTAAATGACTAAACACACTAAGATTTTTTTCTTTTACTTGTACCACAATTGTTGAGAACTCATTATTACATTCAATAAAAATAATCTTCTAACAAACATTCTTAAATAAATCTTAACACATTTACATACATTCACACGCACCTTAAACTTTTTTCATAACCTCATTTTCATTGTCAAACTTCCATTTGACAATAACCTTCCACCTTTCCATCACTGTCAACCACAATACATACAAAAGCAGAACTAAAACTACACATATAACAAAAAAACCATATCAATATGTTCGGATATGCAACAACCATCGACATCTCAGGAAACCTTAGATAGTGAGTATGATTTGTCTGCTAATGATAATGAAACGGTAGAAACAGAAATCCAGAATGCACGTATTCCTGTCCCCGTTAACTGGAAAACGCCAGCAGATAGCTTCAAACCGAGAATGAGATTGCCAAATGAAAAACAAGGGATAGTTCTTTTGAATATAGGCAGAGATGCAGCAGAGCTAGATGTTTTTATGCAGATTTTTCCCAGAAGCCTTTTACTGCATATTGCAGATTGCACAAATAAAAGAATAAAATTGCTGAAAAAAACGAAAAACTTAAAACTAAATATTGAGGAGACTGATATGTTTGAAATATTGCTCGTCTTGGGATGCACACTGATAATGTCGTACAACCGAGTACCAAGTTTTTATCATTATTGGTCAAGTAATGAGTCAATGGCAAATAATGTTATAAAACATGCTATTAGTAGAGATCGCTGCACGTTTTTGTTATCAAAAATGTATTATAGTGATCCAACAAAGCCAGAAAACTGTTCTAAAACTTATTATTTAGACGATTTGGTATCATGTTTGAAACAAAGATTTCAGAAAGCAAGAACTGATAGTTCTCATCAATCGATTGATGAGACAATGGTGAAGTTTAAGGGACGGTCGTCCCTCAAACAGTACGTACCGAAAAAACCCATCAAAAGAGGGATCAAGTTATGGCAGAGATGTGACTCCATGACTGGATACATATATGACCTAAATATCTACTGTGGGAAAGAAACACATGTTGTCGAAGGAACTCTTGGTACGAGAGTGGTAAAAAAGTTATGTGAAACAATTCAATCTCCTGATGTATGTCTGTCTTTTGACCGTTTCTTCACCAATATGGAACTAATGAATGAACTACAATTTCCTTGTGTTGGTACATACATTGGTAATAGAAAATATACACCAACCTTTTTACCAGGTAAAATGTCTAGAGGTGAATCTAAATGTCTAGTGACTGATCAGGGGGTATTAGCAGTAAAGTGGCAAGACACCAAAGAAGTCATATTGTTGTCAAATTGTCACTCTAATTCTATTGGAGTCACAAACAGGAAACTAAAAACTGGAGAGAAAAGGGAATTTTCTTGTCTAGATGCATTAATTTTTTATAATAAATACATGGGAGGCGTCGACTTGGCCGATCAGAATATATCTGCTTATGACTTAGATAGAAAATCTACCAAGTGGTGGAGGAAAGTTTTTTATAAATTGCTCATGGCATCCGTAATAAATTCTTGGATACTTTTTTGCGAAGTCAAAAATAAACAAAAGAAAACTCCATTATTGAATTTTCTAATGCCTTTGGCGGAGCAAATGATAAGTATAGGTAGATCTAAAACTACAGTTAAGCGACGCCTTAGTGGACGAACTGGTAGAACTACAAAACCACAAAAACTAATGACAAACGTTGGAGACCATCTTCCGATACAAATTACAAATAGAAGAAGGTGTGTCAGGTGTACAGAACAACAGAAAGAGACTCGCACAAAAACTTTATGTGTTGCTTGCAATTTACCCGTTTGTAAGAAATGTTTTTTACCATTCCATTCGTAATGGGTTTTTGTAATTCTAGTTAAAATTTTACATTTCAATAAACGTTTCAAGATTTTACTATAGTTTTTTATTACGGATGGGTCATATTTGTCCCACTTAAAATTACTGCTGGGATAAATATGTCCCATGTCCTTAAAAAGGACTCTGAGCAATTTCGTGTCAAATAATTAGTACAAGGGTTATTAACTAACTTCTATGCATACATTTATGACTTATTGAATTGTTTATTTTACTGAAATGAATTCAGTGGTGAAGGGGATATTTGTTGCAATTAATTCAGTGGTGAAAGTGTTAATGGATTAGGGGACGAACGCATACCCTCAATTCAGCATGATTTAGGTGATCAAGCCTTTGAGCTCGACAGACTATTTTGTGATGTTAAGAAACGTCTACAGACCGCGTATCAAAAAGCCAAAATTCCGTACAATCTTCGACATAGAAATGAAAAATTTTCTGTAGGACAAATGGTGTGGAAACGTAATTATGTTCAGTCCGATAAGGCTAAACAATTCACAGCCAAACTAGCTCAAAAATTCATTGGACCTTTCACTATTTCCAAAGTGGTTTCGCCATGGTCGTACCAGCTGGTGAATGATAGTCAAGTTTCAGTAGGCATTTGGAATGCTAAGGATCTTAAGGCTCATCCTCCAGACGATGATGAATCTTAGATATCTTGCAGTGTTTTCTTAATTTTCCCATTTCCCATTTCTGTTGTTGTATATTCTTCCTGTTTTCTTTTCATTTGTTTATACATCTTTAAAAGTTTCGTTGAAACTTTTTGCAGGTAGGAGTGGTGTTGTTACGGGTTAAAATCGTCACCAAATAATTTTAGCATTTAAACATAGACCAAAGTAAACTTTATTTAATTACATACAATATATTGACTTATTATCATTTGTTTGGTAAACCCCGGGAAAGCTTTTATTCGGAGGCTTAGGTAGGTGAGTCGCTACCCTTCTCCTCTCTTCCGTGCCGATCATATTTTTAATTGATGTTATCTACCTAAAATTCAAATATAAATCAAATACAATTTAATTATTGCCGAGAATAAGGTAAATATAACCTCTCTTATACTCGCTTCTTTTCTTGATGAAAAGTGTCACCCTTCAAAAATCGATTGTTTTTCCTTTGCTCTCAGTTACATCTATTAATCGATATTAATCGGATTTCACATAGTGCCAATCTGATAAATTATTTTAGCACTAAGTTTTACCGCCTAAAAAACTGGCCGGAGAAACCGTTTTTCTTGGTGAATTAGACACATGGACGTGCTCGCTTAATAGCGGATTTAATCAGGATTTTACTATCCAGGAAAATTTAAGAAGGTCTGGAACAGTACCGGACTACACTTTGTGGATTTATTTTTCTTCCTGAATAGTTTTCCAAAATTTTCTGCTTCTTTTGAAGCCACGTTGAGGCCACCCACCACCCAAGGTAAGCCTTAAAACCTAAAATAAACTTTTCTTCATCAATCAAATCCCATTTACCTCTTTCTTAATTTTCTTACTCTCTTTCAGGCCTTCATTCTTACCTTTTTGGTAATTGATTACTCTGACATCTGTCTCGTTTACTTCTCCTGGCGTTCGTACTCTACGCTTAATCTGGAGCTCCATCCTTCTCTGGGCCACCGTCTGAACGGGACTCGCCTGAAACGCCGGCCCACCCTACCCATTGGGACTCCGGAGCACCAGAGATCGGTAGCCTCTCGCCGAGAGCCAAACGCACGCCGCTGACTTCCCGAAAGATCGTCAAAAACCAGATAAGCCTTTTTCACATTTGACTACATAAAAATAAAATTAACGTAAACGATCTGATATTCATCATTATCTTGATTATTTTTACCTATTTTTATCTATCAGCGTCTTTAAAAATTAGAACTGTGAATCTTCTAGAAGGTATCAATCCGCGGATCTTTTGTATCTAATAAAACAATTTATTTTGTGTCAACTTTAACCCTTTTGCACATATGAAACATACAACTGCAGCATTATAATTTAACAATAGAAAAGAATAGGAACTGTTTTCACTTTACCTTTTTAGCGAACCTAGTAAAATCCCTGAATTCCGCTTCGGGAACATTTAGGTGGTAGCAATTTCTTTTCATTTATTTTCATTAATTTTCATTTATTTTCATTTATTTTCATTTATTTTTATTTATTTTCATTTATTTTCATTTATTTTCATTTATTTTCATTTATTTTCATTTATTTTCTTTATTTTCATTTATTTTCATTTATTTTCGTTTATTTTCGTTTATTTTCGTTTATTTTCATTTATTTTCATTTATTTTCATTTATTTTCATTTATTTTCATTTATTTTCATTTATTTTCATTTATTTTTATTTATTTTCATTTATTTTCATTTATTTTCATTTACTATCATTTATTTTCATTAATTTTCATTTATTTTCATTTATTTTCATTAATTTTCATTTATTTTCATTAATTTTCATTAATTTTCATTTATGTTCATTTATTTTCATTTATTTTCATTTATTTTCATTTATTTTCATTTATTTTCATTTATTTTCATTTATTTTCATTTATTTTCATTTATTTTCATTTATTTTCATTTATTTTCATTTATTTTCATTTATTTTCATTTATTTTCATTTATTTTCATTTATTTTCATTTATTTTCATTTATTTTCATTTATTTTCATTTATTTTCACTTATTTTCACTTATTTTCATTTATTTTCATTTATTTTCATTTATTTTCATTTATTTTCATTTATTTTCATTTATTTTCATTTATTTTCATTTATTTTCATTCATTTTCATTTATTTTCATTTATTTTCATTTACTTTCATTTATTTTCATTTATTTTTATTTATTTTCATTTATTTTCATTTATTTTCATTCATTTTCATTTATTTTCATTTATTTTCATTTATTTTCATTTATTTTTATTTATTTTCATTTATTTTCATTTATTTTCATTTATTTTCATTTATTTTCATTTATTTTCATTTATTTTCATTTATTTTCATTTATTTTCATTTATTTTCATTTATTTTCATTTATTTTCATTTATTTTCATTTATTTTCATTTATTTTCATTTATTTTCATTTATTTTCATTTATTTTCATTTATTTTCATTTATTTTCATTTATTTTCATTTATTTTCATTTATTTTCATTTATTTTCATTTATTTTCATTTATTTTCATTTATTTTCATTTATTTTCATTTATTTTCATTTATTTTCATTTATTTTCATTTATTTTCATTTATTTTCATTTATTTTCATTTATTTTCATTTATTTTCATTTATTTTCATTTATTTTCATTTATTTTCATTTATTTTCATTTATTTTCATTTATTTTCATTTATTTTCATTTATTTTCATTTATTTTCATTTATTTTCATTTATTTTCATTAATTTTCATGTATTTACATCTATTTTCATTTATTTCCATTTACTTTCATTTGCTTTCATTTATTTTCATTTGTTTTTATTTATTTTCATGTATTGTCATTTGTTTACATGTTTTTTCATTAATTTTCATTAACTTTTATGTATTTACATATTTTAACATTTATTTTCATTTATTTTCATTTATTTTCATTTATTTTCATTTATTTTCATTTATTTTCATTTATTTTCATTTATTTTCATTTATTTTCATTTATTTTCATTTATTTTCATTTATTTTCATTTATTTTCATTTATTTTCATTTATTTTCATTTATTTTCATTTATTTTCATTTATTTTCATTTATTTTCATTTATTTTCATTTATTTTCATTTATTTTCATTTATTTTCATTTATTTTCATTTATTTTCATTTATTTTCATTTATTTTCATTTATTTTCATTTATTTTCATTTATTTTCATTTATTTTCATTTATTTTCATTTATTTTCATTTTTTTTCATTTATTTTCATTTATTTTCATTTATTTTCATTTATTTTCAATTATTTTCATTTATTTTCATTTATTTTCATTTATTTTCATTTATTTTCATTTATTTTCATTTATTTTCATTTATTTTCATTTATTTTCATTTATTTTCATTTATTTTCATTTATTTTCATTTATTTTCATTTATTTTCATTTATTTTCATTTATTTTCATTTATTTTCATTTATTTTCATTTATTTTCATTTATTTTCATTTATTTTCATTTATTTTCATTTATTTTCATTTATTTTCATTTATTTTCATTTATTTTCATTTATTTTCATTTATTTTCATTTATTTTCATTTATTTTCATTTATTTTCATTTATTTTCATTTATTTTCATTTATTTTCATTTATTTTCATTTATTTTCATTTATTTTCATTTATTTTCATTTATTTTCATTTATTTTCATTTATTTTCATTTATTTTCATTTATTTTCATTTATTTTCATTTATTTTCATTTATTTTCATTTATTTTCATTTATTTTCATTTATTTTCATTTATTTTCATTTATTTTCATTTATTTTCATTTATTTTCATTTATTTTCATTTATTTTCATTTATTTTCATTTATTTTCATTTATTTTCATTTATTTTCATTTATTTTCATTTATTTTCATTTATTTTCATTTATTTTCATTTATTTTCATTTATTTTCATTTATTTTCATTTATTTTCATTTATTTTCATTTATTTTCATTTATTTTCATTTATTTTCATTTATTTTCATTTATTTTCATTTATTTTCATTTACTTTCATGAATTTACATCAATTTTCATTTATTTTCATTTACTTTCATGAATTTACGTGTATTTTCATTTGTTTTCATTTATTTACATGTGTTTTCATTGGTTTTCATTTAGTTTCTTTTGTTTTCATTTATTTACATGTATTTTCATTTATTTTTGGGTACTTTCATGAATTTACGTGTATTTTCATGTATTATCATTTATTTTCATTTATTTTCATTTATTTTCATTTATTTTCATTTATTTTCATTTATTTTCATTTATTTTCATTTATTTTCATTTATTTTCATTTATTTTCATTTATTTTCATTTATTTTCATTTATTTTCATTTATTTTCATTTATTTTCATTTATTTTCATTTATTTTCATTTATTTTCATTTATTTTCATTTATTTTCATTTATTTTCATTTATTTTCATTAATTTTCATGTATTTACATCTATTTTCATTTATTTCCATTAACTTTCATTTGCTTTCATTTATTTTCATTTGTTTTTATTTATTTTCATGTATTGTCATTTGTTTACATGTTTTTTCATTAATTTTCATTAACTTTTATGTATTTACATATTTTTTCATTTATTTTCATTTATTTTCATTTATTTTCATTTATTTTCATTTATTTCCATTTATTTTCATTTATTTTCATTTATTTTCATTTATTTTCATTTATTTTCATTTATTTTCATTTATTTTCATTTATTTTCATTTATTTTCATTTATTTTCATTTATTTTCATTTATTTTCATTTATTTTCATTTATTTTCATTTATTTTCATTTATTTTCATTTATTTTCATTTATTTTCATTTATTTTCATTTATTTTCATTTATTTTCATTTATTTTCATTTATTTTCATTTATTTTCATTTATTTTCATTTATTTTCATTTATTTTCATTTATTATCATTTATTTTCATTTATTTTCATTTATTTTCATTTATTTTCATTTATTTTCATTTATTTTCATTTATTTTCATTTATTTTCATTTATTTTCATTTATTTTCATTTATTTTCATTTATTTTCATTTATTTTCATTTATTTTCATTTATTTTCATTTATTTTCGTTTATTTTCGTTTATTTTCATTTATTTTCATTTATTTTCATTTATTTTTATTTATTTTCATTTATTTTCATTTATTTTCATTTATTTTCATTTATTTTCATTTATTTTCATTTATTTTCATTTATTTTCATTTATTTTCATTTATTTTCATTTATTTTCATTTATTTTCATTTATTTTCATTTAGTTTCATTTAGTTTCATTTAGTTTCATTTATTTTCATTTATTTTCATTTATTTTCATTTATTTTCATTTATTTTCATTTATTTTCATTTATTTTCATTTATTTTCATTTATTTTTATTTATTTTCATTTATTTTCATTTATTTTCATTTATTTTCATTTATTTTCATTTATTTTCATTTATTTTCATTTATTTTCATTTATTTTCATTTATTTTCATTTATTTTCATTTATTTTCATTTATTTTCATTTATTTTCATTTATTTTCATTTATTTTCATTTATTTTCATTTATTTTCATTTATTTTCATTTATTTTCATTTATTTTCATTTATTTTCATTTATTTTCATTTATTTTCATTTATTTTCATTTATTTTCATTTATTTTCATTTATTTTCATTTATTTTCATTTATTTTCATTTATTTTCATTTATTTTCATTTATTTTCATTTATTTTCATTTATTTTTATTTATTTTCATTTACTTTGTTTTATTTTCATTTATTTTCATTTATTTTCATTTATTTTCATTTATTTTCATTTATTTTCATTTATTTTCATTTATTTTCATTTATTTTCATTTATTTTCATTTATTTTCATTTATTTTCATTTATTTTCATTTATTTTCATTTATTTTCATTTATTTTCATTTATTTTCATTTATTTTCATTTATTTTCATTTATTTTCATTTATTTTCATTTATTTTCATTTATTTTCATTTATTTTCATTTATTTTCATTTATTTTCATTTATTTTCATTTATTTTCATTTATTTTCATTTATTTTCATTTATTTTCATTTATTTTCATTTATTTTCATTTATTTTCATTTATTTTCATTTATTTTCATTTATTTTCATTTATTTTCATTTATTTTCATTTATTTTCATTTATTTTCATTAATTTTCATTTATTTTCATTTATTTTCATTTATTTTCATTTATTTTCATTTATTTTCATTTATTTTCATTTATTTTCATTTATTTTCATTTATTTTCATTTATTTTCATTTATTTTCATTTATTTTCATGTATTATCATTTATTTTCATTATTCTTCATTTATTTTCATCTATTTTCATTGATTTTCAGTTATTTTCATTTATTTTCATTTACTTTCATTGATTTTCATTAATTTTCATTTATTTTCATGTATTTACATGTATTTCCATTTGTTTTCATTTATTTCATTTATTTTTATTTATTTTCATTTATTTTCATTTATTTTCATTTATTTTCATCTATTTTCATTTATTCTCATTTACATTAATGTATTTACATGTATTTTCATTTGCTTTCATTTATTTACATGTATTTTCATTTACTTTCATGTATTTACAAGTAGTTTCATTTGTTTTCATTTATTTTCATTTATTTTTATGTATTTTCATTTATTTTTATTTACTCTCATGTATTTACGTGTATATTCATTTGTTTTCATTTATTTTATCTACTTTCATTTATTTTCATTTATTTTCATCTATTTTCAATTGTTCTCATTTACTTTATTGTATTTACATGTTTTTTCATTTGTTTTCATTTATTTACATGAATTTTCATTTATTTTCATGTATTTACATGTATTTTCATTTGATTTCATTTATTTTTATTTATTTTCATGTATTATCATTTATTTTTATTTATGTTCATTTATTTTCATCTACTCTCATTTATTTTCATTTACTTTTATGTATTTACATGTATTTTCATTTATTTTCATTTACTTTCATGTATTTTCATTTGTTTTCATTTATTTTTATTTGTTTTCATTTATTTACATGTATTTTCATTTATTTTTATTTATTTTCATGTATTTACGTGTATTTTCATTTGTTATCATTTATTTTTATTTATTTTCAAGTATAATCATTTATTTTCATTTGTTTACGTGTATTTTTATGTATTTTCATTTATTTTCATTTATTTTCATTTATTTTCCTTTATTTTCATTTATTTTCATTTATTTTCATCCATTTTCATTTATTTTTATTTACTTTAATGTATTGACATGTATTTTCATTTGCTTGCATTTATTTTCATTTATTTACATGTATTTTCATTTATTTTCATTTACTTTCATGTATTTACATGTATTTTCATTTATTTTCATTTGTTTACATGGATTTTTATGTATTTTTATTTATTTTCATTTATTTTTAATTATTTTTATTTATTTTCATTTATCTTCATTAATTTTCATTTATTTTCATCTATTTTCATTTATTTTCATTTATTTTCATTTATTTTCATTTATTTTCATTTATTTTCATTTATTTTCATTTATTTTCATTTATTTTCATTTATTTTCATTTATTTTCATTTATTTTCATTTATTTTCATTTATTTTCATTTATTTTCATTTATTTTCATTTATTTTCATTTATTTTCATTTATTTTCATTTATTTTCATTTATTTTCATTTATTTTCATTTATTTTCATTTATTTTCATTTATTTTCATTTATTTTCATTTATTTTCATTTATTTTCATTTATTTTCATTTATTTTCATTTATTTTCATTTGTTTTCATTTATTTTCATTTATTTTCATTTATTTTCATTTATTTTCATTTATATTCATTTATTTTCATTTATTTTCATTTATTTTCATTTATTTTCATTTATTTTCATTTATTTTCATTTATTTTCATTTATTTTCATTTATTTTCATTTATTTTCATTTATTTTTATTTATTTTCATTTATTTTCATTTATTTTCTTTTATTTTCATTTATTTTCATTTATTTTCATTTATTTTCATTTATTTTCATTTATTTTCATTTATTTTCATTTATTTTCATTTATTTTCGTTTATTTTTATTTATTTTTATTTATTTTCATTT